>OX424573.1:134622871-134857871 GCA_949152435.1 Gastracanthus pulcherrimus | reverse complement strand
CCCATGAATCCTAAGCTCGCAAACCCTGAACCCGTAAACCCTAAACCCATGAACCCTAATCTCGTGAACCTTAAACCCGTAATCCCTAAACCCGTGATCCCTAAACCCATGAACCCTAAACCCCTATATCTGTACTTGAGATAGTTGCTAACTATTCGAAGTAGGTATGGCGGCACGCAAAATCTGTTCTTTAATGTGTGGGTAATGTCCTTCCACTTTTCCGAGTTGCAAACGTTCTTCACATCCAGAGTTGCTACGAATATGAGCCAGTTTCAATATTGTGTATTCTTTTGTTCAGTGTCACTACCTCTTGTACAGCATCAACAGTTCAACGGCCCTGTCGGAAACTGAATTGCCGAGGGGAAAGGTCTCCGGCAGCTCGTATTGCTTGCTGTAAGTGTGTCCTTAAGAGCCTCTCTAGAAACTTTCCTGCCGTGTCTAGCATGCACAAAGGTCTGTTACCAGATCTTCTGTCAGGGTCAGCTTTAACTTTTGGAGTCAGCACGAGTCTCTGGATGTTCCACTGATTGTAGAAGGTACCCATGCAGAGGCACTTATTGTACATGTCGAGTAAGAGCTTTCGGTGTAGGAGCTATAATAAAAATAATTTTTTTTTTCGTGGTATGTAGAAAAAGCTACCTAAGGAATACTCGACTATGTCCGCACAGCCCGATAGTGTGGGGCTGGTTTAGAATACACCCGCCGTGTGTATAATATAGGACAAAAAATAAAATAAACAAAAACACGAAAAAAAACTACGCAGCCGTTGCATCGTAAACTGACCCACTAAAACCTACCACCCTTTCATCTTATGGCGGAACCCACTCTGGTATCGTTTATTACATTACCTCAGGGTGGTGCCATTCTTGTATCGTCTCGACAACCACTGCTGCCTTGACCAGAAACAAATTTAAAATTCATAATTTTAAATCCCCCAAGGGGACGTCAGATCTAACCCGTCTCATTTATACGCGTATTTGAACCGGTGCATTCATCTCCGTACGGAAAGGAGAAGTATTCCCGTCCCTCCCCGCGACATTCATAAAATGAGAGAAAATGAGCGTCTCCCGGTTAAGAAAGAGTCCCATTTTCTCCCTCTTCGTCCATTTCCATGGAGTCGTTCGACGTCCTTGGGTTATTTTGGGGTGTCGAAGCGTCTCCCAGCGCTTCATTCATACCTTCGTGGGTTGCCCGGTCTAGGTACCATTTCTTTTGTCGTAGGACCGTCTCGGCGAATTTTGCCGTTGCAACCCACTTATCCTTGGTGTATAACATTTCGCCCACGATGGTCTCGCGCGTGAAATGTCCGACCAAATCGAGAAGAGAAGAACGTGCGGAACGCATCGTCGCGATTAGCGGAACAAAAAATACACTTCGGGCTCTGTAGCTTCCCCACGCGTTTGAGATAATCGCAGAAGTACCCGTGGTAGCTAAGGAATTGGGTAAGGTAGTATCCTACTTCCCCGTGGTCTCTGTTTATCCAAGGGGCCAGTTGGTCTATCAGTCTGGCTGTCCACTGACCATTGGTTTCATTTATCTAGGATTGTTGCCACGCTACTATGGTTTGCTCACGTTCCTCATTGTGGATGGTTGTTCTGTCCTCTGCTGGGTTTTTTTTTCTTCCGTTCGTAGATTCTCTTGCGCTCCTTCGCATGCAGATCGATCGGGATGATTCTGGCAATAACGAGTACTGCCGGTCCCGAAACCGTGCGATATGCGCTAGAGACTCGGAGAGCTCCTTTACGTTGAACGGAAGTGAATCTAATCCGGTACGACTCCTTCTCCATTGTATCGACCCATATTTCAGAGCCGTACAATATGATGGATGTGATACCTGACATGAGCAGCCGTCGCTTGCTTGCATTTGGTCCACTCGTGTTCACCATGAGACGGCTCAGCTGTGTCGTCATTTTCGTCGCTTTGTCCGCTACATACACCAGGTGACGAAAGAAAGTAAGCTTAGTATCTAGTTTGAGTCACAGACACATAGCCTCCCTCCTCGTCAATACCTCTATCTATCCCACTTTCATGGTAAATATGGGGTTTATCCGCTTGCCGGTGAAGAGCATGATCTCTGTATTGGCGGCTGCCACGTCGAGTCCGTGTTCCCGCATCCAGCGCGAGATCCTGCGCATCGCCTGGTTGAGCAGATATTGTGCTCTGTCAAAGTTGCGCGCGATGATGACTAAAGCGACATCATCGGCGTACGCTATCATGTACACCCCTTCCGGCAGCCCGAGCCTCAGCAGGGTATCGTACAGGATGTTCCAAAAATCGGGGTCAAAGATCGACCCTTGGCCACGCCGGCGATGAGATATTTCTCGCCTTGGCCTTCTTCTGCATCGTATCTGAGGATACGATCCTTTAAGTAGTCTTGTATCACCCGCATGATGTACTCCGGAACTCTAAACACGTTCAACGCTTCCAAGATGTCAGGCCACCTGGCCGAGTTGAGGGCGTTCTTAATGTCCAGCGTGACCAGGAGTGCAATGTTCCTGGAAAAATTATTTTCGATCCATGCCCTCCTACCCCGCTGTATTACCTCCCGAATAGCGTCAACTGTGGATCGCCGTTTCCTGAAGCCGTACTGGTTGTCAGCTAAATCTCCGGCAGATCGTACAGCTCCCTGTATCCGTGGTTTGAGCAACCTCTCGTAGAGCTTGCCTGCGTGGTCCAACATGCACAGAGTCCTGTTGGATGACGGAAGCCGGGATCACCTCCCTTACCTTTGCCGATCAGCACGAGACGCGCAACCTTCCAGGGGGTACCAAAGACACCCGCTTCCAGGCACGCGTTGTACATGTTCAGCAAGAGAGAGGGTACTCTCGTCGCGATGATCTTCGATATCTCAGCTGGTATCCCGTTGGGCCCAGACGCCTTTCCGCTCCGCATCATTTTGACGGCGACGTGCAGCTCCCCACTGGAGAATAGTGGAATCTCCCCCACTTCAGCGATAGGAACAGGGTGTCCACGATTCGTGATACGGTATTCTCGTCAAAAGGGTGATTCGGGATGACGCAGAGTTTCTCGGTCACGATCTTGTAGCCCAAGCCTCAAACGTACCGATTTGCTTCCTCCGTCAGGTTCTTCCAGCATTGTATCTTGCTACGATTGACTTCGCATCGGAACCGTTTGCGGGCTACTTTGTACTGCTCCCACCACACTTTTGCCTCTTTTTTGTCCCTCGTTCTCTGCGCTCTTCTTCTGAGGCGATTTGCTTCCGCTCTCAGTTGCGCCATTTCGTCGGTCCACCAATGAGCTTGGTGTTTTCCACGTCACGATTCCATAGTCTCCTTCACTAGAACCTTTGCTTCGACCCTGCTCCCTGTGGCGTCCGTCGTCGGTAGATTTGGCTGTCCTTCAAGCAGTACCTCGTTCCATCGGAGTGACTTTAGCGCGACTCATGCCTGCGATTGGAATTTATCGCTCAGCTGAATGGTGATGTATTGGTGATCGCTTCCGTCGTAATCCTCCAGTACCTTCCAATACGACGCTCTACGCTCTAAATTTTCAGGATGTGAAAGACACGTCCGGAATCATCCTAACATGCCCTACCCTTCTGAATGTCGGCGTGTCCTCAACGTTGAGAACTATCAGGCCGAGGCTGGATGCAATCTCCATGATGGAGTTTCCTCTGCTGTCCGGCTCTACTATGCCCCAGACGGCTGCCGACCACGATTTCGCCTTGCATCTCGCGAAATGCGTCTTCCAGCTCGTCAAGATTCTGCCCGAATTCATCGATGGGAACATTTGGGGTGTAATAGCAGTTCACGTAAGTTACGTCTCTGCTTTTCACCCAAACAAAGCCACTCCCGGCTCCGTGTTTGTCTACTCTGATGGTTTGTGGGTTCGCGTAGACTCCTGCTGTGCGCAGGTTGTCTCGATGCCACGTAGGTGTATCCCAGTTACAGTACTGCTCGCTAATTAGGAGCACATCAGGCTTCTTCGCAATTATGTAATGAGTCAGAAGGCTGTTGGCTAAGTCGCTTCTGTGTAGGTTCCTTTGAAGGACCGTTATACGGCCCATCATTAACGTTCGTCTTTGGTCTGTCTAAGCATTTCGCGGAACGCCCTACACTGTCCTGATGCTGGGGTGTGGCCGTTGGGAATAATAATAATAATAACAATAATAATAACAATAATAATAACAATAACAATAGCAATAACGATAACGATAACGATAACGATAACGATAACGATAACGATAACGATAACGATAACGATAACGATAACGATAACGATAACGATAACGATAACGATAACGATAACGATAACGATAACGATAACGATAACGATAACGATAACGATAACGATAACGATAACGATAACGATAACGATAACGATAACGATAACGATAACGATAACGATAACGATAACGATAACGATAACGATAACGATAACGATAACGATAACGATAACGATAACGATAACGATAACGATAACGATAACGATAACGATAACGATAACGATAACGATAACGATAACGATAACGATAACGATAACGATAACGATAACAAGAACAATAATAATAATAATAACAATAATAATAATTACGATCAGGACAAAGACGAAAGACACAATTTTTCGGGTATGATTGGTCGGAGGCTCTATAAACGAGCATCTTCCGACAAGTCTCGAAAGCGAATCGAAACGAAATTTTTCTTTTTTCGCCCGGTGGCTCTATAAGCGAGTATCGACTGGGGGGGAATACAGACCGACTTCGTCCCGAGGGCTCTATTAAACGGGCACTTCGCTGGAAGATGTCCGTCATTAAATCCAGAAGTCGATCGAAACGTTAAGAAGCTCGACTCTGGTGGACACTGCCAATTGAAGAGCCTTACATACAAAAAAGAAACATATACAAACTACACGCATGCAAACAAACGGTAATGGGGCGCAGCGGGTGTCGTGACACTGCTCTCAAGGAATGTGCGGATGATCGTCGCAGCGCACGTCTCCGTGATGGTTCCCGGCGTCTACGCGCCGCTCCCGCGGGAGTGTGGGAAATGCCAATGACGGGTGAAGGAGCACGGCTGATGCAGATGCCCATCCCGCCTCATAGTCAAAAGCGCCTACAGTCATGAGGGTAACTGCGGGCGTGATCTCCCCCTCGCATCCTGAGGTAACCACGTTCGGAGACGGTCCCGCACTCTGGAGTATCACAAACAAGGTATGTTTAATATAATTTCCAAAGAAACCACAAACGAGACAGTAAACCCAAGACAAACGCGGTCTGACTTAAGACAGGAGACCGGACTACGGGGAGTTGAGCAGGCAATAAGAGCTCAACTCAAGCACATAGACAAGACCCTACAGACGATGTTCGCACGAAAAAATAAACAGAAAGGACTGAGCACGGAAATCACGAACGGAATGGCTGTGACACAAGAATGTTCCGAGATCGTATGGTATGAATGCGACCGTCTGGCAGACCTCTGGGAGGCTCCGAAGAAAGACGATAATACGAACGACGCCACGGAAACTCCACAGAACAAGAGGGGAGGTGAGGACACCGGATCAAGCCCTGAGCAGGCGGAAGCCTTCCAAAGGGTGGAAGACGGTTCGGGTTTCGTGAAGGTGGCGAACCGAAAACAGAAGAAAAAGACGACACTACACAAAGCACAGAACACCCCGAAATAAGACAGGACTGGCGACGTGACTAAAGAAGACGGAAGAGCCACACAACAGACCAGGACTATGGTAGGGGCAGGCGTCATCAGAGGGCTAATGGCGGTGCTGTCCTCATCAGGCCCAAGTGGACGATGACCTACGCCGAAAAACTGAGGCAGCTTAAGACGAACGTGGACCCCGAATATGCAAACGTACAGATACAGAGCTGCCTCAAAACTAAAGACGGAGGACTGCTTGTACGACTGCGCAGTGAGACGGAGAACAGACGCGACTTCCAAAAGAAACTCCAGGAAACTCTAGGAGAGAAAGGAGAAGTCAAGGACCTCACCTCCAGGGTAAGACTGGAGATTCTTGACATATACTGTGTAACAACACCGAAGGACGTGACAGACGCACTGTATATAGAGACGGAGGACAGGTTGGATCCGGGCGTACACATTTTCGGTCCGAATCAATATGACACGTGCGTGGCAGTCTGCGAGGTAGCTCAAACGGTGCTTCGCAAAAGCCGCATAAAAATAGTATGGATGAATTACCGCGTCAGACTGAGAACGGTAGTAACGAGGTGCTACAGGTGCCTCGGATACGGACACAGATGTATAAGGGAAAAGGAGAACCGGATGCGCCATCCTCCTATAGACCACTGAGCCTACTGGACACCGCGGGCAAGGTTTTCGAATTACTACTTAGACCACGACTGACAGACGCGATGAAGCCGCCGGAGGGTTCTCCGACAACCAGCACGGCTTTCGCAGAGGCCGATCCAGGATAGGGCCAATTCGGGAGGTAGTCGAGGTCTCTCGAAAGACAAGACAAACCTGCTACGGGGACAGACCATTAGTTCTCGCGGGACTGCTAGACGTGAAAAACGCTTTCAACCTGGTCAGGTGGGTGGACATCTTGAGAGCCCTAGAAACTTTCAGGGTGCCTCCCTATCTAATGCGGGTTATAAGAGACTATCTACGGGACCGCAAAATAACATACGAAACGACCGAGGGATGGACATCTAGGAACATAACCGCGGGAGTCGCTTAGGGATCCATACTAGGACCAGACTTCTGGAACGTGATATACAACAGCCTACTAAGACTAGAAATGCCAGAATGCGCCTTTCTGGTAGCCTACGCGGACGACATCGCGGTGGTTATTTACAACGGAACCCAGAACCAGCCCAACTAACGCTGAACCAGGTCATGAGACGAATACACAGATGGATGACAGAACATGGACTATAACTGGCAATACACATTACAGACCTGGTTTTGTTCACAGGACAACGAATAGCGACAGTTATTCCGATGAACGTCGGCACCGAACTGACAGAGACGAAGAAATCGGTCAAGTATCTGGGGGTAACCCTGGATACAAAGCTGACCTTCTGGACACACATAGAAAAGACTGCCAATAAGGCGGCTGAAAGAGTCACCTCCATAAACCGCCAGATTGCAAACACGTACGGACCAAGGCAGGGAAAAAGACGGTTACTCGTGTCAACGACCCACTCAATCCTGCTATACGGCGCGGAAATTTAGGACGATACGCTCGGGGTAAAAAAGTACTGCAAGCGACTAATGATCGTACAAAGACGGGGGGCGCTGAGGATTGCGTGCGTCTATAGGACGGTCTCCCAGGAGGCTATCTTGGTCGTGGCGGACGTGATCCCCATAGATCTTCTCGCAAAAGAACGCAAGAGGATCTATGAACTAAGCGCCGCGACAGGACGGGCTGACGCGGCGATAACCGAAAGAAACAGGACATTGACGTAATGGTACGAACGATGGACGGAAGTCAAGACAGCAAAATGGACCCAACGCCTGATAGGAGATCTGAGACCATGGACGGAGCGGGGATTCGGCGAGGTGAATTTTTACCTTACCCAATTCCTCACCGGACACGGTTACTTCAGATACTACTTTTTCAGCAGAGACAAGGTACAAACCCCGAAGTGTAAGTACTGTGGTCACGACAGGGATGACGCAGAACATACATTTTTCGTATGCCAAAGATGGACAACGGACAAACGAGACGCAGACTGGGACCAGAAAACCTAACGCCCGGGAACATTATACCGAGAATGCTACGCGACGCAGACAGCTGGACGGGAGTAGCTACGTTCGTTGAGACAGTACTCAGAGGGAAGAAAGGCGATGGGTGATTGGAATGAGCGAAAGAAAATGACAGAGAGAATACAAACGCAAGAATGCATGAAAGAATGTTTTTTGAGAACGAATGAAGAATGAATGTGAGGACACATAAACTGACAAGAATAAAATAGACGGACAGACCATACGAGACGAAAGAAAAATGGACAGACCCTGCAACGTGAAGTATTACTAACGTAGTTCCACGTTGCCGGTGGACGGAATGGGTTACCTATCCCTGAAGATTGCTGCTGTTCCAAGAGTATCTGGGTACCAGGTGGGCTTGTCCTCATTACAGTACTGCTCGCTGATTAGTAGCACATCAACCTTCGTCTCAGATATATAATGAGTCACAAGGCTGTTGGCTAAATCGGCTCTGTGGAGGTTCGTTTGAAGGACCGTCTACTTTCAGGTCAGTGCACATATGCACTTCGCCTCGGTAGCCTTGCAGGCTGCTCCTTTGTGACCTTCCACGACAGATTTGTAGCAGGCCTTGCTTATGTCTGAACCATGACAATCGCGCGCTTGATGTCCGTAGCCCACACATCTGAAGCACCACTGGTGCCACTGCCATCTTCTCAGTCGGCAGTTCATTTTCTTTCTTGTTTGTTAACCGGCGCATCGTGCGTAGGGGGGCGGGACGAAATAGCTATGAGCGGGTACACCCTCGCATACTTTGATCCTACCCCAGATCCCTGAGGCCCAGCCTTCATTTTCCCGGTCCCAAGAAACACGGACGGACCAGGGCTCGCCCGGAGCAACAGGGGTTCCGATCCCCCTGCCCAATACGCACTTCCTGATCAGGGTCCGAAGTGGCCGGCTTCTGATATCGCGGCAAGACTAACCGCCTCGGCAGAGCTAGGCTCACATCAGACCTTCGCCCATGCCGATGGGAACAACCGACAGGGATCCGGGCACTCCCAGCGTGTCCCATCGCGAGAATAATCGGTCCGGACGGTTTTCTGTGCATCAGCCTCACGCAAAACGTGCCGTCCGAGAGGAGATGTTTAAGTAGTTGTTCAGTGTAGTGTGTGTTATGAGTACAGCGTAATGAATGTAGAAGTAAATGTCTGTTTGGTGGTGAGTATAGTGCTTGGTAGCGTGAATAGTATTATACGTGGTAGTGGACTGGTGTGTAAGTGTGAGTTTGGGTGAACCGCTTCATAGTTTAAATAAGCCCTCTCACCCGCCACAGTCCTGTAAGATAAAAGTTACTGCGCTTCGACAAGGTCTTGCAGTTTCTAGAGGGGGAATAACAATAAGAATAACAATAACAATAACAAAAACAAAAACAATATCAATAACATCAATAACAATAACAATAACAATAATAATAATAATAATAATAATAATAATAATAATAATAATAATAATATTTAGACTGCCAAAAAGAAAACATAATTTTAAAATACGCATTTTCGAAGGTCTGTAATCACTACTTATTATATTACGAAGCACACATCATTTTTTAGATTTCTGCAATAATATTTAACGTCAGCTCAGGGCAGTCAAAGTTTCTAACGTACTTTCGAGTTGTACATCAAAAAATGGTAAGGTGGAAAATCACCTATTAGTCAGAACGATACAGGCTATATTCTCGCCATAAATCTTTTCAGAGGCTTCGAGCCCTCGATGCCTCAAGACGTATACCTGCGTCCCTTTTGCCAAGCCTATTCAGAATACGCCAAAAGTGGCACAAACTGTTTAAAATGTAATTGTTTAAACAAATAAGAAAAAAAATTTGTCATTAAAAGTATTTTTTTCCGAAAATATACGACATTTTAAGCAAAAAAGCGTATGGTCTTTTTACAAAAAGTGTAATCTAAGAAAGTTTTTTTTTTAAGTTTTATTTTTACAATTTTTGATCAACGTTGGTCATTTTTAACATAGAAACTGAATTTTTTTTAATATTTAATGGTTTTATTAACCCGCGAGAAGTCGTGTTTTCGGTCTCACGCGGACACGCGTGTGTGCGTCTTTGATGCACTAAATTTACATAACGGGTCTTAGCAAGGAATATTAACATGAACTAAAGTAAAGTATACTAAAATTGTTTGGTATAATTTGTTTATCAATAACAAATATTTGTTTAATGTCTTTCGAATCTGTTAATAGGTTTTTTATTATTATCTTGATAAAAAGTCATTTGAAAAAAGTTTAGTGTCTCAAAGACACACGCAGTACTTTAATGATTCAGTTTCGTTATGTTATGATTACCCCTTTTATTATTGAAGAACACAAATTTTGTAAAAGTAAGTCAGCTTGTTGGATCTAGAATCAAACTATAAGTCAACAATTTTTTATATAGTTATTCAATTTATTTGCTTCTATTAAAGCACGTAATTTTTAGAATTTCTCTTTTAATGTAACAATGTTTTAAATATTTTCGACCCTGAAGTTCCCTATGTACCAAGTTTCGGTGGTTAATGTTAGTAATACATTGATTTATGACATAGCGTCAGGTTTAGCTAAAGTTCGTACTACTAATTTTTATCAGACGGCGAGATACGTCTTTTCACAAATGTACTCCCAGATATCTTTTTCAACCATTTCTGTAAAATACGTCTTTTCCAACCATTTCTACGAGAAACGTATTTTCCGGCCATTTCTGCCAGATATATATTTTCTAACCATATCTTCCAGATACAACTTATCCAACCTGCCAGATTCGTCTTTTTCAATTGGAACCGTCGATATGTCAAAATCAATTGTTAAATGAAGTGAATTAATAAATGAATTATTAAATCGATGTATGATTTTTAACCCTAGCTTAGCTACGGAGGTGAAATAAAATCACGTATCCGCTGATGTGGTGGTATATCCCTAATTATGGACACAACTAAACTTTTTCTCAATTTTTAGTATGAAATTGCTAGTGAGTTTTAACAGTTTTGCGTACTTACTTACTACTCTATATACATGTTATACAATTCGTAACATGGCGGCTATGGAGAGAGTGCCTCCAGATAAGCCCGATAAAAAAACGTGTTGTAGAAAAAAAATTGCTGCAGTTGTATGTGTAATTTGTGATAAGGTATATCATGGACCCTGTTACAGTGCTATAAATGAAAAACGTTTCATCAGTAATTCACTAGTTATATGTCCTGATCATGAAGACATACTAACTAACCTCAAATTTGAGAACCAATTAAGATTCGCTGTGTGAAAATGCAAGATTTCTGATTGCTCAAATCAAAGCAAAGAAACAGGAAGAAGTGAGACAAGACATACTAAATGAAATTGCAAATGAATCAGTAAAAGACCAAAACACAACAATATACGAAGAAAAAACAGAATCAGAAGTGCTAAAAATAGAAAATTCAATACTGAGACAACTGAACTATAAACTCGGAGACAAGAATTTATTACTTAAAGAATTACTCGCTATTGAAAAAAGTAAAGAGAATAAAGTCAACGCAACACAGTCTTTTACGGAAATAGTGACAATTACAAAACCTCCTCTTAAACGCATACATAAATTGATTGTAAAAAAGAATAAGAAAAATGACAATCTTAATATAAAAAATTATATTACTGAAATAATAAATAAGGACACTAACATACATGCGAAAGGAATAATAATAAAAAATGAAAACGAAGTAATTATAAGCTGCGTTGATGAAAACAGTGTCAATATTACTGAAGAAATACTGAATGAAAATTTGTCAGAATACTGCATGATTGAAGAAGAACAAATGCTCAACCCTAAAATTAAAGTGGTTGGCATCGAAAGCACTTTCAACATGAGTTTAACAGAAATCAAACAAGATGTTAATGAAAGAAATTTCAAAAACTACAACACAATATGTCAAACACTGCATATGTATACAAATAAGAAAACAAATTTAAATAGTGTTATTCTTGAAGTACCAGCTGTTATTCATATGCAAACAATGGAAAATAGCAAAAGTATTTTCGTAGGTTATCAAAAATGTAGAGTTTTTGACATTATAAACACCAAACCATGTGAAATATGTGCTGGTTTCGGTCATAAAAGTAAAAAGTGCAGGAATAAAACTACCTGCTTAAGGGGGCACACCACCTTTAAAATCTGAAACAAAAAAATTAATTAAGAATTTTTATTTTGATATTTATTTTAATAAGGGTTTTTTTTCCTGAAAGTATACATAAAAACCTACCAATTTGTATATTTTTTACCTTCGTTGGACCTTCTATGCCTCCATGGCAAACCAAACTGTTTTCGAAGACTTTAAGCACTGTCCGTAAGATTCCAAGTCTACGCATGGATGGATTGGGGTAAAAATTTATGGAGATACTGATTATAGTAGTACTTTTAATATGAGCGTAGGGATTTTGATTTGAACGAGTAGAAGTATTTTTTTATATGAACATTGTCAATATAACACTTATTTTTTAGTAATTTTATCACTTTTATAGATGTAAAAAATTTTCTACTCGTTCAAATCAAAATCCCTACGCTCATATGAAAAGTACTACTATAATGAGTATCTCCATAAATTTTGAGCCCAATCTGTCCATGCGTTCACTTGGAATCTTACGGACAGTAAGCTGAAATTGATAAAAACAACATTTAGAGTTATTTAACAATTAAGTTACAAGTTCTAATAGATATAATTTATACTCATCTTATCAATTGCAACTACTTTTTTCTTTTTTTCAACGTAGCAGACAAACATCTGCAGCAGTGTACATCAATATTTTCTGGTGCATGGAGTCCCATGAGTCTTCCTCCTCCTTGAATAACCTGAAATGAAAAAAAAAACACAAAAATGAATAAATTGAGTAAACTGTACTTATCATACTAAACTTTTGAGCGACACTTTCACACACTTCACTCAACTGCTTATTTATTTCATCAAAAGCCGATTGGGCAACTGGCTTGCATAGGTCTATAATCCCACAAAAAGTTGAAAGGCCAGCGTGTCCATGTCCAAGTGCACGAGCAGACAGCACAGATCTTCTGTTCACTTCACATGCATTTCCTTTGGCTCCTACTTTGTTGCTGGAGTTGATCGCTGCTATTTCACCACACTTTGAGCACACAATATCTATTTTGAAACCAAGACCCTGCACACCAGATTCACTTAATTGAACACTGCCATGGCACCGATTACAACACAGAACACTTGTAAGTTTAGAAAATAAAATTGAAGTGTCAATGATTCTGTTTGTTGTATCAATGGTGTCTCTAGCACTAGCTGTGTTTTGGAGTTTCCTCGCTAAGCTGGTGGATAGTCTTGGCTTCTTTTGTGAATCTTCCTTTTTTATCTCTTTTATAAGACATTTTCACTACACTGATTTACACACATTCATAAATTGTCAAATGCAATTAAAACACTGTATAAGTTCAGTACAATAAAAATATTAGCTGTGTTTACTAACAGGTGGTTTGTAAACATAAAAGCCAACTGTCAAAAGTAGCAAAAATGTACGGGTAAGGTTAGTAAAAAATTCGATCTGATTTATCGACCTTTATCTCAAACGCATGTAAGTTCAACTATTCACCTGTAGTGGCGCTGAAAGATTCTAGCCTTCAAATTGGTTCCAATTATTTTTTTTTTTTTTTTTTTTTTAACGTCGCCATGTTTGTGCTTCCATGTGGTGCTAATCGACGACGGGGGTCTGCGGTGTGTTTGTAAACAAAGCACATGTAATTTTTACAGAGGTGCTTGGTATCAATCGGCAGAGACTAGGATTCGATCCCGGGTCACCGGCGTGGGAATCCGACACTCTACCGACTAAGCCGCCGTAGGCCCTGGTTCGGTTCCAATTATATTATATTTTATTGCTTTATAACTAAATAAAATAATCAATCAAACATTTAGTTATAAATAATAATAAAATAAATATTAATTGATAAAATACCGAATTTACGCAAAATCGGCAAAAAAGCTGTCTCAGTATTTATAGTAACTTTAAAAGGAATTATGATATCTTAAAACGGTTTTCGGGAGCTTATTCTACGGGAAATTTCCTATAAATAAAGTAAATAAAAAAAAAAAACGATTTTTTGACAATTTAAAGGTGGTTTGCCCCCTTAATATGTGCTGGTAAGCATGATACAGTACAATGTGATAGTGTGGATAACCTCATATGTGCAAACTGTGTATTCAGTAATTTTAAATACAAAACAAAATACAATTGTAACCATACGGCAACAGATGGTGAGAACTGTGATATTTTTAAAAATAAAATAAAAAAATATACAGCAAGTGTTGATTACTTAATAAAGCCAATAATTGATACATATATAAATAGAATCGATAAAGAAAATCACAATAATCATCAGAAGATAATTGATGTAAACACAAGTATCGATAAAGAAGATCACAATGATCATCAAAAGATAATTGATGATAACACTTGCACCAGCAACACATGGTAAAATGACAATCTAACCTGTCTACATTTTCTGCGAAAACAGTAAATACAAGAACTGCAACTACGCCAACAAACACGCCTGAACAAGTCAACTCCAAAACAAATGAATCTATAGTAAAAAATCAGAACAAATCTAATTGTAAATAATGGCTTGTAATTTTGATTTTTTAGAAACAATAGAAAAGGATACAATTAAGCTTGAAAAAACTTTCACAAGTATTGAAACTCTAAACAAAACTATTAGTAATAAAGAAGATTTAATACTTTCGGTAAATATTAGAAGTATGAACAAAAATTTTGATAAATTAAAAATAATAATACAAGGTATACTGACTAAACCATCTATAATAATTTGTACTAAAACTTTTAAGAAAGTAAATTATAAAGAGTATGATTTAAATGGTTATGAAAGCTACTATAATGAAAGTAGCATAAACAGAAATTATGGGGTAATTGTTTTCGTAAATAAAAATATCGTTCAAATAATCAAAACTATTGAATCTGGTAGGATTAAAATAATAAATACACAAGTTACATTAAACAATGGAAATAGATTAGATATATCTTCGATATATAGAACACACGGAATACCAAAGACTTAATTTATTTTAGATTTAAATAAATTCCTAAACAAAAAAAGAAATATTAAAAACCATTTAGTGTTAGGCAATTTCAATGTAGATCTACTTGAACTAAATTTTCTGAGTCAGGAATTTTTCTATAATCTCTTAGATAACGGATATGTTCCAGGTTTTTCAGGTATTACAAGACCTCCGATTGGCAATTGTAAAGGTTCTTGTATTCACAATGCCTTTATTAAAACTAACGATCTAAAAACCGAAACCTACAAACTAAAAAATTCATTAATAGATCACTACCCATTGTTTATTGCCATAAATAAAATTAAAACTGACAATAAAGATCCACAAATAGCATTAAATTACTACAAATTAAAGAATACGGCTGCCACTAGAAATTGGACTGAAATTATGTCAATACAAGATCCAAATGTAGCAACAAACCAATTAATAAATAAAGTAAAACAGTTTATAGAAATAGCCAAAACAATAAATAAGGATAAAAATAAAGGTAGAAAAAGCTGGACTAAGGCTACTATGAAATCATGTGAAACGAAAGAACTTTTATATAATCTATGGCAAATGGATCGTGATAATGAACATTTAAAAAGTGAGTACAAAAATTATGCGAAAATCTTAGACAAGGTAATTTTAGATGTAAAAGTTAAATACGAACGAAATCTAGTCCAAAATAACTTAAACAATCCAACAAAATTTTGGGAAATTATAAACTCAAAAGTAGGGAAAAAGTAAAATCAAATGATACCGTAGATTATATAAAGGTTGATAATGTTAACATTTCAAATAAAGTGGATCTAGCTAATACTATGAATAAATATTTTTGTGAAATTGATCAAAAACTTAGTGAAAAGATAGACAAACCAATAGAAACAGAATTATCACTACCAAAGATGAACGAAAATTCAATGTTTATAAATCCAGCAAGTGCATATGAGGTAATAAGTATAATAAATTCTCTAAAATTGAAAAGCTGGGGTGTTGATAAAATAAATGCTAAAAGTAATTTGTAAACATATTGCTGAACCATTGTGTCATATAATTAACTCATGTATAGAGCAAGCTACTTGCCCAAATGCACTGAAAAAAGCCGATATAGTACCTCTATACAAATCCGGTGATAAACATAATGCAACTAACTACAGACCGATTTCGTTAATATCTAATATAGCAAAAGATTTTAAGAGAATAATTTATAATAGAATATACGAATTAATAAAAAAAAAACAGAATATATTTACAGACCAACAATTTGGTTTTATGAAAAAGATCAGTACTAAAGACGCATTAAATTATGTAACTAATGTTTTATATAATAATCTAGATCACTGTAAACCTACTATAATAACTTTTTTGAATTTAGCGAAAGCATTTGATACTGTTGATCATGAAATATTATTAGATAAACTTTATTGTATAGAAATTAGAGGTCAGGCGTTGGATTTACTGGCAAGTTATCTTAATGATAGATATCAAAGAGTCAAAATTAATGATAATGAATGTAATGACATGAAAATAAACACTGGTATTCCACAAGGAACTATCTGCGGACCATTACTTTTTATTATCTATATTAATGATCTCTTGATACAAATCCCTTCTAATGCAATATCGGCTTATACAGATGACACTGCAATTATAACTAGTGATGATACCTGGGAAAAAGCTCAATCGATAAGTACCTAGCTAATAACAAATTATCTTTAGATGTTGAAAAGACGGTATATATAACTTTTGGCAACTATAGTGATAGTGTTCCAAATCAAATAGATATTAAGATCAAAGATAAAAAAATAAACAGAGTTGTGAGTTGTAAATACCTAGGAATCATATTTGATTACAACCTCAGATGGGATAAGCATATACAATATATCATCAAGAAAACTAGATATTTGATATATATTTTTTATAAAATTTCCAAGACAATGTCAACCGAAACATTGAGGATGATATATTATGCTTATTTTCACAGTATCATAAGCTATGGTATAATAGCTGGGTGGAGCGTACAATAACAATTTAAATCTACTGCGAAACTTACAAAAAAGAATTTTAAGAATTGTTCATAGAAATAATTTTACAAGTCAGGATTATCCCATGAACCTAGAACAATTATTTACTTATAAAGCACTAAGATATCATTACACAAACCTCAAAAATCAATTCATTAAATCAAGCAGTATTACATGAAAAAAATATTTAATAATACCTAAACATACGAAAAGAATTAGCGCTAAAAATAGTTATATAAAAGCCTTAACAACATACAACAAGCTACCGAGTAATCAAGAAACATTAAAAATTGAACGATAGCAAAGAAAAAAAGCTGCACTGGTGAAAAGAAGAATTGTCTAACCTTCGGAAAGTCTGCACAGCCGCCCGGAGGAGGTACAAACGATCGAAATTAAGCCTACAAAGACGTAAAAAAGGATCTAAAGCGAGCGATAAAGAAGAGTCAATAAAAAGCATGGGGTAACCTACGAAAGGAGGTAGATAATGATCCGTGATTGTGACCAAGATTGTCACCAAGAAACTGGCCTCGAATCGCAAAGTCCCAGGCCTCGATGACGCGATTTGGATGAACCAGATCGTGAAGGCGCTCTTCCCGGCAGATGTACCGAAGACTCAGGGAGAGATGTACAATGAAGAGGCGAGACAGGAGGATATGTTCACGTTGGATGAGCTGATCAGTGAAGCCAAGAGGCTTAAAGCCGGCAAAACACCAGGATTAGATGGGATTTCCAGCGAAATAATCCAAAAAGTTGTCGAAGGGTATCTGCAACCCATTGTGGATGCAATTAATATGTGCTTAAAGGATAGAAAAGACTGCCTAAGCGATCGGTGGGTCCTCTGCAACGAAGAGGCGTGGATGCTAGAAGGAGAAATGACAAGAGTTGAACCACAAGAATCAAAGAGCGGTCCATTTCTGTGAAATCTTATGTACGACGAGCTACTGAGGATGAAGCTACCAACGGTACCATCATCGTAAGTTACGCAGGCGATGCTCTAATTATATGTGAGGCGGATGACGTGGAAATCCTCGAAATCCGAATCGACGATGTACTCAAAAGAGTCAAGAGGTTGCTGGATATAAAGGGCCTGGAGATGGCCGTGGACAAAACCGAGGTAGTCCTGGTAACTGACAGAAGAAGCTTCGAGGCACCGGAGCTTCGCTTAGGAGACACGGTGATACCGTGGAAAAACCAGCTCACCTACCTGGATAAAACTGGATCACCGGTTAAGCTTTCTGCCGCATATTAAGAGAGCGGCGAATAAATCATTGGAATCAGGACCCAACTTCTCCAGGCTTATGCCAAATATCTGGGGATCGGAAGAAGGTAAGAGAAGCTACTCTCAAGCGTAGTCCACTCCAAACTGTTGTACGCAGCCTCCGTCTGGACACGATCCCTAGACGAAAGAGAGAACGCCAAGGTAGCACTGTTGTCGGCACAACGCGCCATTATCATGAGGATTGCATCGGCATACAGAACAGTATCGGCGAGCGTGGTGCAGGTCACAGCTGGGGTACGCCCGGTAGATCATCTTGCAATGGGGAGAAAGAAGACGCACGAAAAAGTGAAGAAATTCGAACAGGATAACGTCGACTACGAGCAAGAGAGAAGCAATATAAAAACAGAAGCGAGAACTACGCTCATGAGTAGGTGACAAACTCAATGGGAAAGCGAAATGACAGGGAGATGGACCTACCGTCTCATCCCAAGTATCGACAAAGGGATCAACAGAGACCATGGCGAGGTTGGGTACTACGTTACCCAGGTGATAATAAGGCATGGATGCTTTAACGAGAGCCTGTGCCGATTCAAGAAAAAGACAGAGGAAACCTGCCAATACTGCAACTACCCCCACGACGACGCCGAGCACACGATCTTCGAGTGCCCACAGTGGCAACAAAGTAGGGACGAAATGATTTCGGCCTTAAGACAAGAAGTGACGCTAGACAAAATCGTAGAACTTATATTGCGCTCCGAGACTGAATGGAATGTCATTACGAGGCACATATGCCACACGATGAAATGGAAGGAAGAAGATGAAAGAAGAAACCAGGGTAGAAGAAAGAAGAGAACAAAGAAGAGAAGAGAAGAGAAGAGAGAAGAAGAATAAAGAATAAAGTATGAAGAAAGAAGAAAAGCCATGTAAGGCTAGGAAGGTGCAGCCATCCCGAAGTAACGTCTATCGACTGTACCGGGTGGAAATAAACGCCACGGAAAGGGTTCAGCGGTTTTAGTGAGTAAGAATCTCACAGTCCCTAAAAGTGCGGATCCTCCCAGGCGTCTCCTCGTGAAAACACGAGGGTTATGACTGATATGTGGGTCGGACGTGTTTATCGCGATCTCGTGAAAGAAATTCAAATCAGTCGGAATAGGGAAGAAAAAATATTTATTGATTTCAGATAACTTTTATATTTAAATAATTTTTAATTATTTACATTCGTCTACATCAGTCTGTTACATTATTATCATAACATTTATTTAATCACTGTTGATTAATCTTATATAATGGGAACCACTTTTTGATTCATTTTTCAATTTTAAGAAAATATCTCTATGAAAAGTTGTTCTTTTTGGTTAGAACAACAACTTTTCATAGAGATATTTAATCAAAATTGAAAATGAAATGAGAAAAGCGGATCCTCAAATTTGTCAGTGACAGGTGGCTTTAGCATCACCTTAAGCAGACACTCTCAGTCCCCAAGGAGGCATCGGGTCAGCCTCCCAGTGTAGCCTCCTCGGAGAAGGCCCCATATTTCAGGGACCAGCTCCTCGCCGGTAAAGCTGGCGCTCCCTGCCGTAGCATCGAATTTGCTACCTTTTTTCTACCTTACCGACACCTGATTCCCTATACACTGTTTGGCAATTGTGCCCAGGCATGCGCCTGTGGGGCAAAGGAGAACCCGGAATTACACTGAAGGCAAATTTCGAGGAATAACCTGCCTCGAAACAGCCGGTGTCCAGGGTACTTTTCCTGTTGAAAACAACTCAGAAAATAATCTGAGTGCATTCACCGGGAATCGAACCTCGACCGCTGGAACAGTGTTGTTTCTGTGACTAGCACGCTAACCACTAAGCCAACACCGCTCTTTTACAATATTAGTTAACATTTGTGCTTTATAAATTTTTATACAGGGTGTCTGTAATTAGAAGTGATGAAGAGTGTCGGTAATTGGTACATACACAGTACGCCGGTAATTGGGACATATAAAGGGTATGGGTAATTAGTATATACAGGGAGTTGGTGATTAAGACATATACATAGTCGTAATTAGGACATATACATGGTGTCGGTAATTAGTTGATGCAGGGGGTCCGTAATTACTTCCATTATCTTGGAATTTCAATTGAATGGAACGTACTTGCGACGTACCACTAACAAAGGTTATAGATGTTTGTTTTGAATCAGCAGCATCAGGACCTCGATCAGGACTTTGCATGCGCCAAACGTGCCCCGCATCAGCTGCCAGACGTGCCCCGCTAAGCGTTACTTTTCAAAACTATGATAATTGCATTATTTTTTATCATAGAATAAAAATAAAGAAAGGAAATTAAAGTTCGAGACCCAAGCTTTGTAATGCACTCCTTCATAATTATGTATGAACATTAATTAACACTTGATCCAAAGATTGAAAGTTAGTTGACTGCGAAACTTCTGAGCTCCAAACTTCAACCTAAGTTTTTAATAAGAAAATATTAATATTTTCTAAACATTGAGTCATTAAAAAAGGGTAATAGGCTCGTGATTAAGTTTAAAAATAATAATATAAAAATATTTATTCAAAATACTAACATTTTTCATGCTAAAGTGACCCTGCCTGCCAAGATTGCCCCCTTCTCTCCTACTCAACCGGCTTGGTACATCGACGGGAACGTTCTATTCGGAAGGGCGCTCTATCACATCGCAACGCGAGACTCGAGCCTAACATTAACCTTAACCTAACCTAACCTTCATATCAAACCTCTTATGAATTTTATAGGTACTTTTCACAATAAATTCGTTTTTTACGTATTAGTATTTTTATTGTGCTTCCTCAAAGAGGAAGCTTTGTAATAGTAAAAACAAAAAATTTTGCTGTCAATTTTATAAAATGTCTGTACGGATGTGTGTGTGTGTGCGTGTGTGTATGCATGGATGCGTGTGTACGTGCGTGCGTGCGTGCGTGCGTGCGTGCGTGCGTGCATGTCAGTGCGTGTGTATATGGACGTGGATCAGCATTACTCTGCATATACACAGTGAAACCTCAGGGCTCATTTTTTTGTTTTACTGAAAGAAAGGCGGCACAGTAAAATTTTTCTTCCCTCTTCGATTCGTTTTTGTTTTTAGCGGTTTTTTTATTTTTGAGTTTTAGTTTTCCGGTATTTTAATTGATTAAAAATAATGTCATCGATGCAGAGAAATGGAATTTGAAAAAGCATAAAATTACCTAACTTTTCCTACCTGAAAGTTTGGATAAGGTTATGCTCTTCTTTTGCTATACAAGAAAACGTCATTCTTTTGTCTAAACGGCTATAGCACGGAAGCATATAAAATAAATTTTTTAAAAAAAATTTAGATGATTAGGTATACGAAGAAGAATGTTAAGTAAAATTTTTGAGTCTTGACCTTTTTATTTTGTTGAGAAAAAAATAATTTTTTAATAAAAATAATTTTTTAATAAAAATTGATTTTCATTCTCCGACGATAACTGAAGTAAATCGGCAGTATTTTCTCTGAAACTCTACGAAAAGGAAGCTTTTTACGAGGGTAGTTCAATAAGTCTTTAGAATGACCAACAGATGGCGCGCGAATCGCTCCAAATCATCTGTTTTCAGTCAGCACCACTCCCGACTAGATATATGGTGCAGTCACAGTCCACATCTTCTGAGTTTACGTGTTTTTATAACCAATTGAAAAAAAAAAATTGCTTGTTAAGAAAAATGGAAAAAAACGAGTTCAGAGCGGTAATTAAACATTTTCATTTAAAGGGTTTAACTCCATATGAGATAAAAAATGAATTGGACTCAGTTCATGGCACATCTGCCCCTGCCTTAGCAACGGTTTATAACTGGGTAAATGAATTTAAGCGTGGTCGTACATCAATAAGTGACGAACCACGTTCAGGAAGGCCCGTAGAAGCAACTACTCCCGAAATCATCAATAAAATCCACGATATGGTGTTGAAGGATAGAAGATTAAAAGTGCGTGAGTCAGCTGAGGCCACAAGGATATCTATAGGTGCAGTTGTTTCAATTCTACATGGAATTACCACGTCCTGTTTTCCAATATTTCAGATAACAGTATGAAGCAAGCTGAACAAGAGGAGAGACGAAAGAGCGAAGAAAATGGTCAATCTCAAGGGATTAACGTTTCAGGAGATGGTTCTTGGAGGAAACGATGGTATTTGTCGCTTTTTGCAGTTGTATCTTTGATTGGATGGCTTACTGGAAAAATTGTCGATGTGACTGTAAAATTTAAATATTGTAAGTCTTGCAAGCACTGGAAAAATACAACAGAAACATCTAAATACGAAAAATGGTATGCATCACACGCAGATTTATGTCAAGCTAATCATGAAGGTTCATCTGGTAAAATGGAGGTAGATGCTGTTATTGAAATGTTTTCTCGTTCCGACAGTTTCCACGGCCTAAAGTATGTGAATTATATTGATGATGGTGACAGCAAGACTTTCAAAGGCATACTGGATTGTAAACCGTACACTAATTTTGAAGTACAAAAAAAGAGTGCTTCGATCATGTACAGAAAAGAATGACAACAGGTCTTCGAAATCTAAAAAAAACGAAAGACCTTAAAGGAAAAGGAAAATTAACGAATAAGTTGATTGATAAATTAAGAATTTATTATGGTTTGGCAATACGCAGGGATACAAATTGCATAGAGAAAATAAGGAATGAAATCTGGGCAACTCTGTATCATAAAATATCGACCGACGACAATCCTCAGCATGATAATTGTTCAGATTCTTGGTGTGCTTGGAAAATCACACAAGCTGAAGGTTCGTTCGACACGTTTCACCATGAACCGCCACTTCCTGAAGAAGTTTGCGAAGCCATTGAGCCTGCTTATACACAGTTGAGTCGAGATGAGTTGCTGCACCGTTGCTTAGGAGGTTATACTCAGAACAGCAACGAAAGTTTCAATGCCACCGTTTGAAACTTGGCTCCGAAATCATACTCAAGTGGCAAGAAAGTTCTGGATATTGCCACTGATATTGCAGTTTGCAATTTTAACGATGGCCTGAAATGTGTCCTTCGAATTATGAAAGCTCTGGAGATAGATATAGGTCTGCAGACTTACAATTTTTGTTGTAAAGCCGGCGATAAGCGCATCAGACACGCTGAGTGCTCTATGTCCGACGCAGCGATCGAACATAAAACCGATAAGAAAAGAAGACGAGGAGGAGAATTTGCATTTGGAAGGGCAGCTTTATGGTCCTGGCATTGCAGACTAATGGTAAAAATTTTATGTTAAATGATATCCTCATTTTATTTACGTCTGAAACTGATTTTGAGACTTTAAGTTGATTTTTCTCGAAACGAGTTTTTCTCAACGGGCATGCAGCATAACTTGAACAGTTTTCATGCGATCCATTTGAAATTTTAACCATATCTTAATTATCATATTTTGAAGTGAATCACGTAGGGTTTTTTTAATAAATTGATTTAAACAATTTTTTATAAACAAAAACGTGCCTTTTTTTATGAAAATTTTTAATTTATTTTTAATTCACTGCCAACTTTACAAAAATCAATATTTTCAAAATCGCCTACGTGATTCACTAGCTATTAACATCAATAATACGTGGATTTTTCTTTTGTTTCGGGTTGCAATGTGCGATTGGTACACTACGTGCCGCGGAGCGCTTCCGATGCAAGAGGCCTCAAGAGATCGGCTATAAATCAGCCATTTTGTATTTTTTTTACTCAATTTTTTTAAATATACTATAATATTAGACTAATAATATATCCAAATATAATTTCTTTATAACCTTTTTTTCCATTAAAAAAAATACCCAAAGCGCTTTTTTTCGCTATTACAGTGGTGTTACCCCTTAAATACTAATTGATATGTACTTAAGTTAAAAATCTGAATTTTCTATAAAATACCATATCTTTTTGAAAAAATATTTTCACTGTTTATGATGTGTTCGGTCACTTTAGATAACGATTCTTTATATTCTAAAGAATCGTCAATTATTTCGTTCTCTCCATATAAATATACTTTCTTTCTTTACTCCTTATCTCTATGAAAATCTTCCTAAGTTGTATGAAATTTTTAACAAATTTTTACAGTAAATTTAAACAACATTTATTTATACAGCAAAAAATTATGTAATTTTTCTCACTGTTTAAAAACAAGAGAGAAAAATCAGCTATGTACGAGTATTTACCAAAATGTTATTTTTTATCAGACCATGTCGCTTCAACCTCCTCAAATAGTGTTTTTTTATATTGAGTTGTTCTTTAAAATTTTTTTTTTATTTTCAACGAAAAGTTGAAGTATTTATTTTTAAGAATGTACACGTCAAAAAGAGTCAAATAACTAACAAAAAAATTTATTTTAAACCATTGATATAAAATATTTATTATAAAATATTCATACTGATAGATTTTAGCTACTTTCTATCTGAAAAAGAGAGGTTAGAATCAAAATGCATTTTTTCATGAGATAATAGAAAGTTAATAATAGCAATGTTTTTTAACTGTTGTAGCATAATAGTATATTGTGTACCTAGGGCGCAAAGTGGGCAACCACACAAGGTTAAAAAGCCCACTTTGCCCTTGATGCACACCATATTTGTTGTAACGCATGTATTGATTTTTGCGTTTTTCTAGCATATTAAGCGGGGCTAAATATATATATATATATATATATATATATATATATATATATATATATATATATATATATATATATATATATATATATATAAAATCGGCGGTAACAATGGCCGACCCCCCCCCCGCGCAGCGTTTTGTAAAACTTGGCTGGGTATATATATATATGGGTAATTCCAACCAAGTTTTACAAAACGCTGCGCGGGGGGGTCGGCCATTGTTACCGCCGATTTTTTCCATGAAAGTACATTAGAAAACAAGGTTGTTCATACATTTTCAGCCCTCTAGGTGCCACCTGTGGCCCTGTAGAATTTTTTGAATTTTCAAAAACCGCTAAAAAGTGGCTAATTTAAAAAAATTCCCACAACTTTGCATAATGAAAAAAAAAAAAAAATGCTTCGAAAATCTGTCGGTAATTATGTTAAATTTGAGTAAAAAATACTCTCATGATATATATATTTAAATAGCGGTAACAAGTCGAAAAACTCCAACATTCTTTTTAAATTTTTTTGCTTTTTTTCCTTTTCTTGACTCTCGGTATAAAAAACTGATCCTGAACTTGATTCGATTGATGGAATGCTGTCAGAAATAGTTGCCTGAGACAAATTTGCAGTTGCTTGCTGTGTATCTTTCCAAGATTTGATTTTTGAAGTTATTATGTCGTAACATTTAGGACACACTTTTTTCCAGGGCTCAAAACAACCTCTTTACCAACTTGATTGAAATTATTGCCAATTTCTAAAGTAATATTTTTCAAATTTCCCGTTCTTGTACCATGCTTCTCAAAAGGTTCACAGCACTTACGCTGTAACGATGAGTAATAATCCAAATATTTAACCTTATGATGATCACAGATAAAACCTTGTGATTCTTTTGTAAAAGTTTGAACTCTATATTCTAGCAGTATTAGATCATCTGATGGCAAATCTTTTAGGTTATGCAAACAGGCTTTCTTTGATAATGATTTTAAATGATATTCATCGTCAATTAATGAGCCAATATAACATTGACTATCACTCATTTTTGCATCCCAAATTAAAAAAAACCAGGCCGCAACAAACAGTGTACATAAATTTTTTTTCTTCCTCGTTAAACGTATCCGTTCCAAAACATGTACTCTAGTATAGTTCGATATACAAATATAAACAGTGTAGAATCCATCTGTAAAAGGGAGATTGCGATAGGGAGCAACTTCAAAGGGCTTCTTGATACATCGCGGAGCGTTGCGCGCGCCTCTAGAGGACATAAATATAAATAGTGTAGTGTCTAGTTATGTTGCAGAAAACATAAAGGGCCTGTTCTCAGAAAAGTAACAAGGAACATATATAAAAGATATGAGCACAGAAAAAGGAACGAGGAACAGATATTGAGCACACGGAACACGTGCTCCGTTGTCAATTAAAAAAATATTGATTTGTTATTACGTAAAATAATTATTTTATATTTAACTTTCCCGCTATACAGCCACGCGACGTTCGTTTATAATAAAATATAACGGTGTCGTCTTATTCGTTGAAGCCGCGCGAACGTCAGTCGCGTGCAATACGGCTTAGATGACTCCTCTGTATGTAATCGAGACTTCTATCTCGTTTTTGGCAATGTGCGAGACAAAGTGAACCGTGCACAGGTCGTCGGTGCAGCGGCTAGCGCAGGTATACGCACGTGCGTCGGGAAGGGAAGCATATTGCGTGTAATTATGCTCGATTTCAGCCAAATCTGACGTTAGAAAAAAGTCACAGCTCCGAAAAAAAGCCTTGGGGCAGAACGAAACTTTGGGGTGGCATTCTACTATGTTTGAGCTAACTTTTAGGCCTGGTTAGGTTACGATTGGTACGAAGGTAGTTCAATAAGTCTTTAGAATAAAGTATAAAAACAATTTTTTTTGGGTAAATTTTTTTTTATTTTTCAACATAAACTCCTTGGAGCTCTATACACTTGGTCAATCGCTTTTTAAGTTTTTTTAATCCTTCAGAAAAGTGCGTTTTCGGAAGTTCCTCAAAATAAGCACTTACAGAGACAATGACGTCTTCGTTGTCCGTAAATCTCTGTCCACCGAGCCATTTTTTCAAGTTTGGAAATAAGAAAAAGTCACTGGGGGCTAAATCTGGTGAATACGGTGGGTGTTCGACCAATTCGAATTTTAGTTCTTCAATTTTAGCCATTGAAACGAAGCATGTGTGAACTCGGGCGTTGTCGTGATGAAAGAGAATTTTTTTTCTCGCCAAATGTGGTCGTTTTTTTTTAATTTCTTCTTTCAGCTGCTCTAATAATGATGCATAATACTCACCAGTAATTGTTTTACCCTTTTCCAAGTAGTCAATAAGTATAATTCCACGTGCATCCCAAAAAACTGTAGCCATAACCTTAGCAGCTGACTTTACGGTCTTTGCCTTCTTTGGAGCTGGTTCGCCTGTGGAAATCCACTGTTTGGATTGTTCCTTTGTCTCAGGAGTGTAGTGGTGTATCCATGTTTCATCCACAGTCACAAATCGACGAAAAAATTCCTCAGGATTCCGACTTATGCGCGCCAAAAGAGCCTCAGAGGCGACCACTCTATTGCGTTTATTCTCAGCTGAGAGCAAACGCGGCACCCATCTTGCCGATAGCTTTTTCATGCCTAATTTTTCATGTAGAATTGGAACAACTGCACCTATAGATATCCTTGTGGCCTCAGCTAACTCACGCACTTTTAATCTTCTATCCTTCAACACCATATCGTGGATTTTATTGATGATTTGGGGAGTAGTTGCTTCTACGGGCCTTCCTGCACGTGGTTCGTCACTTATTGATGTACGACCACGCTTAAATTCATTTACCCAGTTATAAACCGTTGCTAAGGCAGGGGCAGATGTGCCATGAACTGAGTCCAATTCATTTTTTATCTCATATGGAGTTAAACCCTTTAAATGAAAATGTTTAATTACCGCTCTGAACTCGTTTTTTTCCATTTTTCTTAACAAGCAATTTTTTTTTTCAATTGGTTATAAAAACACGTAAACTCAGAAGATGTGGACTGTGACTGCACCATATATCTAGTCGGGAGTGGTGCTGACTGAAAACAGATGATTTGGAGCGATTCGCGCGCCATCTGTTGGTCATTCTAAAGACTTATTGAACTACCCTCGTACATGTAGAAATGTGCTACAGAGGTGCCAACTTCGAAATTTAAAAAAAAAGGCTACTTTCCAAGACCTATAACTCTAGTTCTAATCGATGGATTTTAAAAATCGACATCTAGAATTGAAGATCTATCCAAAACGAACTTTTTGAGAGGTGTTTAGCCTAAATCGCCTGAAAGCTGATGGAATGGAGACCGATTGAAAATCACCAAAAAACCATTGATTTTGGTGTCTACTGCTGTTCGAGCCATTTCCGCTATTTAAATATATATATCATGGGAGTATTTTTTACTCAAATTTAACATAATTACCGACAGATTTTCGAAGCATTTTTTTTTTTTTTTCATAATGCAAAGTTGTGGAAATTTTTTTAAATTAGCCACTTTTTAGCGGTTTTTGAAAATTCAAAAAATTCTACAGGGCCACAGGTGGCACCTAGAGGGCTGAAAATGTATGAACAACCTTGTTTTCTAATGTACTTTCATGGAAAAAATCGGCGGTAACAATGGCCGACCCCCCCGCGCAGCGTTTTGTAAAACTTGGCTGGAATTATCCATATATAATAGCAATTTTCCATAAATTTTAGCGGGCGCAAAAGTTACTTTTGCGCCGGCTTATTTACATTTGTGCCCGCTTATTTAATTTTGCGCCCGCTTATTTACTTTTGCGCCCGCTTATGCGTATTAACGCCCGCCGGTCTGAAAAATGGTCCTTTAGGCCCGCTTAATAGGTACAGACAAACGCGAAAATCGTGTTTGTGTTACAAAATAGTATATTGTGTACCTAGGGCGCAAAGTGGGCTTTTTTAGACCGATTGTGGAGATTGCAGTACGAGTTCAAGGTGAGCTAGCACGAGCCGAAAGCGAGTGCGTTTGCGAGCCGAAGACGAGTACTGCATCCACACGAGGTCAAAAAGCCTACTTTGCCCTTGGTGCACACCATATTTTTTGTAACTCATGTACTAGTTTTGCGTTTTTCTAGCATATTAAGCGGGACTAAATGTGTATATAATAGCAATTGTCCGAAAAATGTTTGCGGGCGCAAAAGTCACTTTTGCGCCCGCTTCTTTACTTTTGCGCCCGCTTATTTACTTTGGTGCCCGCCGGTCTAAAAAATTGTCCTTTAGGCTCGCTTAATAGGTACAGAAAAACGCGAAATTCGTGCTTCTGTTACAAAAAATAGTTTTTGATATATTACTCATTATAGCCATATACGTCCTCCAGAATACACATAATTTAAGAGAAATAGTTTGCAGACCTTTTTTTGGTAGACCGACACGTCAGAGTCTTGTTAATAGCTATTTAAGAAATAATTATTTTACAAGCTTTAAAAGCCTTTTTCCTTATTCTCGGTTTTTGTCAAATATTAAACTTAAAATCTGCGACAGAATATGTATTTTAAAAAAAATATATATATATATATAATAAATCGATGCGATCATAAATAATATTTTAAAGTATTATTTAAAAATCTGTTGCATGTAAGAACTGCAAACACTGAAAATTGTGAGTGTACACTGAATGTTTGAATGTTGATATTGAATTTTTGGTCTTTACACTGGGAAATTTAGCGTTCCACACCGAAAATTTAAAGCGTACACTAAAGTTTGAGTGTTGACACAGAATTTGGGTGTTTCACAACGAAAATTATAGGTGTACACTACATGTTTGAGTGTTAACACTGATATTTGGGCGTAGAGACCAAAAGTTCTGGGTGTAAACACTTAAATTTAAGTGTAACACTCAAATATTCCGTATCAACACCCGAAATTCGGTATTTACACTGAAATTTTAGGTGTATACGTCCAATATTCGGTGTAAACACTGAAAATTTGGGTGCTTTTTTCATGAGGGCAGATAGTGTGCATCGTAGTTTTCGGTATCTAAATGTATGTGCTGGTTGAGAACGAATCTAGGTAGTTATGGTGATCAATGGCAAGGTCCAGGTGATACGCTGCTTGAAAACTATGTACATCTACAAGTCAAAAACTACGGAGCGCATGACCCTGGACTTCATAAGCAGGACAATCGCGCGCACACATTTTCTCTCTCGCATCAGCCCAATAAAAGAACCATCAACTGAACTCTTGTTTTGCTCATTCTCTCCCCAGTACACCCCAACCACTAAAGAATCACGTGTCTTAAGTGGCACGTGCAAATAGCGCGAGTAGCACCCTTTCTCCTCTTTCCCCCACGTGACATCTGTCATCCCTTGTGTATTCGCGTGTGTGGCACACGGGTGTACTTTGGACATTGACTCAGTGACTTTATGTGATTAAGTTAAAAAGAGACGACGTGGTGAGCAAACTTATATATAATTAAAGAAACGGCAATTCGACCGCCGAGAAATTTTTTCGAAAAGCTCTATCGGCTGTAGCGCAGAGACGAAAAAACGGGAGGCCCACTTTGCTGAAACGCTGAGGTAGGAAGCAAGAGGCACGCTGAGACCTTTCGATTTTCGACAGGAAGGAAGTTCAAGGACCGGTCGCCATACTTTTTGAACTTCAAGAAGAAGATGGCTGCGTGTACTCTCGTCGTCATTTTTGAAACTCTTCTCCTGTAAATCGTTGTTTAATAATAAATTTTTGTCCTTCTCGGAGTAAATCGCGCTCAGAAACTTGCATACACACAATATTATCGGTGCGGCAGATAATCTATTTTGAGTCTTAATTTTTGAAATATTCATAAGTAAAGGCTAAAAGTTTATTTGTTTTGTGGTAATCATCTTCTACTAATCGGAAGCATCAAATCGTTCTTTTGTCGTTGTTGCTAAATTCTTGTTTTTATTACGTCAATTAATATATCGACGGTTATAAATTTAAAATTTTAGTATTTACACCAAAATGTCGTTGAGAAATTTATTCAGTTTAAGCAGTGGCAAAAGCAAGCGTCAACTTCACGCGATCAACTCGAGCTTGCAAGGCGATACAAGCTTGTTAGAGGTATCTGACCCTCTATTACAAAAGGTCTTTGCACATCTAACCCCAGATGAGCGCGCGGATTTTATACGCATACATTTCAGAAAACAGCCGTCGCAGCGGCATAGCTCGCCGACCGATATAGAATCATAGGCGACGCTGGATACAGACGCGGCGGACGGCGGCCAAGATGCGCGCGTGAAAAACGCCGCAATACTACCAATGATCTACTCAGTTCCCCCAACGTACCCATGGACCCTACAGAAATTTCAAACGATAGGTACGAAGTAGCAAAAGCACAGAAATTATGCGGCTAATAATTTCGCTACAGCAAGTATAGACACCTGGATACAATCCCCCCTGCTAACCTCATCGCGATCGACGCAAGCCGAATCGACGCCCTTCGTTGACTTCTTAGAAAGAGACAGGCAATAATAATTTGATCGCGGTATGACACAGCAGCAGGCCGCCGAAGCACACAGTCTCGACGCAGATCTAGGTAGAATAGAAAACGCGACTACGGCCACACAAACTCCGGTCACCCCAGCACAAACATCGCTAGATAGATTAATGTAAGTATCCCAAACCCCACATGAATCACAATCGAACACGCCACACATAACCTGGGATAGCAAGGTCACGCGTCAAGTATACACGCCACAGAGCTCTCCCATAGTTAATGTTGAAGTACAGAAACCCGATACGCACGCGCTCGCGTCTCATAACTTCTCGGTGCCGGACACGTAAATTGTAGCCCCGAATTCGAGTGCGTTAGACAGAAACAGATCAAATGCGCGTGATGAATGCTTATCTTTTTCGAAAGCGCTAAACGTAATCCCTCAATTTGACGGAAATCCCGATAAGCTAAATTTGTTTTGCATTACTGTACGCGAGGTCAAGGAAATGTTTGGCTCACAGCAGAAAAAAATTATCTTATTATCGCTCGCGAGTAAATTGATAGGCAGGGCAGCCGACGGCTACGCGGCGAGCGTAATGAGCTATGACTCGGTTGAGTAATTGCTCGCGGATTTTTGATTACAGTATAGTAATGTGGGTTTGGCGGACGACATTTCCATGCAACTAAAACTTACGAGTCAGCTGCCGGGCGAGAAGTCGGGCGACTATGGGATGCGGGCGCAGTAACTTTTCAATCAGCTTTTGATAGCGATAGGGAATCTCGCAAGAGGGGGTCCACTTAGATCAACAGGTACGCAGCGAGCACCCACGCGACCTCTACGAGGCGATCAGAGCTGCTGTAAATTTTGAATGTAAGCAGAGTATTTGCCTCGCGTGCAGGTATTTAGCAGCGCAGCCTCCCTTGTCTCACGCGCAAATAAATTTTGCAGTGTCTCAGAGCGCACCGAGCCAGCCGCTCATGAATTCCCCTCCTCGGCAGGAGCAAAGTTATATGCAGGCGAGCGCAAGTACCATGCCGGCAGCGATTTAAGGGCGTTCTAAGGACGTCAAGCTATTTAGAAAACCGTTAGACTTCAGTAAACAGCTGCACATGCTCGAGTACAGTTACTCTCCCATCGGAGAAATAGTTTTGGTGTTTTTAAACTTAAATTCTGTTTTGTTTGTGTTAATTTAGTAGTGAAAACATGGAAGAAGTGCCGAAATTAAAAGAACGTCATAAAGGCAGTCGAGAAATCAACGATCGGAGTAGTCGTAAGAAAAGAAAACAGCCTCCGAAAAATCGCTACGATGATACTCGTGAATGTGATATGTCTAATGTAAGTGCATCAGCAAAAAACTTAAAACTAGCCGAGAATGATTTCGATTTCTCTTTCAATGGAGGATTTGCTTATCGCATCATTGAAATTTGTGGCATTTTTGCTTTTCTATCGAAGAATTTATGTTGCAAAAAGTGTCACGGCGACGTTTCGTTTACTGAAATTTTGTGTCGTGGCCTCGGTTTCAAAATACAAATGAAATGCTCAAATGATTGTAAAAAAGAAGAAGTAATTTTATGTCCTTTGATTGACAGTAGAGCTTATGATATAAATAGAAGAATTATATTTGCCTTTAGACTGATGGGACTCGGCATGTACAGTCTGAAAAAGTTTTGCGCTATAATGGAATTACCACGGCCGGTGTTTCAATCTTTTTATTAAAAAATCCAGACTGGCATAGCAGATGCATGTAACATGGTATCAGATAAATCGATGAGTCGAGCAGCAAAACAAGAGATCGAAGAAATGAAAGAAAGAAAAGAAAAAGGTTTAACAGTATCGGGCGACGGCAGTTGGCAGAAAAAAGGCTTTACATCTTTGTTTGATTTCGTTTCTGTGATTGGATGGTATACTGGTAAAGTAATCGACATTTTAGTGAAATCAAAATTTTGTTTATCATGCTCACTTTGGGAGAAGAAAAAAGGCACTGAAGAGTATGACAATTGGCTTGAGGAGCACGAAGATGAATGCATGAAAAATCACGAAGGATCGTCCGGCAAAATGGAAGTTGATTCTGTGGTCGAAATGTTCGAGCGTTCTGAAGAACTGCATGGAGTCAAGTACGAATTTTAAATCGGGGATGGTGACACAAAAACAAAAAAAGGTATTGCTGACAGTAATCTTTACCCAGATCTCGAAGTGAAAAAAAAAAAAGGAATGCGTCGATCATGTGCAAAAGGGTGTAGGCACACGATTACGCCACAAGAAAAAAAAAAAGAAAGGACTTGGAGGACGAGGTAAGCTGACGAACAAACTGATTGATGAACTGGCCATAAATTTTGGTTTAGCAATAAGAAGAAATTGCGACTCAGACAAGCCATGAAAAAAGAGATTTGAGCTGGTCTAAAGCATAAAATGTCGACCGACAATAAACTACAGCACGAACATTGCCCGCCTGGTCCTGATTCGTGGTGCAAGTGGCAAAAGGCTAAAGCAGCTGGAGAACTAAAAGATTTTACTCATAAACCACCGATGAAAGATGAAGTTTTTCAAGCAGTCAAAGAAGTTTATGAAGATCTTTTGAAAGGAGATTTACTCGAGCGCTGCTTAGGCGGCTACACGCAGAACAGTAACGAGTCGTTCAACAGCGTAGTTTGGAACTTTGTGCCGAAGCATCACTCCAACGGCAAAACTGTTATTGATATTGCAACTAGTATTGCAGTTTGCACCTTTAATGATGGTTTCAAAAGTATCATGTACATAATGGAGGCATTGGGACTTGGAATTGGCGAAAATTGTTACAATTACTGCTTCAAGATTGACAGAAGATCAAAAAATGAACAAAAAAAGTCTGAAGCATCATTTGTTGAAGAGGAAGACGTACAGTATAGAGCTGGAATAGATGATAAGAGGTCAAATATTTTTTTCCTACTTTGATTTAACAAAAAGTAAAAAAAAAAACTTCAAACGCGTTTATCTCAAAACCACGTTTCTAAAACGGTGGACATTCCTACTACTACAATTTTTGACCGATTTGCCTAAACTCAAGTTCATTTGATTTGTAACATAATTATCTCGTAGTTGTCATAGGGGTTTTTTGATATCTTGCTCGAAAAATTTTTTATGCTTGTTTGAAAGCGATTTTTTTGCAAAAAATAATTTTTACTTTGAAGTCTCATAATTAAAAAAAAAAATTTTAAATTGCAAAACCCCTATGACAGCTACAAGATAAACCAATTATAAGCACAATTTCATAAAAATTTTTGTTCTAGGTCATCCGGCATCACATGCACTTTTTCCACCCGATTTCATATTTTTTTTAATGCGCTTCGGGAGATAAGCCGCCACGCCGCCATTTTGTATTAAAATGTCATAAAAAAATTATCAAATATTCTTCAAAGCTTGTATAATAAATATCTGAAAACAAAATTGCTCTATCTTTATTCTTTTTCTCAAAAAAAAAATCGTAAACATAGGCATGATTTTGACGCTTCCAGGGTGTACCCCCCTCCCCCTTAAATGAGATTACTGTTGGCAGTTGCTGACCGCTCCCCTTTACGAGTGACGTAATTGAGCGACTGGCTTGCGCGAACATTATTACGGTGGTAGATTTAAAATAGGGTTTCCACCAAATTCCCATGAACCCTGCATTGACGCCTTTCACGTCATTTTCAGCGCCTGTGGGAAAAAACTCAGTCCAGCACTAGGAATTTCATTTGGAATGGAGCATGGGGTTAAAAGAAGCGACGAATACTTTCGTAAATGCATGTCGATAGCCATGGCCGGGCTGCAGGGCGAAAAAGTCGAGATATACCTCGACGACTTTATGATTTTTGCGAAAAATCTTCACGAGCACAGCGTGCGATTCAGACGAGTAGCAAAAAGGCTGTTGAATGCGAACCTCACTATAGAGCCCAAGAAGTGTCAGTTTCTGAAACGCGAGGCGTCTGTCCTCGGGCACATAGTGGGGGGCGGCAAAAATTGCACGGACCCCAATAAACTCGAGGCTGTGGAAAAGTACCCAGAGCCAACCAACGGCAAGAAAGTGAAGCAATGGCTCGGGTTTGTAGGCACACTACAGGAAATTCGTACCTTGCAGATATTGCACTGCCATTGTCCAAGCTGCTTCGCAAAAGAGTCAAGTTCGAGTGGAGTGACGAGCAGCGTATGGCTTTTGAGAAAATGAAAAAGATACTTTGCAGCCGGTTTTAGCTGCTCCTAACCTATCTGAGCCGTTTATTCTCACGTGTGATAGTTCGGACTTTGTCCTCAGGGTAGTGTTATCACAGGGGACTATCGGCTCAGATACCGCATGCGCATATGCGTCCAGGCCGCTCAAAGGAAGCGAGCTCCGTTACATTACGTATGATAAGGAGCTGCTTGCGATCGTATTTAGAAAAGAGCAATTTAGGCACTATCTATATGGTAGAAAATTCACAGTAGTGACTGACCATATTGCTTTAAAACATTTCCATACATCCAAAAAATCTGACGCGCTCTCACGCAATCCGGTCATTCCAGAGGACGAAGAGAACTAAGAGAGGCCCAGAGCGGAGCTTTACGAGCTTGAAGACGATCAAGAGAAAGACGACAGTGATGCTGAGATGGATCAACCCCCGGCCAGAGTATTTATTACTCGAGCAACCAGAAAGAAAGGCATCGATCGGGATAAAAAGATCAAAATATCTCAAACGGACTGCGAAAACTCCGAAAAGGAGCATGCACGAAAGAAGAGGCAGCCTGGCGAGGACTCTCTTTACTCTAAAGATGACTTCTTCTTATGTCAAGCAAAATATGATGTTTACGAGGATGATGCGCGAGTGAGCATACGGTGGCTTACGCAACTTACAAAAGGCAACTGCATTTATTTCCTTGACTACGAGAACGAACGTATCTCGCGTGCGTGTTGTCGAATGTACAATTAAACAAAATTGGCAATGGCAAATTTCAATTGAGTAATGAAGAGAAATCTCGCATTCAACAGATTCTGCAGGAATCGATTGAGGCAGAAAAATTACAAACAGACAGAGAAACACACTGACAGAGTTCGCTTATAATCAAGGAAGAAGACGGTAAAGAATAGAAGCGGAAGGTTGTAGTATCGGACTCTGAAGAATCATTCGGGGAGGATATTACAAATGACCCTTGGATCTCTAATAAAAAGAAGAGGAAGCGAGTCACGGGAAAAAATGTAGTCATCATCAGCCATACGGTGTCAAACCTGCCGACGGTTTCACTGACCCCATTGTTAGGAGAGCGCAAACAGATAAGAAATTGGCTCATTTAAGCCAAGAAAAAGGATTAAAAAAAGGCGTGAAAATAACTAGCACGCCAACTGCCGAGTTAGCTGAATTACGCAAGCAACAGGGCAAAAATACAATGCCGCTCAAGCAGCAGACCTTGAATAAACCGTTCCGGAATTTGAATACACGCCGGAGAACGAGTAAATGCAGACTCAAAAGTAAGCAGCCCAAGTGTTGACGCCAGCACGCTCTATGACGAGCAGTGTCATGCATGAGATAACGGGTAGTGCATTGACACAGCTGCAGGAGCGGGCAGCCGAGACTCCGCCGCCAGTGCATGCGGAAACAAGCCTGACGTCACGCGAGCTAGCAGGCGACGCCTTGCCGGAGCTGCACTCAAAGGCACTTGAGACGCCTCCGCCAATCCAACCTGCGGCAAGTAAACTGACTGCCGGGCCGGGAGAGAATCTTCTCGTGTACGCAATTACAGCATGGTATTACTGTGTCCACATCGCCTCAGAAATCGGCACTGCCGGATCTAGCAGCTAAACTGCGCACTCGTTTAATAGTGGATATTGTCGAGAGCGAAGTTTTGGGCAGGAATTCCATGCAGATTAATCTGTGGGAAGCAGAGGCCGAACCTGGCACTGCCTCGGATTTCAATAACATTGTGCGCAGGGATTTTGGCGGGAAAAAACCCGAAACATCGCGAGCTGAGCGAGCAGCATCTACTCGGCAAGAGGAGGAGGCCGTCACAGCCGTGTCGGATCGACAGTCAGTAGCCCTCGAAAAGGTTGTGAGGAGCCGATGAATGTATCGATGTTTGATTTATCGAAGCATTTTTCGGATGTCGGTACCCCCGCAATAGGTGCAGCAGAGGGCATTGGTAATCTCAATGGGTTCTTGATTGATCTAACTAAGGGGGATCAAAGTGGTCAGAAACTGGTGAAGACCCGTATTCTTAAGGGGTTTCTGACCACTTTGATTATGTACCCCGCAATGCTGACCGGGTAGAAACAATAACAGAGGATTTAAAATCCTCGGTGTCGTCATACAAAGGAGACCTTCTTGTGTATGAACCAAGAGAGTGGTGTGCAAATCCGCACGCAGTCTTGGTTCATGACACAGATATCTCCGCAGATCCGCTGGGAAACTGCTTATTCTTTTCGCTTATTAAGCTGCTGAAACTGAATATGACGGCCACAGAGCTGCGCAAGCGTTTGTTGAATTCTCCGGCTTTCCCGACGTATGGCGGTACTGTTGAGGTGAAGGAAGTCCTATCATCCAAGACAAAGTACGAAAACGTAAATTACGCATATATTTTTGAACAAGAGTTTCAGAAAAATATATGCGTACATCATGAATTGGAAACAGGGGGTATAGATTTCTGCCACGTGATTGTACATACGTCAGAAAGCTATATTCACTTGCATTTGTTTGGCGGGCATTATACTCCCTATGTGAACAGTGAGTCCGTATTAAATAAAGACGTAGCACAGGGTCTTGACTCGGGAAGGAGCAGTGACACGGAAAGAAAAAGGCAAGCAGTGCCGGTAAGCCAAGTAGTCGCTCTATGCAGAATGCAAGCGATGAGACAGCTCAGGAGCCGTACGCGGATGGACAATCGGGAGATGGCTCGCCTCCGCTTGACGAAGCTAGCGAAGGCTTTCAGTCAGGCCAGAGCGCAAGCGATCCCTCTCCCCCCACTGTCGACAGCAGGCACAGCAATGCTACGGCGAAAGTAGAGGTGGCGAACGTGCGGGACAGGCAAATTAGAGCGCGCGCGCACACTAATGCTGTTGATAAAAGCGTGGTAAGGAGCGCTAGGCCTCCGCGTGAAAAACCACCCTGGGCTCTCCCCGACGGGCAAGAACCGCCCCTTTTTACTCATATGAAATTAGTCAGTGAGCACCCATTTCACAATAGAGAAAACATAGTGTGCTTGCTAGTAGCAGGCGGTCTTCTCAATACTGAAATACTGGAGGCGCTGATCGAGAGGCAATACATCAAAGCCTCTGATATGACGAAGTCCAAGCATGAGGTTGGTAACATTTATGCTACCATATGCAGAGATGTAAATGTGATTGGACTATTTGTAAAAAATTATTTGGATGAGAGGCCACTAAAATCTGTCCTCGCGAAATGCTTGAGAAACCTAAAAATCATCTATGCTTAAATAATATTGTCTCCTTTGGCATAGCAAGAGACCTGGCCATTCTCACCTTATTGGAATAGACATCTTTTGTTGATCTATTTGACACCGTATTTGAGGAACTACCCATAACACCATTTTATACTTAAACAATTTGCCAATTCACCCAGTACAGGATCGCTATAAATTACTCAAGGAGTATCATGAAGCGGCCATAGGAGCGCATAGGGGGATAAATAAGACATACTGTAAAATCGCAGCAGATTATTACTGGCGCAACATGCGGCCAGATGTGCGGCAATTTGGCCTGGGCTGTGTAGCTTGGCTGTGTAGTGTCAAACAAACAAGCTGGTGGGTGTAAAAACGCGGTTGCCTCTTGTTATCAGGGATAGCTTTCCAGACCGTTTCAAAAGATGAGCATAGATTTTTATGGTCCTCTCAAGGACTCTCCAGAAGGTTTTAAGTATATACTAACGGTCCAGGACTGCTTAACCAAATTTTGCGTCCTTATCCCTGTCAAGAATGCCGCGACACTGGAGGTAGCGCGAGCATTCACGGACAAGGTGATATGCTATTTCGGCCCTCAATCGGCCTATAGTCGGATCAGCGAACGCATTTCTTAAACAGAATGCTAAATGCATTTGCCCACATTTTCAGAATAGATAAGTATTGCACTACGGCGTATCACCCTCAGTCAAATGGCGCAATTGAATGAATGCACCACACTTTAGCTGAGTATTTGAAGAAATACATAGAAAAGGTTGACAAGTGAAGTGAATGGGTGCCCATATGTCAGCACGCATACAACTGCACGAAACACGACTCCTCGGACTTTACGCCGTATGAGCTGGTATTCGGCCAAAAAACGAGAACTTCTTCTAGCTTTCCCCGAAGAGAGCAACTTGTAACTTACGGCGAATACATCTCGGGTCCTTATGAGATAATCAAAATAAACCATGAACTTAAGAAGGCCAAAATAAGAAATGGCGGCATAATTAAAATTGTCAACCTTGACAAGTTGAAAACGGCTTCAGCCGTGAAGGACCCACCCCTACATTTGAACATACAAATCTAGGAGCGTGGCAGAGAGCGAGGTTAGCCCTTTTCTTTTTTTTTTATAATTTTTCTTCTGGCGATCCCACGAACGTATCAATTTTTATACGTCGGACATCGCATGAGATAGTTATAAAACACTACAAGGACAGTTCTGTTGAGGAATCTAACAATCCAGCTGAAATTAGCTTTCGTAACTCAATCGGCCCTTCTCCAGGCAAACAATTTATTAATTTTCGATACGAAAAAAAATTAATTATCTTCAATCAGAATTTCAAAACAGTATAAATTGTACGCAAAAGCAAGCAAGTATAAATTAATCATTTGGCCTAGCAAATTCAATTTTACCTAAACAAGTCAAAATTGTTAAATACAACAAACAATTTTACAAAAATATTCATTGTAGCTCATTCCACCCCTGCACAGGCAAAAATTTAATAATTACGCTATAAAAGAAAATTAATTATGATCAATCAGAATTTCAAAACAATATAGATTTTACGCAATAAGATGTAAGTGAAATTTAATCTCTACGGGCAAAACAATTTACAATTTTCGCCACAAAAGAAAATTAATTAAAATTAATCAGCGGCGTTGCCAGCGCCAACAGCGAGTCCCGTCGTTCGATTGCTCTCCGTCGCGCGCCGGGAGAAGGCGCCACGTGCTCAACGTCGATTCTCACGAGCCCGCTCGACACCGTCGCCCTTCGGTGAAGCTAAGCCCGGAGTTTCGACGGAACAAGCGGAGTCGGCACCCTTTATCGAAAGGCTAATTGGATAATCCGAGATTAATTTCCGAAGATAGCCCCGCTGGCTACATCCAGTACGGACTGGAAGATAATACAGAAGGTAGACTTAGTGCCGAATTTCCTAACGAGCGAAAAACTAACCAAGATATGAATGGAGATGTCGGAACAGTGCGCGAGCATTTTAAACCGATGTAGATACAAGGAAATTTTAAATAACGCATTTGACCAAATACAAGACGCGTTAAAACAAACAGGAAGAATTATAGATTTAGTGTCGCAACGTAAAGCAACAGCGGGATCGCGCGGTCACATATCGATACTTCCGGTCATTGGCAAGATTAGCCGCTTTTTATTCGGCACACTCGACGAGAATTCGGAAATCGAGTTAAAAAATTTAATTAACAGTGTCTCACCATACAAACGGCCAAATTGCTGGCCAATCTAACGGAATTAACACGTGCGCGATTCGACATTACGGAAAGTAAGATGTTGAATCTAGAAATTTTAGTGAAAAATATCTCTACTACTCAAGACTATAATAGGCAAGTCATTATGATGAACTTGGCCGTAGAAATACTAAATGAAGGCATTTTGCAACACAAACTAGAAACAGAAATCATTACGGATGTAGTCTTGTTTGCATCCTAAGGTATTGTACATCCGCGTTTCATGCCACCGAGCTTAATAAAAAATTGCGCGTCGCTGGCAAAAGACACGGTCATCGATGCGCGATTTCCGGTGACGGATAAGCCCACGTCAATCTTGAAAATTGTGAGAGTTTCAGATCTCTCGATACTTTTTTCATACTTTCAATTGGTATACCACTTATCTATACCTTTACTAGAATTGCAGGACTTCGTCTTGTATAAGGCATCTGCAATTCCGATTAGGCAACACTCCTTAAATAACACGAACACATTTGCTTATATCTGGTCTGAGTCGCACTATTTTGCGATAAGCTCAGATAAAAAAGCGTATATGCCAATTTCGGCAGAAAATTTAAGTAAATGCAAGATGCTTGACAATCTGCACGTGTTCGGATTATTAGTACTTCTAAAGTGAATTTGAATTCTCGCGCCGTAATTCGCAGGCTGCCGCGACGCTATCAGCTGACCGGATGCGCGCGCCACTAAGGCCGAAGTTCGCGCGCGCTCTCGCGGGCCTCTCGCACGGATGAAGTAGTTTTGACAGCGCGCTCGAAAGGACCGGTCGAGTTTAGTGCTTGCACCCGTCATCGTTCGACGTTTTCTCTAAAACAAATTTACGTTGCGATATCGAGACGACACGTACGTTCTTCTCAGAACGGTCGTCTCGCGTTATTATAAGTCGTCAGCGAACGTGATTATTGCGTCGGGTTGTATGTGTGTGAGAGGGTGTGTGTGTGCGAAGCGTGAGTTTGTTTAGTGTGATTTGGAAAGTTTGACCACGCGCAAGCTTTCTCGACGTGCCGTCTCTCAGGGCGTTCACCAACGTAGCAGATCCCTGTGTTCTGCCCGTGGCCCAGGTGTTGGTTCCCTCGAGACGTTGAGGCGCCCTGCAGCTTAGGTAGGTGATCCCAGTCAGCGTGCGGCCAGGGCCTTGCGTCGCGCCGTCCACGTCGTTACTCGTGCTCGTGATTAAGGTAAGAGAGCTCTCAAGCGTGCGTATACAGGATCCTCGCGGCGTCTTCTAAGATTAAGCGCTTTTAACTTCTCTTTTTTCTTTTAGCCTATTAAAATCTCTTTTTATTGTGTAATTTCCTCATTTGTTCGGAATAAAGTGTTCGCTTGTCCCAGCTTTCCTCTCTAGTCCGTGAGAGTTTTTATGCCTAGGCAAGTTGTCTATTTCCCGCGAAATAAATTGTGTTTTATTTATCAAACCTCTCCTCACTCATCCCATTATTCTAAATTATTTATTCACTTATTTAATTAATTATAAGATTTGAACAGCACGTGTGTAAAAACACAGAGCTCGTTAGGGAAATTAAAAGAAGTGTGAGATCAAATTCTCGGTAGATGACAAGTCATTAACATTGCGGATTGCAATTTAAAGATCACGCAGCTGAATGATACATATTGCGCTTACACGAAACCAATTCATGGGTTTTTTCAACTTCTAGCGCGGAAATTATCTTTGTACAATGTTACAGGGCAGTACAAACGAAATTAATGGTTTATGTATACTTAGGTTAAAGCCAAGATGCACAGCGCACACGAGTAATGCGAAGATCTCGACAGCGAGAGAATTTAGAATACTGTAGTTAGAGATAGCATTCGCGAGGATAAATCTAGACTAGATAAATCCAGAATTTATCTAGCTTCATAGATAGTGCAATCAACGAAGACATGAATAAAAAAGCAAGAAACTTACACGGCATTCACATCGAATCTTTAAAATCCGGAATGAGCTTCGGCGAAATCTTGCAGAAAGCGAAGACCCTGTCTGAGTATAGGTCGCTGGGCGATAGAGTCAGCTCAGTGCAGAGTTCAGCTATGACCTTCTCATACGCAACAATAGGTTTTATCGAGATAGCACTGTTAATATGTGTATGCATCTTTCCGGGGGGATCCCGTTGCTCTAATCGATGTAGAAAAGTTTCAGGTACAGTGGATCGAGAGGCTCCAGGTGCCATTCGGATGCAAACGTTCGAGATTGCCAGATTGCACCCGCCCGAACGAGCCGCAGACACGCTGAGGCTGTGCTATACCGAGCGACCAATAACGGTAGCGGTAGAGCTCAGGAACGCGCTGTTACCTACCTAGTTACAGAAGAGGTGCGAGAGAGCACGGCAACCCCCCCCCCCCCCCCGTGGCAGGTAGCGCGTCAACGAAGCTGCAGAAAGAGCGTGGAGATTCTCCCCGCTGCCCCCACCGACGGACGACATCAAGCTGCAGCAGAGTTGCGAGGAAAGGTTTTAATCACCTTCAACGCCCCCGACCAGGCAGTTGAGATGGCTAACAGACTCTAAATTGCACCACGACAATGACATTTAAATTTGTGGAGTATGGGTCTTAGTATAATATAAATCAGCTGCAAGATCTTGATTTGCCCGGCATTGAGTTTCAAGATGGCGTGTATGTTCCCTTCTCTGGCACTGTCACAAACCTTGGTGTTGTCATGGACTCCAAACTTACTTGGAAAATGCAGATAGAAGCGGTATGAAAAAAGGTTAACCGTGCCCTCTACAGCTTGCGATTTTTGCGCTGCTAGTCCCGCATCTAGACTATTGCTCCGTGGCTTATCTTGATATGTCAGAGGAGCTCGAGACAAAGTTACAAAGGTTGCAAAATTCATGTGTGAGATACATATGTGGTGTTAGGCGGGATGAGCACATCAGTCCTCACAGGAAATATCTTGGCTGGTTTACTATAAAGGAAAGACGCGCGTATTTTGCGGGGTTGTTATTGTATAAAGCAATAAACATGAGACAACCTCCATACCTTGCGGCTCTCTTTATAAAAAACACGGCCAGGACTTCCAGTAGGAATGGAGTAAAAGAGCTCTCGGTTCCGGGATCGCGCACTGACACTGGCCTATACTCGTTTAGAGCTCAGGGTTCGCGTTTCTGGAACAATCTCCCCTGCGATGTGAGATATCTTCCGTCCCTATGTAAGTTGAAAACAGCGCTGATGAGATATCTCAGACAGCAGAGCGGTGACCAACAAAAACAAAATTAAAATTAAGTGTTCAATATATATGTTGCTTATTTTAATATTCTATGTATTGTACCCATCTTAATTTATTTACTTATTTATTTATTCCTGTCTATTTATTTATTTTGTGTACTTATTTATGTATTTACATATTTATTTACCTATATGTTTATTATTTATTTTTATTTATTTATCTATTTATTTATTTATTTATTTGTTTGTTTATTTATTTATCTATTTATTTATTTATTTATTTACTTATCTATTTATTTATTCGTTTATTTTATCAGGTTTTACATTAAGAATATTATTTTAGCAACCAGTAGGAATGTATTTATAGGCGTGATTGGATGCATGAATGTAACTGTAGTGTGTGTGAATATTTTAAAATTGATGTGATAGATATCTACTGTAAATCGTGCGTATGCTAATTTTAAGAACTGACTGTACCTGCTCGGAATGTCACGAAATGTGATAACATGATTATGTAACTTAACAAAAAAATCTTATACTGTGACAAATACGTTAATCTTAATATGAAATATTATGTACATAATTTCTGTACCATATTTTTGATAATATCAAAATAAGTAGTCTCTCTCTCTCTCTCTGTCTCTCTCTCTCTCTCTCTCGCTCTCTCTCTCTCTCTCTCTTCCTTTCTCTCTGCTACTTACTGAACGCACATCAAGTGTGCTTCGCGTCGGCTGCTCTCTGTCCCCCATGCTTCTTATCATACAGAATATATCAACATACATGTAAAATGTGTGGCTTTCGTCCGGAGAGGCGTTGTGACGTTTTAGACGTGAATGCGATAATAATTGCAGTTCAGGCGGTTCAGCTCTCCATAATCTCCGGTTATACGGGCGAGTTATGAGCCAAAAAAGCTAAATTATTTATTTAAATAGCTATTGATCACAATGCAAATAGTTAAATATAATATTATATTATTAATGAAATAGCATGATGTCATTAGCTGGCGTTAATATATGTGAAACAAGGTTTTTATTTGTATACATAGGAAAAAGAATTATTGTATCAAACAAATAATTGAATTTATATACTTATTATCATAGTACCTCCTACTCTCTTTTTTTTATTCGATCAACGACCATTGACCTGATCGATCAGTACAGAATTTTGTACAATGTAGAAGGGAGGAAAACTTGTCGTCTGATTGACGGGACTCCCGGTCGGCCCTTGCTGCTTCGGCCGCTAGCCGCTTGGCCTCGACTGCGCGCTCGCGTAGCTGTCTGGCTTTGCTCTGGGTGGCTTCGACCACCCGTTCGGCCGCCTCTTTCTTCTTTTTGACCCGTACCTCGAGCGCTGTTTTGCGACGCGCTGCCTCCTTCACTGCCGCTTCTTCGCGATTTCGGCGTTGCTCGGCCTCCCTATCGGCCGCTTCCTCCGAGGCTTGTCTCTTATACTCCGCCTTTCTGCTGGGAGCGCATATGGCTTTGGTCGTAGCTGGAGTGGCCGTTGTGACGCCCTGCCCGGGGAACTCAAAGTCTCTCTCGGTAACGTGGCGGGGGCTCTCTGAGCTCTCGATCGATGGCGGCTAGGTTGACCGGTCCGTGTCTCAGGCCAGTAGGCCCATGAGGTGCACCAGGTTCTCCCGTTGTTCTGGGCGGACCGTGATGCCTGGGTAGTCCCCGAAATCCCGGGCGAAGCATCCGAAACTTGGATCGCGTGACCCGCCGAGTTACTTCTTTGGTTTCGGTGTCCGACGGAGATTTCGGAGTTTCGTCCTTGTCGCCAGAAAGCCCCCCTCCGTCTACGTATCCCTGTGGGCCGGCAGCTTGTTATCGCTGGTCTGATGATCGGTCTCAACCATCTGCGTCATTTTCGACGGCCGGAGGCCAGCTGTAGTCGGCCGACTTATTGCGGTCGACTGCGCGTATGGTCCGTAGAATTGTGCGTATAATCAGGCGACACTCGTGTTGTTCACGTGCTCGCGCGCTCGAGTTAACCGATACCGCTGAAAATGTCCCCAAATCGTTAGGGCGCCATGTGATAACTTTGTTGCTATGAGTTTCCATGGCGGTGCGGACCGTGTGTAGCCCAATGCTGTACGTATACGTACATATAATCGGCCCTGGAGTGCAAGGCTGAAACTCTACTCGCGTTTTGCTGATCAACTTGCACAACTGAAGGTTGTGCTTTTCGTTAGGTTGTAACGTGGGGGTTACTATGGCTTATTATCTCGACACTTTACCAAATTTTCTAAGTTAATGGGCGCCAGGTAAAGCGCGGCTAACTCGGCACGAGCCCTTTCCCAGAGGAAGTTCCGTGAAGAGGAAAAATCAGGAATTAATAAATTTATAATAAGCACTCACAATTTTCACTTTAAATATACTCAAGCTTTATTTCTAATCGTCGGATAATACTATCGGTCCCCAATTTACAATTATTCTTATAATGAATTTGTCGCTATACAAACATGGCTACGCTAGCCTTCTCACGCGTCCCTCGCGACGACCAAACTCACCACGTCTCCCGAGTTTTCCGAGTCGCGTAATTTTCCCCACACTAATACTTGAAATTTTATCCTGGCCCGACACGCACTGATCTTACATAACGGTGTCACACCACCACGGATTTATTCTACTAAAAACCCCGAGCACACGGCGGCAATGTACGACAATTGTTTAATATATTTTTACTTGCAAGTGCCGAGGGAAGCTCGACAATTACAGTCCACTCACCGTCGCTAATCGGGCACGTCTCGCGATGTCCTCCCTCGTAGGTCGCAAAGTCGCCGGGTAATGTTCACCCGATATATAGCTCTCAGCGAGTACGTCTACGTCGTCGACGGGCGGACGGGCGATATCTCTCCACGCGGTCTACTACGCTCGAACGGCAGGCAAAATTCTCGCTACGTCTGTCGTCGCTGAAGACCGGGCAGTCAATGCTCAAAATCGGAGAGGGCGGAAATCTCTTCCAAAATTTTGGCTTTTCTTCTCGCACAACTTCAGCTCAAACACTTGTTGCTTCCGCCCTTTTCTTTACGGTGATTGGCCTTGATTTTCCCTAGATACAAAAATCAAGGCCAAGTCAGCGGTGATTTGAGTCGCTAATTCTCATTGGCTCGCTCCGCGAATGCCGCCCTGTCCACGCAGTGCGGGCAATATGAATTGCTAGATATACACGCCGGGTTGTCCGCGCGGACAACCCGGCGTGTATATCTATATCGGGCGCTTTCGGTTTTGTCGCTGCCGGACCAACACAGTTGGCAGCGGCGACGTGCGCGCGCCAGCCTACGCTAGGAGAGGCCGGCAGCTTCATGCGGCTCGCGGCGCGGCGGCTGCTAGCTCTCCCCTCTACCGACAGCCGTGTCGGTATCTCTCTCTCTCTCTCTCTCTCTCTCTCTCTCTCTCTCTCTCTCTCTCTCTCTCTCTCTCTCTCTCTCTCTCTCTCTCTCTCTCTCTCTCTCTCTCTCTCTCTCTCTCTCTCTCTCTCTCTCTCTCTCTCTCTCTCTCTCGTGGCTACAGCCGAGATAGTGTGCCTCGAGGAAGCCGCCGCTGCTGCTGTGAATCCTCTCTCCTCCCGCGTCTGCGTGCATCGGGAGAGAGGGCGGCCGCGCGCGCGTGTGTGTATGTGTGTGCGCGGGCAGCGGTTCATCATCCTCGAGAGGCGAGGAAGAAAGAGCAAGCGAGAGAGAGAGGGTCGCGCGTACAGCGTGCAGTGATGTTGGTGTTGTGCATGTGTGTGTAGACTCGTCGCCGTCGCTCGCTCCGAGCAGTCGTCGCTGCGTCGATCAGCTGGTGCCGCTGGTATGGGTGTGTGCGTGTGTGTGCCGGTCTACGGCCTTCCTCGGTCGCGACTCCTTATCCTCATTCCCTCAACAAATAAATAATAATCCCCCCATTAATAACAATACTAATTAATGTGAAAATGCTCGGCTCTGGTGATGGGTGACTGGGTCGCGATTGACTGCCCATATTTAATATTATTGGGACGTGAAATACACGTCACAAGGTTGGGGACTGGCAGCTACCCATAGTGCATGCAATATGCGCGCCCGCGAAGGTGGCGGTATTGCTAGCCCTGGTCACTTCCTCGGTCATGTGCGTAGGCCCACTCGCGTATTGGCCGTCGCGCGTACAGTAAAAATGTGCGTCTTCGCGCGGGACGTGTCGTCGGCTGGAGAAGCGAAGCGGAACTCCTCGCGCGTGTCTCAGGCCGGCCTTGACCTAGCCTAATCTCTCGCGATCGGCTGCTTAACTCTCTCCCTCTCTCTCTCTCTCCATCTCTCTCTGTTACTTACTCTCACATCAGCTGCTCACCCTCCTCGATGCTTGCTATAATACAGAGTGTTTAGTAATACATATGAAATGTGTAGCTTTCGCCTGGAGAGGCGTTGTGACGTTTTAGAAGTGAATGCAATGATAATTGTCTAAGCAATAAAACCGTCACATAGTTTACTAAATTAATATGATTAGCTTTATTTGGTACTCTGGTCACGTTAAAGAAGTTTAAAACTTTTTGTAAATAATATACAAGTTTAATATTATAAAGCGCTTTTCCGCAAAATGCGCGTAATTACTCTGCATCTAGCTTACGAATCATAATACTTAAATAGTTTCTTAAAAAATAGTCAAATAATTTCTTAAATTTTGCTTCAGATAGGATTTTAGAAATAGAAATTTAATATATTTATTCGTGTACATTAAATTTTTTGAAAATTTTATAAAAATCGTTTCTATATAATTTCTTGGTAGATATTTATGGATAATGTTTTATTAAATGATTTTTTATATATTTAAGGCTAATGGATTGAACAATATGTACATACAAATACACAGTAGCAAAGGTTTACGTACCAAAATATATATCCGTGCCTTTCTAAAGTGATTTAAAAATATAAATTTCTTAGACATAACAGGGGTTATGAATGCATTAGAGCAAGGAAGACATCGACGGCCGCGTTTCCCCTGGCGGGCTCGCTTCGCTTGCCCTTAACACTATTGGGTGTTTGGTTGGAGTATTTTAGAATATTAGTATATTAGGAACACTTCCGGTTACATAGGGGAGAATGGGGTATTGCCGGTCACCTAAGCAAAAGTGCTTGTTATTTCTACTTTCAAATTATTTTTTATTAACTATAAATAATTATTATGTTAGTTCAAACCATTGACTTTAAATACTTCTTATTGGTTTAATATAAAATTGTAAGATATCGAAGCTATAAGACGAAATAAAAAGAAGACTTTTGAATGGATTTACTCCACATCAACCGGTCAGCCTTGGTACAATTCCAGTCACTATTAAAAAGTTACTTTTATAGGTAAGACATTTACTTAAATCAATTATATGAACCTTCGTATGATCAGTCGCATTATTATTCGCACTTACATAATGAAATATGTAACACATAGCCACTGTTCATTCAAAAACACTTAAGCAAAGTTGCTCTACCTGAGAGCGCAGCGGAAGGCTTTCTTAGCCTCACTTTCGGGAGCGTCACATAAATAACATTATGACCAGTATTACTCCAATTCGGCTTAGTAATTTAAATTGTAATGACAAAAAAACAATAGGTTTATACTCTTTTTTTTCACTACTTCGTATTCTTAGATTGTTCAAATTAATAAAGTTGTGAAAAAAATAGCTGCATAAAGTAACAAATAATATGCATAAAAGCTTATTTTATAGACCAGATTTCTAATAAGAAATGTGGACCTAAACTTTAATTGTGTATAATTCCTTAATAATACTGAATAGAAGATTGTTTGAACAGTAGATTAATTGCATTTTATGCTCCGTTTGATATACTATCCGAATTATTACCTAAAAATGTTTAGATTATTGAAAACAAAAGTGACCGGAATTAGCCAGTGACCGGCATTACCCTGGTCTCCCTTACACGTAGCTTTCAAAACACTGGTACATCATACATGGTCACTGACATCCACCCCCTTGAAAAAATAAATGATAAAAAATGTTTCGTGTCGATTTTAAGTGAAATGGACACACATATATCTTATGAAATATAATTATCATTTCCACGCCACTTTGCAGTAAATAATTCGGCGCGTTTTTTCGTTTAACGTTAATATACCATGTAACTTTTAAGCCGTATATCCCCTATAGGCCTAATCTACTTATATGAATCAAACGTAAAGTATAAATGTGCATATAAGCGCAATGAAACACATTAATAATTCTGAACATGCGTTAAAATTAATTTGTAAATAAAATCTTTTTACAAACACATCATTAATTCATTTTTATGAATTCCAAATGTGAATAGATTAATACAGCTTATTCGTATAAGCCCTGAATTAACTTTAATCACGTTTAATAAATGAAAATTTTATTGAATTTTGTAGGTTGTGAAAACTTTATTTATGAATTGACTTGAATCAATTCCTATGAGATTGGGAAATCAATAGATTTAAATACAGTTTATTCGTGTAAGCCGCGAATCAACTTCAATAAACTTTAATAAACACACAATCTATTGAATTCTGTAGGTTGCAAATACCTTTCTCATTAATTGATTTTAATCAATTCCTATAAGTATAGGAAATCAATATAATTGAATGCAGTTTATTCATATTAGGCGGGAATCAACTTAAATTAACTTTGATAAACATACTTATTATTGAATTGTGTAGTTGGCGAATATCTTTTTTATTAATTGAGATTAATCAATTTCTATGAGTATAAAAAATGAATAGATTTAAATGCACTGTATCCGTACAAGCCGCAAATGAACTTGATAAACAAACTTTTTATTCAATTCTGTACATGTGCGAATTATCATGGAACAATTTATGAAATTGTAGGAAGCTACATGCTAATCAATTGTCAGTGGTTTTTTTTACAAATAATTCAAATGTTAATTTATTAGAACAATAAATTAATTTTAAATTTAAAATTCAAGATGTCCCCAATTTGGTATTTAAACTACGAAAATTTTCATGAATTAGAATAATTAAAATTAATAAAAAATGGTACACTTTGAACTTTTTGCACTTATCGTCTACACAATGAATCATTACCTTAATCTACTATAAATAATACTTTTATAAAAGGTTCTCTCGGTTGATATTTAAGAAAGTAATATTAGGTATTAATTAGGTTAATCTCACTACAAACGGAATTAATTTATCGTAAGCATAAACAAATTGTTTCAATGCTATTTTCGACAAATCGTACAAATTACATGTGTAATATTTATTTATTTTATTTAAATTATTTAAATTATTACTTATAACTGTACCATTACTTTTTGATAATATACGTATTTTCTATGAAACCACCTTTATTCAATTGGCCTCATATTGATCGTGAAAACTAATAAACCCCATACAAGGCAATAGGAAAGAATACAAAATTTATTTTTTGATCGGCACTAATTGTGCATTTGATAGATAATCTAAGCCGACGTATATCTTTTGTGTATATCTTTTTGAGATTAAAAAAGAAAACTTAATTTGCAAAAGTTATAGTGTATTAAAAATCCTTTGAGTGACGTCACACCGTTGAAATATAAAAGGTGCCGACCGGAGTGACGCCACAACGTTTTTTAAAGATTTAACTATAACCTTTTTCATTTTGAAGATATCGTGAAAATTCCAAAAGTTTACAAAGAAACTATACCTCGATCTACAAGAATACTCTGTTAACTAAAAATTGGCATTCTTCCCTATTAAAATCAATAGAAAAGAATTATATAGTTTTTTATGTTACATTTTAATTCTAAATTTTTCATAGCATAAATAACAAATACACGAGAAAAATGTTGGAGTAAAAATTACTATACTTTTTACTGAGCCGGGGACAAACTCGACATATGTAGGAAATTTACTATGTTTCTATGAAAATTTACTATATATTTATGAGTTTATTGTATACAGCAGTATTAAAAATGCTATGTAGTATAGTAAAAACTCTGGATATACTTTTTGGTAATATGTATAGTATCATTTAAGCAAGTTTGTTGTAAACATATGCAGGTAAGTTAGCAAATAGTATGGAAACAAAGAAGGAATCTCCGGGACCGCTAATTACCACGTATAATGACCGTCCTAATTTATAGCTGTTGGCGCGACAAAATTTCCGGTTGTCGCGAAAACACGTGCTCGCTCTTCTCATATGTCAATTATGTTATCAGATGGTTTGTATTATATTCGAAAAACATGAATATAATGTTTGTTTAATAATAAATAATAATATAAAAAACTAAGTTACTATTTATTTATAACCTATCATTGATAAAAAAAAGTACTTGCAAAGGCTTATTATATTTTACGTGTATCGTTCTTGCATTTAAAAAATGTGCTAGTTTATATATTTTACCGCTAGGAGGCGTCTCGTAAAGTTAGCTTGCAAGTGGCGAGATTTCCGTACGATTGCTATATAAGAGAGTTTCAAATCTTTAAATCCAATTAGAACTGCGATTGCGATCATGCGTTATTAGGTATCGATATATGTAAATAGCTTGCGATATATGTAAATTATACAAAATAATTAGATATTAGATAAAAAATTCGATCTATAGACATGAATAAAAAATAATTACATTTAATTAGTTAAATGTCTATTAAACTTAATTGACATGCATCAATTGTCATGTATTATATTATAATGCTAAATCTTAATTCTATTTTGTTATATTAAATTCGATTAATACTATAAAATGATAAAAATCAATTGATACCAATTACATTGAATTGACTAAATACCTATTCAAATCAATAGACAATCAAAGAAAATGTATTCCTTTCAATATATTTTTATAAACATAGATCTAATAGATTTGAATTGAATTCTAAAGATTGCATATATTTTTATTGCACTTTCCTGAATTAAGATTTAGCATCAAATGCAATAGATTTTTTTTCTATTGACTTTAATCTCATTTTTTTAACAGGGATGATTGAACTGTTGAACATAAAAAGTTTTCTGGAGTCAGACAAAAATGTTTTTTTTTTTAGTTTAACCCAGACCTGCCCCCTTAAGGGGACATATACACTTTTAAATTTTAAATTAATTGTTAATAAATTTTATGGTAAAATGAGTCACTCATCATATATTACTTTTCTTTCGGTAAAGCACATTTTATCAAAATATGACGGAAAAATTAAAAAAAAATTTTCTTTAACCTTAGGTCTCTTTGGTTGGCTATAATATAAATCTCTATATTTCCTGGGCTCCGCAAGGTTTTGAGAGCCAATATGATCGAATTAGCGATTTCAAGGTTTTATTATATTAAAAAAATATGTACTTTTGATACGAATGTGGAAATTTGTATATAACTTTATTCAGCTTCTCTTTTTAATTCATATTTCGTAATAAATTTTTTTTAAAAATGGAATAGTTTTGGCGTAAAAAGACTATATCTGTGGTCAATATTTTTTATGTACAAATTCCCACATCCCCAAACAAATTTTTTCAAATATTTTCCTTTATATTTTTATAGAATATTCGAATATACCGAAAAAGAACAGGTATTATATAACAAGTGAGTAATTTCTACCTTATATGTATTTCAAATGACAAAAAAACAATAGGTTTATACTCTTTTTTTTCACTACTTCGTATTCTTAGATTGTTCAAATTAATAAAGTTGTGAAAAAAATAGCTGCATAAAGTAACAAATAATATGCATAAAAGCTTATTTTATAGACCAGATTTCTAATAAGAAATGTGGACCTAAACTTTAATTGTGTATAATTCCTTAATAATACTGAATAGAAGGTTGTTAGAACAGTAGATTAATTGCATTTTATGTTCCGTTTGATATACTATTCGAATTATTACCTAAAAATGTTTAGATTATTGAAAACAAAAGTGACCGGAATTAGCCAGTGACCGGCATTACCCTGGTCTCCCTTACACGTAGCTTTCAAAACACTGGTACATCATACGTGGTCACTGACATCCACCCCCTTGAAAAAATAAATGATAAAAAATGTTTCGTGTCGATTTTAAGTGAAATGGACACACATATATCTTATGAAATATAATTATCATTTCCACGCCACTTTGCAGTAAATAATTCGGCGCGTTTTTTCGTTTAACGTTAATATACCATGTAACTTTTAAGCCGTATATCCTCTATAGGCCTAATCTACTTATATGAATCAAACGTAAAGTATAAATGTGCATATAAGCGCAATGAAACACATTAATAATTCTGAACATGCGTTAAAATTAATTTGTAAATAAAATCTTTTTACAAATGAATCATGTAGCAAGAAAACTTGGGCTTATTCCCCTTCTCCACTGGAACTTAAAGAGAATATCGCTTTGACTTTCATTGTTGGATAATATTTATTCTATTCATGTAAACAAAATCTGTTAAGTTGTAAAAAATAAAGAAAAATATACTCTACCGATTGCACTTCTTCGAAGTAGCATGGCTGTTACAGTATCAATAATATTTAACATTGAATGTTAATGCGAGACTCACTTAAAGTCCTATGGGAGAAGGGGCATAACGGTGTCGAATTTGAGGGTCCGTTTTCAATAGTCAATGTACGTCTACGTACGCCATCCGTTTTAGAGAATATAACATATAAAAAAAATTTTAACACGGTTACTACTAACATAAGAGTAAAGCTAGCTAAGCTTTGAAACGCGCCTTTTATTATGGCCTATGCTTTCGCACAATAGCTAGGGTCTCTAAGGTAATCGTATGTACGTAAGATTCTATATAATCTCGAACCACCGATATTCTCAGTATACATATGATTTATATGTAGCTAAGAATAAGGGTTCTCGACCCTATTATACAATTTCCGAGAACAGTCTCTTTTAAGAATTATATTACATGCATATTACTTGAGTCCAGTACACGAAGGTCTGAAATACACTTTTCACCTTCAGCTCTGCAATGTGGATATTTAGTATCTTTAGTCAATTAGGAACATTTTATTCCTACAAAAAAAATGTTGAAAAATGTGTCGTAGGGGGGGAAATTAGTAAACAAACCTTTTTTGGCCCTTTTCTTCGAAATGGTGAACGATATGCAAAAACGGTTTGCAGCACGTTATTCAGGAGACACTAATGCATAAGAAAGCACTAAGGTAAAAGCACCAATACCTGGACAAATCAAAAATTGGGACCTGTAGTGGGACACGGACGAAAAATGGCTGTTTTCATAAAAAATACAGTCATAAATCGTTATAGTAAAATTTTGTATCTATTGTGTAGAGTATCAACTATTCAAATAAACATGAATTATTCCAACTCTGCGGCAGAAATTATATTCAAAGCTTTTACTAAAAATGTGTTCTGAGCAGGATCCTAGAGTAACGATGGGCGCTACTGAATCGTGCAGATTTGACTTAATCCCGAGGATTGAGTTTTGCATTCAAAAGAAATATTTTAGTCTACCAGATCAAGTTAATGTTTTTATCAATAGATGACACGCTCACGAATACGATTAAAGTTGTATTTAGTGAAAACAATAATTATTTTCTGTACAATTAGGTGTCCTAGTTCTGGTTCCATAGTTTTGCGAGGGAGCAGTAGTGGGACACTCAAAATATACAAATTATAATTAGATTCAGTGACTGAAAACTACTTTAGAGCTTACTAAACAAGATATTAAATAACAATCAGTAATGTCAACTGGAATGAATTTCGGAAATAGTGGATTTTGGAAATCTATAACTTTTGCTTGGGAGGTGTAATCCTATAACCTCAAAAAGTGGGGTTACAGGTCTCTGTTTATCAATTTTTGTGATTTTTAATTTGCCGATTCTTATCAAACTACAAAAGCATGTAAATCAATTAGTATTATCGAATAAATTGAGAAAATGAGCTTATTTCTATTTGTCTGCAGAACGGTAACGAATAAAGCTACTTAATAACTGTCCCAGTATTGGTGCCAATTGCTTGTCCCAGTACTGGGTCAACTCGAAACATCGTGTCCCACTACTGCAGCCAGGAACTATTATATTAAAACCACTATTTATTCGCATAGAAAAGGTTTAAAAAAAAACATTTTTTTTTCAATCGATAGGAAATCTCCCGGGCTACACGATAATACTAATATATTTTTTTAATTTTGCTATCAGATTTCAGAATTTAAGTCTTTCTAAAGGGCATCCCAAAAGTGTCCCAGTACTGGTGCTTTTACCTTATTAATTAATTTTCGATGAGTGAGAAATAAATAACTAGAGTGATTTTTATATTAACGCAACGCCAGTATATCTGTATACATGAGCAGCAACTGTAGCGTCTGAGAGAGTCATTGCTGTAACGTACCACGTGACTGTGAGCCGACGCGTTTGCGGTGCACGTAGGGGAAGGTGGGGCAGTACGGGCACCCTAACTTCAAAAGAATCCTGTACTTTCTATTTTGTACCAATACAATTATTTTTTATTATAAAATATATATTGCATTGTTTTTTATAATGCAAAGTACAATACCGCTAAAACTGCCCATTTTCCCCACCTGTGGGGCACGATTGGCATGGAGGTGGGGCACGATTGGCACGGTGATTTATGAAAAATTTATTTAAAAAAAAATATTGGACGTTACTATTAAATTTGCATTTTATAGGATTGAGGATCAAAACTAAAAACCAGACGTACGTAATATAAACTTTACTATTTATTAAATAATAGAAACAATTATTACTTTACGTATGATTAGTTTTTAAATAACAATTATGTTTTAAGTGAAGGATTATTTTTTCCAATCACTTTAAATATTTATACTTTTAATCACATTTTGACACATTTTCTTTAAATTATAATTTTTAAATAACAATTCAGTTTTATGTGAAGGATTATTTTTTCCTTTCACTTTAAATCTTTGTACTTTTAGTCATATTTGATCACATATTCCTAAAATTTGGCATCGGAGTAATTACTTCTTTGGCCTTTCTTTTTATAATTTCTTACCATTTCATTAACACTGACTCTTTCACCAACATCTAAGACTCCGACTCCGAAATGTTAAGGGCGCAAAAGTAAGGTTAAGAAAATCAGCTGTTAAACTCGGCGGAAATAAATTGACGACTCACGTATGCCAATCGTGCCCCGCTAGTGGTGCCAGTCGTGCCCCATTTTAGAGTATTTTTATATGTAATATTACTTTTTTCCTAAGCATCGGAGATCATCAATCAAAAATACTATTAAAAATTTACGATTTAAACTGTAAAAGTAATTCCCTTTCGAAGCTCATATGATTTATTTGTTCTTGAGAAATAGATTAGAATTATGGAACAAACAACGTTTTGAAGTCCTCAATTTCTAATAATTCTCATACGATTTGTATTAATTTTTTTCATTTAGGATTTGCAGAGGGAAAAAGTAAAAGCTATTTACAACATATAAAAAATACTATCATGTTAGAATATTCATTTATTTAGTGAACATTTGAATGCCCAATCGACCCGCCAAACCCATCGTGCCCCACCTTCCCCTAAGTGCCAGGGAGAGATCAGAGTCCCGCGTCTTTTTCAAACGTATTCATCGCGTTATTGGCATTGAAAAATCGTTTTGAAATACCAATATATGAAATACATATAAGGTAGAAATTACTCACTTGTCATATAATACCTGTTCTTTTTCGGTATATTCGAATATTCTATAAAAATATAAAGCAAAATATTTGAAAAAATTTGTTTGGGGATGTGGGAATTTGTACATAAAAAATATTGACCACAGATATAGTCTTTTTACGCCAAAACTATTCCATTTTTTAAAAAAATTTATTACAAAATATGAATTAAAAAGAGAAACTGAATAAAGTTATATACAAATTTCCACATTCGTATCAAAAGTACATATTTTTTGAATATAATAAAACCTTGAAATCGCTAATTCGATCATATTGGCTCTCAAAACCTTGCGGAGCGCAGGAAATATAGAGATTTATATTATAGCCAACCAAAGAGACCTAAGGTTGAAGAAAATTTTTTTTTAAATTTTCCGTTATATTTTGATAAAATGTGCTTTACCGAAAGAAAAGTAATATATGATGAATAACTCATTTTACCATAAAATTTACTAACATTTATTTTAAAATTTAAAAGTGTATATGTCCCCTTAAGGGGGCAGGTCTGGGTTAAACTAAAAAAAAACATTTTTGTCTGAGTCCAGAAAACTTTTTATGTTCAACCGTTCAATCATCCCTGTTAATAAAATGAGATTAAAGTCAATAGAAAAAAAATCTATTGCATTTGATGCTAAATCTTAATTCAGGAAAGTGCAATAAAAATATATACAATCTTTAGAATTCAATTCAAATCTATTAGATCTATGTTTATAAAAATATATTGAAAGGAATACATTTTCTTTGATTGTCTATTGATTTGAATAGGTATTTAGTCAATTCAATGTAATTGGTATCAATTGATTTTTATCATTTTATAGTATTAATCGAATTTAATATAACAAAATAGAATTAAGATTTAGCATTATAATATAATATATGACAATTGATGCATGTCAATTAAGTTTAATAGACATTTAACTAATTGAATGTAATTATTTTTTATTCATGTCTATAGATCGAATTTTTTATCTAATATCTAATTATTTTGTATAATTTACATATATCGCAAGCTATTTACATATATCGATACCTAATAACACATGATCGCAATCGCAGTTCTAATTGGATTTAAAGATTTGAAACTCTCTTATATAGCAATCGTACGGAAATCTCGCCACTTGCAAGCTAACTTTACGAGACGCCTCCTAGCGATAAAATATATAAACTAGCACATTTTTTAAATGCAAGAACGATACACGTAAAATATAATAAGCCTTTGCAAGTACTTTTTTTTATCAATGATAGGTTATAAATAAATAGTAACTTAGTTTTTTATATTATTATTTATTATTAAACAAACATTATATTCATGTTTTTCGAATATAATACAAACCATCTGATAACATAATTGTCATATGAGAAGAGCGAGCACGTGTTTTCGCGACAACCGGAAATTTTGTCGCGCCAACAGCTATAAATTAGGACGGTCATTATACGCGGTAATTAGCGGTCCCGGTGATTCCTTCTTTGTTTCCATACTATTTGCTAAATTACCTGCATATATTTACAACAAACTTGCTTAAATGATACTATACATATTACCAAAAAGTATATCCAGAGTTTTTACTATACTACATAGCATTTTTAATACTGCTGTATACCATAAACTCATAAATATATAGTAAGTTTTCATAGAAACATAGTAAATTTCCTACATAGGTCGAGTTTGTCCCCGGCTCAGTAAAAAGTATAGTAATTTTTACTCCAACATTTTTCTCCATGTATTTGTTATTAATGCTATGAAAAATTTAGAATTAAAATGTAACATAAAAAACTACATAATTCTTTTCTATTGATTTTAATAGGGAAGAATGCCAATTTTTAGTTAACAGAGTATTCTTGTAGATCGAGATATAGTTTCTTTGTAAACTTTTGGAATTTTCACGATATCTTCCAAATGAAAAAAGTTATAGTTAAATCTTTAAAAAACGTTGTGACGTCACTCCGGTCGGCACCTTTTATATTTCAACGGTGTGACGTCACTCAAAGGATTTTTAATACACTATAACTTTTGCAAATTAAGTTTTCTTTTTTAATCTCAAAAAGATATACACAAAAGATATACGTCGGCTTAGATTCTCTATCAAATGCACAATTAGTGCCGATCAAAAAATAAATTTTGTATTCTTTCCTATTGCCTTGTATGGGGTTTATTAGTTTTCACGATCAATATGAGGCCAATTGAATAAAGGTGGTTTCATAGAAAATACGTATATTATCAAAAAGTAATGGTACAGTTATAAGTAATAATTTAAATAATTTAAATAAAATAAATAAATATTACACATGTAATTTGTACGATTTGTCGAAAATAGCATTGAAACAATTTGTTTATGCTTACGATAAATTAATTCCGTTTGTAGTGAGATTAACCTAATTAATACCTAATATTACTTTCTTAAATATCAACCGAGAGAACCTTTTATAAAAGTATTATTTATAGTAGATTAAGGTAAACCATTTTTTATTAATGTTAATTATTCTAATTCATGAAAATTTTCATAGTTTAAATACCAAATTGGGGACATCTTGAATTTTAAATTTAAAATTAATTTATTGTTCTAATAAATTAACATTTGAATTATGTGTAAAAAAAACCACTGACAATTGATTAGCATGTAGCTTCCTACAATTTCATAAATTGTTCCATGATAATTCGCACATGTACAGAATTGAATAAAAAGTTTGTTTATCAAGTTCATTTGCGGCTTGTACGGATACAGTGCATTTAAATCTATTCATTTTTTATACTCATAGAAATTGACTAATGTCAATTAATAAAAAAGATATTCGCAAACTACACAATTCAATAATAAGTATGTTTATCAAAGTTAATTTAAGTTGATTCCCGCCTAATATGAATAAACTGCATTCAATTATATTGATTTCCTATACTTATAGGAATTGATTAAAATCAATTAATGAGAAAGGTATTTGCAACCTACAGAATTCAATAGAATGTGTGTTTATTAAAGTTTATTGAAGTTGATTCGCGGCTTACACGAATAAACTGTATTTAAATCTATTGATTTCCCAATCTCATAGGAATTGATTCAAGTCAATTCATAAATAAAGTTTTCACAACCTACAAAATTCAATAAAATTTTCATTTATTAAACGTGATTAAAGTTAATTCAGGGCTTATACGAATAAGCTGTATTAATCTATTCACATTTGGAATTCATAAAAATGAATTAATGTGGATAGAAGTTTTATAGTCAATTTATACATTGAATGAGATAAATTCAAATAGTATTGGAATATATTAAAATTCATTGAACTGTATTATCTAAATTGTAATTAAATGCAATACGAAAAAAAATGAACTATTCTGTTATAGAGGTCGATTTAAATATATAGAAATCAATACTAAATATAGGGATTGAACTAAATTGCATTTAAAGTTTATTAATCACAATTCATTTTCAATTGACTTGTTTTCTGGTAGTCAATTCAATCAATTAAAATAAATTTAATTCAATAAAATGTGAATTTTTTTTAATTGACTTCAATCGCATATTGTTAGCAGGGATTCTGAACATTTTTATGCTAGCAAAACACAATAATATCTATAATTTTACCGTTGTAAAACCTCAAAATCTTGATCCTACACGTCACAATAAATCATTATTTTCAATACTATATTTATTAAACAACCTCTGATCTTCACACGATTCGAGGTGACATGATGAACGAAAAATTTTTATTCGATGGTTATTCGATTCTTTTTGGCATGTATTACAAAAAAAGCGGAGTACTTTTTCGTTATAATTTATTTTACTATTTTTTTTTGATGATCCAATGAATTTTTGAGAAAAAAATTTAAAATAAATTAGTGCTCCGCATTTTTTATAAAATTTATATATTGGTATTTCAAAACGATTTTTCAATGCCAATAACGCGATGAATACGTTTGAAAAAGACGCGGGACTCTGATCTCTCCCTCGCACTTACGTGCGTGTGCGTACGCGCACCGCAAACGCGTCGGCTCACAGTCACGTGGTACGTCACGGCAACGACTCTCTCAGACGCTAGAGTTGCTGCTCATGTATACAGATATACTGGCGTTGCGTTAATATAAAAATCACTCTAGTTATTTATTACTCACTCATCGAAAATTAATTAATAGTGCTTTCTTATGCATTAGTGTCTCCTGAATAACGTGCTGCAAACCGTTTTTGCATATCGTTCACCATTTCGAAGAAAAGGGCCAAAAAAGGTTTGTTTACTGATTTCCCCCCCCCCCCCCCCCCCCTACAACACATTTTTCAACACTTTTTTGTAGGAATAAAATGTTCCTAATTGACTAAAGATACTAAATATTCACATTGCAGAGCTGGAGGTGAAAAGTGTATTTCAGACCTTCGTTTACTGGACTAATTTATCCTACTTTGATGTACGCAAACTTAAATTAGTCCGCGAGGTTCAAAGTAGTTATTATTATACTATATGCTGCACAATACTAGGCAGTAGTCTCGAGGCGCACATATATATATATATATATATATATATATATATATATATATATATATATATATATATATATATATATATATATATATATATATATATATATATATATATATATATATATATGTGTGTGTGTGTGTGTATTTTTAACAAATGCTGTACGCTACTAGACAGGTAGTGACGAGGTGCATTTGTATATATGTAAATGTTTCGATAAATGATGCACGCTCCTAGACAGTAGGTGTGAGCAGCGTTGGGCACGGTCGGATTTCAGATGGCAGAATCCCTAGATCCTAGTAATAAAATTTGACATAGTGGTCAGCTATGTTCAGATCGTTGGCGCGAAATGCCGCGGGGTGTTCTCAAACCCATCCGATTCGACAGATTATCTGGCAGAGTCGAATCGGATGGGTTTGAGAACACCCCGCGGCATTTCGCGCCAACGATCTGAACATAGCTGACCCTTATGTCAAATTTTATTACTAGGATCTAGGGATTCTGCCATCTGAAATCCGACCGTGCCCAACGCTGGGTGTGAGGCGCATACATCTATATGTATATGTATGTTTAATAAATGCTATACGCTCGTAGATAGTAGGTGCGAGGCGCATATATCTAAATGTATATGTATGAATATTTAATAAATGCTATACGCTCCTAGATAGTAGGTGCGAGGCGCATATATCTAAATGTATGTGTTGAATATTTAATAAATACTGTACGCTTCTAGACAGAAGGTGCGAGGCGCATATAGCTAAATGTATATGTATGACTGTTTAAGTGTTTGTTAGGTTATTAAATTGAAAATATATTTATTTATACTTCAATTTATTTATATAATTTTGTTCATATAAATTTATACAAGAAATAGCTTTTTAACTAAGCGGTACGAATATAAAACGGAAAATAATTACTTTTAAATATTTTGAATATCTATTCGAATTTTCAACTCATTCTATTGCAAGACAAAATCATAAATCACTTATTAGGTATTTTTAGTGTTTAGACCAATAGCCTACACTGAGCAAAGATGATTAAGATTATAATTGTAATTCAGAAATAAAAATGGCACTTCTTGGGTGCTAGACTTCAAACTGTCTACCAGAAATATTTAATTTAATTATATTGATTCTTGGGTGACTCTTGCTACCCGAATATCTTCATTTATTGATAATTATTTAATTCTTGGGTGTTTTAGCTTTGAGCTATTTACCCGAAATATTTTATTTAAATAAATTTGAATTTTATTTAATATATAACCTTATGGGTAATTCTTTCTACCCGAAATATTTAAATGACTTTATATATGGAAATTTGTAGGTGTTTAACTAAAAATCGTCTACCCCGATATTTCAATACATTGTTCAAAATAACATTAAATTTACTGCATTTTTAATGTACATGTCTACATTAAATTTAATGTACTTGTAACAAACAGGAGATTTCTGGATAAGTGCATGAAATTTAATGTGATTCTACATTAAATTTAATGTACTTGTAACAAAAAGGAGATTTCTGTATATGTGCATAACATTTATGGTTCTACATTAAATTTAATGAAATAAATGTATATTAATGTACATCTACATGGAATTTAATACAATACAATATTAAATATTTAATTTCCAAATTAAAAAATGTAAAATTCTTATAATCAATAATAGTAAACTCGACTATCCCTAAGCCCTAAAACCAACGACCCCAAGCAAAGAAATTTGCAATAACAAAAATTTAAGCAATAAAAATTTAATCCCTAAACCCTCAACCCAATCATCCCAAGCAGTATATTTTGCAGTTAATAAATAGTTAACAATAAAACCCTAAATTCAACTACCCCTTTCCTCCCAGCTAAGCAATATACAATAATAAAAATTTAATCCCTAAACCCAAATCCAATCATCCAAAGTAGTACATTTTGCAGTTAATGAATAGTTAACAATAAAACCCTAAATCCAACTACCCCTTCACCCCCAACTAAGCAATATGCAAAAATAAAAATTTCATAATAAAAATTTAGTCCTTAAACCGTAAACCCTGAACCCGAAAATTAAGGATATTCTTTTAAATTATTGATCGTAGCCGAAACGCTAGTTAAGAATTATTTAAAAATATATCTGAAATTTTTCTTTAAGATTTTCCTTACATGTATTTATAAACTCTTAATAATTGTGGGGGTTAATAATAGGAGATGTAGTTCACTTTAATTATTAATAAGTAAATATTTGTCCGTGTGCCAATTAGAATCTTATAACATACATAAAAATATATACATAAAAATATATCAGATAATTAAAAAAAATATGCATAAAAAAGAATATGTGTAACAAAAAAGTTACCCATTTCGGTTTTAGTAAATGTTAAAAGGAGTCAAATAACCCTCAGACGTGTAGGCAGGCGTAACCAAAAGTAGCATCCGTTGCTATAGAAATAAATGTATTTATATGTATTTCATATGGAAGAATTACCACATTTGAGTTCGCTGCGTGTAGGATTGAGATGTTGAGGTTATATACGGCTTAAATTGCAGGTATTATTAGTAAATATGTACAGTAAAACAAAATTTTAAAATGATTACCGGTTAAATGTTTTTTATTTTTAAAATAGTCTGTAAATATTTTTCTTAAAAAAAGACGATTTATTAAGCCTTTCCACTATCAATAAATAATAATTAGACAAATATTCTAACGATTTTATAGATCTTATCACTACGAGTTCTATATGTGTTGTTTATAAAGAAAACTCAAACTTTGTAGTAAGAACAATTAAATCACTAGAAATTGTTTTAAAAATTGTTTATTCGTAATGGAATGGCCTAATGTATCTATATGTATTTCATATGGAAGAATTACCACATTTGAGTTCGCTGCGTGTAGGATTGAGATGTTGAGGTTATATACGGCTTAAATTGCAGGTATTATTAGTAAATATGTACAGTAAAACAAAATTTTAGAATGATTACCGGTTAAATGTTTTTTATTTTTAAAATAGTCTGTAAATATTTTTCTTAAAAAAAGACGATTTATTAAGCCTTTCCACTATCAATAAATAATAATTAGACAAATATTCTAACGATTTTATAGATCTTATCACTACGAGTTTTATATGTGTTGTTTATAAAGGAAACTCAAACTTTGTAGTAAGAACAATTAAATCACTAGAAATTGTTTTAAAAATTGTTTATTCGTAATGGAATGGCCTAATGTATCTAATTTTCCATAAATATATTTTCATGGTATATTGAAAATAAAAAACTTTCCTTTACGAAATTTACAAAAAAAATCTGTCATTTATAAATCATGTTTTATGTAAATTAAATATTTAATATATTAAATTTTTTATTTAAAATATTTTTAATTCAATTGTAAAAATTGATATTAAATCTTAGTTTCAGGTTTTTGACGATCCGGAATCAAACAGGTAATCCTTTATAATCTCTATAAATGCATTTAGGAATACAAATGGGGGCGCTGAAAGCAGTAAAAATGGCGGACCGCTGTGTGAAAAAATACATGAAAAGCCGTAATAATTGTCAATTTAAACATTTGGGAAATGTTTTTCTAAATCTTTTAAGAGATTGTATTTAATTGTACCTAAATAATTTAATTTTTCAGACTAAAAGTAATTTGTTATTTAAATATTTTTACTTTTTTTATTTTAATGCTCGATCGATTTATTAAATTGTTATATATATATATATATATAATATATGTAAAATAAAATGTTGTTACTAAGAAAATAGTACTGAAAATTATAATTATAAAAAAATATTATTATGTGTAGCTTATAAGGTCGATTCGAATGACTACTCGTAACAAGTCGCGGATAGTCTAGGGGCCAGCTACGTTTCCGTGGCCTCTTTGATGTAGATAGATGCACCAAAGCTTTTTAGATGTATTATGCCCTCCTGAATCCGATTTTTGATGGTGCATTGTCGCCATAGTGGTTAATATTTTGTTATAAACAATTTAATTGTTTAAATCGCTATACTTAGCGTTCTTTGATAGCTATCAAAAAATTTTTCGTTACGAAGTTGTTAATTTTTCACTGAAGAATATGCTGCACTTTGATTTTTTCAAATCGGTTAATTAGAAAATAAATAATTGCAAATTTAGTGCAAAAAGGTCCCGTTTTCATTCTCCGCGCTCACTTCTTTGTCGGTGGCTACGGTTCTAATCGAAATTTTTTAACTTTTAACGTCTTATTTTAAAGTAAAAATAATAATTTATAACACTAGTATATAATTATTATAAAAAAGATTAGATTTGACAATTGTTTAAGCACCGAGAACTAAAAATTATAGTCACAAATGTCGATTTAATTTGTTTATAAGTCTTTTTTCACCCTCCAGACTGTTATTTTCGAAATTTCGATAGTGAAAAAGTGTTTGTTTTTCACTCACAAATATACTCGAGTTTGGTTTTTGAAAATCGATTAATTAGAAAAAAAGTTATTACAAATTTAGTGCAAAAAAGTCCCGTTTTCGATCTCCGCGCTCACTATTTTGCCTATATAGCTTAGGTTTGAATTAAAAATTTTTAAGTTTGTAATTTCTTAATTTAAATTAATAATTTTTTTTATTGATTAAATGAATATCTTATTATGTAATATTATGTATCACAATCATTGTGAAAATATTGAACTAAGTAATTATTTATTATACGTCAAGCTGAAAACTTTAATGAAAAATGTTGATTTCAAAACTATTTTACTCTTTTTTCACTATTCTTTGTGGTAAAAAAAATTGATTGGGAAGAATTTATTTTATTATATTTGTAAACAATTTATTATATATGTAAACAATTATTATATAAATGCAATATTGATAAATAAATAAATAAATAATAATTAAACGTTAGTTTAAAAAATCATAAATTATTGTTCTTCCTCAAGTAATAATTCTTCATTGTATTTATTTTTACACGTATTTTGTCTACTCTGCAATAACAAAATGACGTGCACGGTATTTCTGCTGCAACGATAATACATTTTCTGCTTGAACAAACTTTACAAGTGCAGTTAGGTACCAATTCATCTACTGGAGGAATTAATATAGTGAATTTTGTAGGTAGAAGAAGATCGTCTTAGTCTATGAAGCCAAAATGTGTTGGATCTAATGGTCGTGCTGTCGTTAAAATTTCTTTCTTAATACATATATTATTTCTTTAACACTTATTTTACAAAACAAAATGAGCGTATTACTATTTAAAGATAATTTCCGAGATAATTTCTTTGTTTATACATACACTAAATCGACATTTTTTTCTAATATTATTACATCTCAGTGCTTAAATAAATGTTAAATATAAATTATATATAATAATTATAATTTAAAATAATAAAATATTATGTTTTCTTAAAAAATAATTTTTTTTTCTAATTAAACGATTTGAAAAAATCAAAGTTTAGCATAATTGCCTGTGAAAAACAAACAACTTTGTAAAGAAAATTTTTTTGATAGCTATCAAAGAGCGCTAAATATAGCGATTTAAGCAATTAAATTATTTATAACTAATTATTGTCAACTCTGGCAACAATGCACCATCAAAAATCGGATTCAGGTGAGCAAAATACATCTAAAAAGCTTTGGTGCATCTATCTACATCAAAGAGGCTACAGAAACCTAGCTGTCCCCTAGACTGGAAGGCGCAGTCGATAGGTCGTCCGTTTCTGGTGCACAGGTTCCTGGATTCGATTCCCCACAAGATCGTTTTTTTTCAGATAACATATTTATCATCGAAAAATATGCGAAAAAATTAGAATTATTAGCGTGCGATGCGAGCGTGTATGTTATATCTAATGTAAATAATATGTAAAATAATCAGTGAATGTAAACAAAAATAATAATGATTAATTTCAAATCCGTACATTAAATTTCATATGCATGCAATGAATTTCATGTGAATGTACTGGAAGCACATTTCCAGTAGGGACATTAAAAATTTTGTATGTGACCGATTTCATCTCAAATCATGCGGGCCGACAGCACCTATCTCTCCGAATCAGCTCAAATTATAGTATATTATTCTACTCGGAAAATAAGCGTATACGTATTTTTTTATTTTTCGATAGCATAAAAATTGCATGTGTTATGCTTTTTTCAAACATGACTCCTCAAATTTCGTTTCTCAAAAATCGAAAACTTTTTTCTTTTTAAATCGTTCTTATTCGTCTTTTTATGGATATTTGAAAATAATTCTGTACATATTCGATGCTGTTGGTGATACTCTTTCGATCTGCCAAGTTCAAAAATTTTTTTACAAAAAATCAAGGATGATATGGCATTTTTTATAAACAATGAAAAATGCTTTTTTCTCAAAAAAGCCATCTTTTTTTTAATTAATTTTTTTTATAGATAGCTAGTCTCAATACCTATATTGTCATATACATGACATTTGGAATATTTTTGTTTTTTAAGAGATATAAACGAAATAACAACAAAATTTTATGTTCCCCATAGCACTGTCGTGCAAGAAAAAATCATATGTATTTTTCCCTTTTTTATGATTTTTAGACATTTTATTGCTTTTTCTAACTTTCCTGCTAACACGATTCTTTGAGTTGATTTTCTTCTTCTTCTGTTTCTCTTTATTTAACAATTTTGTTAAAGAATGAAGAGCAGTTCGACCTGTATAAGATTTTTTCTTTTTACCTACATTTACTTTCCATACATGGGTTTTCTGAATGCCGTTATATTTAGGAGCCTTAAGCCACTTTTTTATTTTATTTTGTCTAAAACTTCAATATCTTCTTTTGGTAGTAAGATTAGTTTAATATTATTAGTATAAGATTGAACTTTTGTTACAAAAGCATTGGCATCTTGTATTGATTCAATATGACTGTTCTGAAGATTATGTCTAGTTGCATAGTGTTTGACTAGTCCGCCAATACCATCACATGCACCTTTCCCGTGACCTGTAGCTGAAAACAACCATTTTTTATTGATGGAAGCATTTTTCATTTCATACAATTGAAATCGATTTTTAAAGTGGCTTGCTGCTCCATCTGTTATAATCGATATTTGATCTATTAAATCGGTTGAATCATTTTTCATCGAATCAATTATTTTTTCCATTGCCAACAAGGCATGGGCAGAATCATGTTTTCTATCATCACTGATGACAGCAAAAGTTTTTGTTAGTTTACCTTGATAACAAACTGCTGTGAAAATAGAGACCTGTTGATTAACCCAGTGAGTACCTTGAATAGGGTTACTGTGAATCACTGCCCAATTTTCAGCAAAATCACCATGCAGTACTAGATGACCTGAGTTAGCTGCAGCTATTTCTTTCTCTTCTTTTATAGCTTTTCTTTGTATACTTTTAATATTTAAATGAACGCTTGTTTTGACTGTCCAAGAAGAAAGATCGCTAAAAAAATTGGAGATTGTTAATCTTTTCTTCACAAGATGGCCATTTTCCCACATAGCAAAAACAATCTCCTCATGTTCATTAGTTGTCTCTAATCCAAACAAACTTAGGTTGATATTTTCAGAACCTGGGCATAAAGTACATTCTTGAAAAAGACACTTATCGGACAAATTGGAGCAAACAATTGCCGATAAAAGTGTAGAACGAACTCTATCGAGGTCTGAATGTTTGCCTCCTAGGAAAGTATTTAGACTATTAACGTATAAATAAAAATTTGCACAGTAAATGCACAGACACACTTCCTTCGACGGGCTCAACATAACAAACTTTGGTTTTAATGTATAAAACTTTGTTATACCGATTTTTATGTCTGGGTTTTCTTGTTTGAATAGTTTATACGCCTCTTTTAAACTGCGTGTCAAATAACGTTTTATTTATTTTTTTTCTTTTTTTCCATTTTGTTGAACAGTCACAACATCACATTTATTAGGGCTTTGACATGTACAGTTAAAGTCATGGTTTAGAAAATATTCCATGGCAATTTTTGTAGACTTTTCGTCCAGTGGATGACCAGTATACGCGTCAGGTTCAGAATATATTCCCTTAGTTATTGAGCCATTCATTGCAAGTTATTGAGCCATTCATTGCAGAAGCATTGAGTCAAATCATCATGTGATTCATCAATGCAAACATTGTTTGCTTCTGACAATTTTGAGCTAGTTGCAGATGAGAATGAAGATACTAGTTCTGATTTGTTTCTAATAATGTATCTTTGTACAGATGAATCATCAATACCTCTCTTCCTTTTAAGTGGCGAAACATTACCAAAAGAACTTGAAATTAAGGTTTCGTTTAAATGCTCAATCCGCTCTGGGGTGCTAGCTCGAAAATCATGGTCTTCAGTATCACTGTCCAAGTCAGTATAATTGTCTGAATGAATCGCATCAATTATTTCCTTTGGTTCAATATTTTTAACGCGTTCATAACAATTGAAGCATACATAATCCGAACTCTGCACTGCTTTGTTAGGAAAACTTTGTCGAAGAAGTTCTGCTAAATTCTCCAATTTTCTAAATTTAACAGTGGCATCATATACGTTTTTTTTGTGTGATCCAAAAAAGTTTGGACACTTGCGCCTCTTTGTTGAATAAATTTCAGCCATAATTCAAGAGAAATCTTAGTATGTATAAGTAATACTATATATATTAAGATAACTAGACCGGGTTCCTTAAATAAGCTAAAGTAACTAACATTATCTACGTGATAGCAAAAGATGAGTTTTAGTCACCTTGCGGAGAATTCTAGTACCATGCGTTATACTCCTCTATGGTGTACACACACACATATATAAATAATCGTACACGTATTCGCCTAATGCACGGATTCTTGCTCTGCTATATACGTATAATCATTATACTTAGGGGTACATAAAATTTTTTTCTTATTTCGTTTATATCTCTTAAAAAATAAAAATATTCCAAACGTCATGTATATGACCATATAGGTATTGAGACTAGCTATCTATAAAAAAAAAATTGAGTAAAAAAAAGATGGCTTTTTTGAGAAAAAAGCATTTTTCATTGTTTATAAAAAATGCCATATCATCCTTGATTTTTTGTAATAAAATTTTTGAACTTGGCAGATCGAAAGAGTATCACCAACAGCATCGAATATGCACAGAATTATTTTTAAATATCCATAAAAAGACGAATTAGAACGATTTAAAAAAAAAAAAGTTTTCGATTTTTGAGAAACGAAATTTGAGGAGTCATTTTTGAAAAAAGCATAACACATGTAATTTTGATGCTATCAAAAAATCAAAAAATACTTATACGCTTATTTTCCGAGTAGAATAATATACTATAATTTGAGCTGATTCGGAGATATAGGTGCTGTCGGCCTGCATGATTTGAGATGAAATCGGTCATGTACATCTCACTTAAATTTAATGTACATGTTCATTAAATTTAATGTAAATGTAACGTAAAATTGTTCAAGTTTAATAAAAAATCATGTACATTGAATTTAATGTAAATGTAACGTAAAATTGTTCAAGTTTAATAAAAAATCATGTACATTGAATTTAATGTATGAACACTAAATTTAAGTTTCTACATTAATTTTAGTTCCATGATTCAAAAGGAATTAATTAATGTACCTGCTTGAAATTTGCTTCCATTACATGTACATGAAATTTAATGCATCTATTTCTATATATATTATATATATAGCCTCCGGAACAATGTCTGTTCTGGTAAAGCTTTAGCTTACATTGGACGAGTAAAAAGACTTAGCTTACCCGAGCAACCTCCCGAATACAATACTGTTTGAGTAAAGTAAGGCTTGTTATATATCTTTGTAGACAATTTGCATAGACAAATCGCACATATATATATATATATATAAACGTCCCATATATATATATATATATATATATATATATATATATATATATATATATATATATATATATGGGACGTTTCACGTCAACCGGATCATCAGTGCACCCAATATTTGGGTTAACCTATCAAAACGTTTGAGGTCTCAAAATGTTCGTCTGGTCAAGAGCTTTCAAGAAGATGCTGGCGTTTTTTAAAATCCAATATGGCGCATCAAATATGGCGCCTGAAAGCCACATTTTCATAGCACATTTAACAAAAACAATAGTAAAAATGTTCTAATTTATAAAATATACCTCCTGAAAGCATGTAAAACGTATGCTCGGACTTATAATATACTATAATTGAGAATGCTTATAGAATTCCGAATTTTCAAATTGTGGATCCAAAATGGCGGACAATATGCCACCACCAAACCATTTTACCGTAAAAATGATTTCAGATTAGTTGAAAGTATCAATATACGGGTTTTTAGGGCCACTGAATCTCAATTTGACATCAAGATATAAAAATTTTAAATAGCAGATCCAATATGGCTGACATTGCCCCCTCTTACCGAATTATACCGCAACAAATGATTCAAGATCAGTTTAATGTAGCGATATAAGGTTTTTCAAAGACTCTGGATCTTATTTTAACATCGAGAATCTAAAATATAAAATAGCAGATACAATATGGTGGACCTTACCTCTCACCTAACCCATTGTCAATATTTTGAACCTCAGACAGGCAATTTAAAACTCTATAAACGAGAAGAAAGCGATATGTGTAGGCTTAATACCCGTTTACACAGTTGGTGAGCAAGTCAATCAGCGGCTTTCTTCATCAGCGACTTCTTCTGCAACAGTCCTTTTCAGGATAGTAAGTGAGCAAGTCGATCAGCGGCTTTCTGCAACAGCGACTTCTTCTGCAACAGTCCTTTTTGGGATAGTTGGTGAGCGAGTTTATCAGCGGCTTTCTTCATTGGCGACTTTTTCTCTAACAGTCCTTTTCAGGATAGTTAGTAACAAGTCGATCAGCGGCTTTCTGCAACATCGACTTCTTCTCCAACAGTCCTTTTCAGGATAGTAATTGAGCAAGTCGATCAGCGGCTTTCTGCAACAGCGACTTCTTCTGCAACAGTCCTTTTCAGGATAGTAATTGAGCAAGTCGATCAGCGGCTTTCTGCAACAGCGACTTCTTCTGCAACAGTCCTTTTTGGGATAGTTGGTGAGCGAGTTTATCAGCCGCTTTCTTCATCAGCGACTTCTTCTCCAACAGTCCTTCTCAGGATAGTAAGTGAGCAAGTCGATCAGTGGCTTTCTGCAACAGCGACTTCTTCTCCAACAGTCCTTTTCAGGATAGTTGGTGAGCGAGTTTATCAGCGGCTTTCTTCATCAGCGACTTTTTCTCCAACAGTCCTTTTTAGGATAGTTGGTGAGCAAGTCAATCAGCGACTTCCTGCAACAGCGACTTCTTCTGCAACAGTCCTTTTTGGGATAGTTGGTGAGCGAGTTTATCAGCGGCTTTCTTCATTGGCGAACTACTAACGACTAACAGTCCTTTTCAGGATAGTTAGTAACAAGTCGATCAGTGGCTTTCTGCAACAGCGACTTCTTCTCCAACAGTCCTTTTCAGGATAGTTGGTGAGCGAGTTTATCAGCGGCTTTCTTCATCAGCGACTTTTTCTCCAACAGTCCTTTTTGGGATAGTTGGTGAGCGAGTTTATCAGCCGCTTTCTTCATCAGCGACTTCTTCTCCAACAGTCCTTCTCAGGATAGTAAGTGAGCAAGTCGATCAGCGTCTTTCTGCAACAGCGACTTCTTCCGCAACAGTCCTTTTTGGGATAGTTGGTGAGCGAGTTTATCAGCGGCTTTCTTCATTGGCGACTTTTTCTCTAACTGTCCTTTTCAGGATAGTAAGTGAGCAAGTCGATCAGCGGCTTTCTGCAACAGCGACTTCTTCTGCAACAGTCCTTTTTAAGATAGTTGGTGAGCAAGTCATTCAGCGGCTTTCTTCATGAGCGACTTCTTCTCCAACAGTCTTTTTCAGGATAGTTGGTGAGCGAGTTTATCAGCGGCTTCCTTCATTGGCGACTTTTTCTCCAACAGTCCTTTTTAGGATAGTTGATGAGCAAGTCAATCAGCAGCTTTCTTTATCAGCGACTTCTTCTCCAACAGTCCTTTTCAGGATAGTTGGTGAGCGAGTTTATCAGCGGCTTTCTTCATCAGCGACTTTTTCTCCAACAGTCCTATTTAGGATAGTTGGTGAGCAAGTCAATCAGCGACTTCCTGCAACAGCGACTTCTTCTGCAACAGTCCTTTTTGGGATAGTTGGTGAGCGAGTTTATCAGCGGCTTTCTTCATTGGCGACTTTTTCTCTAACAGTCCTTTTCAGGATAGTTAGTAACAAGTCGATCAGCGGCTTTCTGCAACAGCGACTTCTTCTCCAACAGTCCTTTTCAGGATAGTAATTGAGCAAGTCGATCAGCGGCTTTCTGCAACAGCGACTTCTTCTGCAACAGTCCTTTTTGGGATAGTTGGTGAGCGAGTTTATCAGCCGCTTTCTTCATCAGCGACATCTTCTCCAACAGTCCTTCTCAGGATAGTAAGTGAGCAAGTCGATCAGTGGCTTTCTGCAACAGCGACTTCTTCTCCAACAGTCCTTTTCAGGATAGTTGGTGAGCGAGTTTATCAGCGGCTTTCTTCATCAGCGACTTTTTCTCCAACAGTCCTTTTTAGGATAGTTGGTGAGCAAGTCAATCAGCGGCTTTCTTCATCAGCGACTTTTTCTCCAACAGTCCTTTTCAGGATAGTAAGTGAGCAAGTCGATCAGCGGCTTTCTGCAACAGCGTCTTCTTCTGCAACAGTCCTTTTTGGGATAGTTGGTGAGCAAGTCATTCAGCGGCTTTCTTCATGAGCGACTTCTTCTCCAACAGTCTTTTTCAGGATAGTTGGTGAGCGAGTTTATCAGCGGCTTCCTTCATTGGCGACTTTTTCTCCAACAGTCCTTTTTAGGATAGTTGATGAGCAAGTCAATCAGCAGCTTTCTTTATCAGCGACTTCTTCTCCAACAGTCCTTTTCAGGATAGTTGGTGAGCGAGTTTATCAGCGGCTTTCTTCATTGGCGACTTTTTCTCTAACTGTCCTTTTCAGGATAGTAAGTGAGCAAGTCGATCAGCGTCTTTCTGCAACAGCGACTTCTTCCGCAACAGTCCTTTTTGGGATAGTTGGTGAGCGATTTTATCAGCGGCTTTCTTCATTGGCGACTTTTTCTCTAACTGTCCTTTTCAGGATAGTAAGTGAGCAAGTCGATCAGCGTCTTTCTGCAACAGCGACTTCTTCCGCAACAGTCCTTTTTCGGATAGTTGGTGAGCGAGTTTATCAGCGGCTTTCTTCATTGGCGACTTTTTCTCTAACTGTCCTTTTCAGGATAGTAAGTGAGCAAGTCGATCAGCGGCTTTCTGCAACAGCGACTTCTTCTGCAACAGTCCTTTTTGGGATAGTTGGTGAGCAAGTCATTCAGCGGCTTTCTTCATGAGCGACTTCTTCTCCAACAGTCTTTTTCAGGATAGTTGGTGAGCGAGTTTATCAGCGGCTTCCTTCATTGGCGACTTTTTCTCCAACAGTCCTTTTTAGGATAGTTGATGAGCAAGTCAATCAGCAGCTTTCTTTATCAGCGACTTCTTCTCCAACAGTCCTTTTCAGGATAGTTGGTGAGCGAGTTTATCAGCGGCTTTCTTCATCAGCGACTTTTTCTCCAACAGTCCTTTTTAGGATAGTTGGTGAGCAAGTCAATCAGCGACTTCCTGCAACAGCGACTTCTTCTGCAACAGTCCTTTTTGGGATAGTTGGTGAGCGAGTTTATCAGCGGCTTTCTTCATTGGCGACTTTTTCTCTAACAGTCCTTTTCAGGATAGTTAGTAACAAGTCGATCAGCGGCTTTCTGCAACAGCGACTTCTTCTCCAACAGTCCTTTTCAGGATAGTAAGTGAGCAAGTCGATCAGCGTCTTTCTGCAACAGCGACTTCTTCCGCAACAGTCCTTTTTGGGATAGTTGGTGAGTGAGTTTATCAGCGGCTTTCTTCATTGGCGACTTTTTCTCTAACTGTCCTTTTCAGGATAGTAAGTGAGCAAGTCGATCAGCGGCTTTCTGCAACAGCGACTTTGGGGTGAAGAAGAAAGAAGGCATGAAAATCATCGATTCCAAATGGGTCTTCAAGGTCGTGCGCGAGAAAACAAGTGATAATCCGAGATACAAAGCGCAATTGTGCGCGAGAGGTTTTCGTCAGCAGCACGGAATAGACTATAATGAGACGTTTGCTCCGGTGATAAGGTACGATTCGCTGATGATGTTTCTGACTCGAGTAACACAGGACGATCTAGAGCTGTTGCAGTTTGACGTATGTACAGCGTTCCTCTACGGCGAACTCGAAGAAGAGATATACATGAAGATATCGGAGGGACAAATCGTCGAGAAGAATAGTGAAAGTGCTGTGTGCCGACTGAAAAAAATCGCTATACAGACTATAACAAACGCCGCGGTGCTGGAATGCTAGATTCAGTGAGTTTCTGAGAAAAATCGATGTAGTGCAATCCGACGCGGATCCGTGTGTGTATGGAGGGATGATCGAGAGCGAAAGCGTGTTTTTGGCGTTGTTTGTCGACGATGGACTAATTGCTTGTAAATCGTCGAGAGTGATCGAGAGAGTATTTGAATATTTAAACGAGGCGTTCGAAACAACGATTGGGGACGCGAGCAGTTTTGTGGGTCTTCAATCGCAAGAAATCGAAAGGAAAAATCGATGATAATTCATCAAAGCGACTACGCGGTTAAAATAATCGAATAATGCAGTATGGGCGATTCGAAAGCAGTGAGCGTTCCTGCTGATCCGCACGCGAAGCTAGAACCGGTGAAGAAAGGGGAAGAGAGTGAGAAAAATACGCCTTACCGGGAGGCAGTCGGTTCGCTCATGTTTTTGTCAGTGGTGTCGCGCCCTGACATTTCGTTCGCGGTAAATGTAGTCGCGAGATATTTAGACGAGCACAACGAAACGCATTGGAGAGCCGTGAAGCGGATTTTCGCATATTTGAACGGAACAAGAGATCTCGGAATAACTTATCAATGCGAAAGAAAAGAGTCGAGTCTCGTGGGATATAGCGATGCCGATTACGCGGGCGATAGCGAGAAGCGTAAGTCGACTACGGGTTACGCGTTTAATTTCGCGAACGGTCTAGTCACGTGGTCAAGTCAGCGACAGAAAATGGTATCGCTGAGTACTACCGAATCCGAGTGTGTAGCGGCGGCAACGGCCGTGAGAGAAAATATTTGGCTAAGAAATCTGTTGAAGGATCTCGGCGCGAGTTGTGATAAAGCTACGGTGTTGTATGTTGACAACCAAAGCGCGATAAAGTTGGCAAGGAACCCAGAGTTCCACAAGAGAACCAAACATATAGATGTAAGATTTCATTTCATTCGCGAGAAAGTGGCTAGTCAAGAAGTCGTAGTCAAATATATTCCTACTGAGAGCCAAAAGGCTGATATATTTACGAAGGCTGTGGCAAGAGAGAGATTCAATACTCTGCGAGAAAGTCTAGGACTGGAGAGCTTCGCTGAGTACTCAAACAGTGAGCGTGTTGAGAAATAGGTTTTTCGTACTCTCGCGCTCTCTCGAACATCGTGCGCCTGCGTGCGCAATCGATAGGGAGCCGAGTGAAAAGCGCCGAGCGCGCCATAACCGGAAGTCTTGCCAGTCACCTGGCATCCGTTAGCTCTACGAGCAGGCTTTACTGTATTCAATAAAACTATCATTTATTCTTATCCTAAAATATCCTCGTTCTCAATTACTTTCCAACCTTGGCAAAGATAAAACCAAGTCTTTGTCGCAAAATTTTACACCTGTGATATCTTACGATTACTTTTATAAATAAATAAATATTATTATAATTCTAAAAAACATAAAAAACATTTAGTTATTTAAGAAAACTTTATAAGTGAATTTTACTTATTTTAAGAAAGCTGTATTGTTTCGATTTGTCACTGGATTTTCACATTTTTCCATTTTCAAAATTAAGAAAAAAGTACTTTCGGTTTACTTCTGGTGACACCTAGGTAGCTTCTGATTCGTTATTATTTCCTTAATGGATGCTGCCCCCCCCCCCGCCCCATACTGTACGCTAAAAAATAAAAACTAAATAATGGTTCAAACAAATTTTGACTAGATAGTCATCGAAAATTTAATTTTTAATTTTCGAAGTCGAGAAAAGTACTTCCGGTTTACTTCTGGTTTACTTCAGGTGATACCTACGCAGCTTATGGTCCCCTATTATCTCCTAAATGGTCAATGGTCTCCTATCCCGTATTGTATGCTAATGTACGCTAAAACATAAAAGCTATAAGTAATGCTTCAAACAAATTTTGAGTGAACGGACATCGACAATTTAATTTTTTAAATATTCAAAGTCGAAATAAAGTACTTACGGTTTACTTGCGGTTTACTTCCGGTGACACTTAAGTACTTTTTAATGCAATTTAACACTGCATACGATCACTGAATCCCTCATGATATCAGCCAAAAAAAATAACCATTAAAAATGGCTGTTGCCGATTTTAAGTGAAACAGACATCCACATATAGACTTTGATAATATTAATAATAATTGACAACATTAATAATAATAATACAAATTTTATTTATTTATTTATCAACGAACAAAGTTCTTTTACAATAATTATAAAAAATACAATATAGTTAGTAAATTTGTACAAAATTGTTATTTGAAAAATGAGATAAAACCTCTTAACAGTGCTTTAAATCTATTTATATTGGTTTCATTTTTTATATATCTAGGAAGAAAATTCTAATCTCTTCTTAATCTAACTGTAACTGACTTGAAGATGTAATTTAACCTCGTGGATTTTTCTTCGAATTCACGTAAATTATGCAATGAATATTAAGACATTTTGTCAGTAAATATATATTTTATTAGGCTACATATAATAGAATCATATATGATATTTTTTACTAACCCAGGATCTTTGTAATTATGTGAGGATTTAATTACACTTAGATTCAAACTCCTGATAATCCGTATGATAGTGATCATCAAATCTCATAGGTTTCCCATCCTAAATAATAGGTTTCTAATAAATTTGGGAAGAACTAAAGACTTGTATAGATGAATTATAGAACTGGTGTCTGAAAAATCTTATGTTGTGTGCAGGATAAAACCAAAAATATTGAATGCTTTTGCTACTACTAGATCAACATGTAAAGAAAATTCAAATGAACTCTCGTAAGTAATTCCTAGATTATTTAAAGATTCAACCTTCTCAATAGGACTACTAAAATTAAGTAATTAAGTCTTCCCCTGAAAAAGGATATAGTATTACATATAGAAATATTAAGATGTAAATAATTAGCATAAGACCAATCAATGATACTATCCAAACCCCTTTGAAGTTTATAGGCATCTAATGGTGATATAATACTGGTAAAAAGCTTAACATTATCTGCATAAACTAACATTTTTGCAGATTCTAAATTATCACATATATCATTAATAAAAATGATAAAAAGAATAGGCTCAAGGTGAGATGCTTGCGGAATCCCAGATACAACCTCATAAGGATTGGATTCAATACCTTTAACTTTGACTATTTGTTATCTCCCAGTCAAGTAAGACTTTAACCACCAAAAAAGGTTCCCTGCTAAAAAAGACTTATTCTCATCGCTATTGAATACAATTCCAAATCAAATATATTAATGTTATATTGAAAGGTCGATTCAAAACGATTAGCGAAAAAGCATTGCAGTCGATTGGGGGTCGAATCAGTATGAATCGACTTAAATATCCATTTTTCATATTAATTTTATCGCATTCAATCGATTTGTATAACATTACGTTTTTAATTGTATTTTAATCGTATTCCGTTCCAATAATTGGTATTAAGATTCACACTCAGAATCGATTGAACTTTCTTCTATTGACTTGAATGCAGATTTTCCGATTCATTGGATTGATTTTAATCGAGTCGAATCGATTTCAATAAAATGACGCTTTTAATTGGTTTTAAATGCTATAGTGAGCATTAACATAGACATTTAAAATCGATGCAACCTTTATGTATCGACTTCAATGTCATTTTTGCGATTCATTGGATTAATTTTAATCGAATCGAATCGATTTCAGTCAAATGACGCTTTTAATTGGTTTTAAATGCTATAGTGAGCATTAACATAGACATTGAAAATCGATGCAACTTTTATGTATCGACTTCAATGTCATTTTTGCGATTCATTTCATCGATTTTAATCGAATTTAATGTAGTCATTTGCAGATTCGCATTCTATTTAATGAATTTTTATAGTATTCTTAAATATTGATTGAACCAATACATTGTTATAGTAAATTGTAGTAGAATTCAAGCATCATATTTAATTGAGATCTATTATAAAAATTAATCGCTTTTAATGATAGTCGATTTCAGCGCGTTAATTTTTATGACATTTAATAACATTTATAAATAAAATTAGAATTCAAATACCTTTGGAAATAACTTTTTATTGTTTAAATAAACTTGTTTAAATACACTTTGTTGTTATTTTACTTTGTACCACAAAATGCATGAAATTTCATTGTTTGAGATTTTTCCTGATGACCCGTTTGAAGGCGTGCGACACATTAAAAAAGTACACTCTGAAGATACAAAAAATACCCTTATGGTACCAATAGATAAAGTGCAATGTAAAGTTTTAATTATAAATGTAAAAAACGCCCGTTATTTATCTATATTGCCAAACAATATAGAAATACAATAAAAATATTTGTTCATGTAAATATTCGGTTAATAATCAGCATTTAAAAGCGATTGAATGACTAATTTACTTCAATAGTAGATCAAAATCTAAAGTTTCCAGATTACAAACGATTGAGCAGATTAAACTGAATTTAGATGGATTGGAATCGATTAATTATCTAATCCATCTCAATCAGTTTCAATCGGTTAAAACAATTATTATCTGCTGATATTGGATTGAGATTATTTTATTTATGAATTGATTAGTCATAATATCAGGGTATCTCTACTCAATAATTGTAAACAAAAAAGGCTTTATTGTAACTATTATTACTTTCAGTGTCGACTGGTAATTCAATATGCAACTTAAAAAAAGAATTTCAAACAAATGATCCACTTATACGACTTCAATAGAATTGCCCATTAACGTGAATCATTACGGCAATCAAACACACGAGAAAATTACGGAAAACTCTCTGTTTTAAGAAACTAGTAACTATAGTAACTATTGGATTTCACGTAGAAGCGATATATTGAAAGAATACTATATTGTAAACTTATATTTTTATTAAACCTACAGTGAAAAGAGCCTTTTCATTCAACTGTATGATACATTTTTAAGTTTGTAATAGTTTGATATTCTTTGACAATATCGCTTTTGCGTGAAATCTAATAGTTACTAGTTTCCTCAAATACTAAGTTTCATTATTTTCTATAGCTCGTGTATTTGATTATTGCCCTAATGATGTACTTTAAAGTATATTACGTGTTTATAATATTGCGTATATATGTCAAGATACTAAAGTCAGTGTGACATCGTACCTATATATATAGTTAAAATATAAAAAAATATAAATTATTAAAAAAAAACTTTTGACCATCTTTTCACACTGTAGCCAGCGTGAATCTAGCTTCTTCTAAGCAGACACGCTGGCACAGCGAGGGTACATCTGGCAAGTGTCGCTAGACGCGCGCACGTGCGTTCTACTCTCCCCCTATCCTAGCTGGAGGATAACGTAAACATCCGGCTATATGCAGCCTTTGTCGAGCGGAGAAATACAGGCAAACATATTATTTCGAAGTCGATAGCTTCTAAATATAGTTTTAAATATTCTGTAATAATAATAATATTTACATCTAAGACGATAATTTTAAGCGTTTAAATATGAATATTTATTCATTAACTACAAATTACATTATAGTCATTTTTGAAACCTTTTTTTTGAATTTAAGTAAACATAAATTAATATTAACTTTACTTTCATTATTTATTCTCATTATTACTGCCATTTAATCTTATACTATTTTAACCATATATAATATTACTATAATTGTAGTATGAGTTTTATAACTATATATATATAATTAGTAAATATTCTCACAATATTATGATTAATGATTTTTTATGAAATAAGTATTACATTTTAAGATCGTCTAGCAAATAACAATATAATAAACATTAATATTTATATTATTATTAATAGAATCAATTGTAAAATGCTAAAGATAGAGAAGGAGCAAGAGAGCAAGTGAGAGAGAAGATCTCCCTTACGTCTCTAAGGAAAAGCTCACCCCACCAACAAGGCCCGAGCGCGAAAGCCTACTTGCGCGCGCTTCTTTAGCGACGCCCTCTGAGGACCTATTTACCCTCACCCTCTCTTCTTTTTTCTCTGCCTTAAGCATTAACCTAATAAGAGGAAAAGCGAGTGGGAGGAGAAAAAGGAGGAAACCTTTGTCGCTATTCGTCCTTGCTCACCCTCACCCGTTCGCTCGACGCTTTAGCACAGGCGAGATGCGGCGAAAAACTGTTTAAAAGGAGCTGGTGCAGAAGGTCTCACCAGCATTCGCTCGATAAGCACCTCAGGAGCAGTCTCTGTTCTTGTAAAGCAATCTTGTGTTTGACTCTGGGTATCTCACTCGCCGAAGCGCCTCAGGAGCAGTATCTGTTCTTGTACAGCAAGGCTGGAGTGAATACTATAAACTCGAACTCTCACTAGCCGAAGCGCCTCAGGAGCAGTATCTGTTCTTGTACAGCAAAGCCTGTGCTGCAGTAAGAGTAGTAAAACTCGAACTCTCACTAGCCGAAGCGCCTCAGGAGCAGTATCTGTTCTTGTACAACAAAGCCTGTGCTGCAGTAAGAGTAGTAAAAACTTGAACTCTCACTAGCCGAAGCGCCTCAGGAGCAGTATCTGTTCTTGTACAGCAAAGCCTGTGCTGCAGTAAAAGTAGTAGTACGTCTCACTCACCGAAGCACCTCCAGAACAATAACTGGCTAGGAACAGCAAGGATTGTGCAAGACATAAATTTACAAGGACGTAGCTCGCTCAAGCAACCTCTCAAGGAACGCGCCTTTAGTATCGCTGAGCCTGCTACGGATCTTTAAAAATTCAAATATTCGGGTAGACAGTTTTTAAGTCGAAAACCCACAAAACTCTCATTTGCATAAATAAATATTACGGGTCAAACACCCAAGATTAAAACGAATTATTTGGCGATTTAGTTTTAATATCCGAAAAAGTAATTATATTTTGTTTACGATTTTGTACTACGAGGGTAGTTCAATAAGTCTTTAGAATGACCAACAGATGGCGCGCGAATCGCTCCAAATCATCTGTTTTCAGTCAGCACCACTCCCGACTAGATATATGGTGCAGTCACAGTCCACATCTTCTGAGTTTACGTGTTTTTATAACCAATTGAAAAAAAAAATTGCTTGTTAAGAAAAATGGAAAAAAACGAGTTCAGAGCGGTAATTAAACATTTTCATTTAAAGGGTTTAACTCCATATGAGATAAAAAATGAATTGGACTCAGTTCATGGCACATCTGCCCCTGCCTTAGCAACGGTTTATAACTGGGTAAATGAATTTAAGCGTGGTCGTACATCAATAAGTGACGAACCACGTTCAGGAAGGCCCGTAGAAGCAACTACTCCCGAAATCATCAATAAAATCCACGATATGGTGTTGAAGGATAGAAGAATAAAAGTGCGTGAGTTAGCTGAGGCCACAAGGATATCTATAGGTGCAGTTGTTTCAATTCTACATGAAAAATTCGGCATGAAAAAGCTATCGGCAAGATGGGTGCCGCGTTTGCTCTCAGCTGAGAATAAACGCAATAGAGTGGTCGCCTCTGAGGCTCTTTTGGCGCGCATAAGTCGGAATCCTGAGGAATTTTTTCGTCGATTTGTGACTGTGGATGAAACATGGATACACCACTACACTCCTGAGACAAAGGAACAATCCAAACAGTGGATTTCCACAGGCGAACCAGCTCCAAAGAAGGCAAAGACCGTAAAGTCAGCTGGTAAGGTTATGGCTACAGTTTTTTGGGATGCACGTGGAATTATACTTATTGACTACTTGGAAAAGGGTAAAACAATTACTGGTGAGTATTATGCATCATTATTAGAGCAGCTGAAAGAAGAAATTAAAAAAAAACGACCACATTTGGCGAGAAAAAAAATTCTCTTTCATCACGACAACGCCCGAGTTCACACATGCTTCGTTTCAATGGCTAAAATTGAAGAACTAAAATTCGAATTGGTCGAACACCCACCGTATTCACCAGATTTAGCCCCCAGTGACCTTTTCTTATTTCCAAACTTGAAAAAATGGCTCGGTGGACAGAGATTTACGGACAACGAAGAAGTCATTGCCTCTGTAAGTGCTTATTTTGAGGAACTTCCGAAAACGCACTTTTCTGAAGGATTAAAAAAACTTAAAAAGCGATTGACCAAGTGTATAGAGCTCCAAGGAGTTTATGTTGAAAAATAAAAAAAAATTTACCCAAAAAAAATTGTTTTTATACTTTATTCTAAAGACTTATTGAACTACCCTCGTATTTCTTGTATATAATTTAAATAAACAGTTTTATTATAAATAAAAAGGATTCACATTTAATTATCATACATATATATATATATATATATATATATATATATATATATATATATATATATATATATATATAAATCGAACGCAATACATCACATGGTAATCCACCTCGCCACTAGTATCTATTAGCGTACAGCATTCCAGTGATTTCTATACATTCTGAACCTCGCAGGCTATTTTAGCTAACGTACCTCAGAATTATAGAACAGCAGACTTTAGTAATGCGCCTCGCCATCATTTTATGAAAGCGTAAAGCATACTAAAGCAATATTTATGGGTATACGCCTCGTGATTAATATTTAATCACGTATAGTATAACCCTCCAATAAAACTTATCTTTGAACATCACGGGGATAAAAATAACCATATAACAAAATAATAAACTAATAAATAGTTCATTTCTAAGGATTGAAGTAAAGCCGAGAACCCTCATTAAGAGGGTTCGAGACATTAGGGACTAAGTACATACAATTTGCCTTAGAGACCCTGGCTATTGTGCGAAAGCATAGGCCAAAATAAAGGCGCATTTAAAAGCTTGTAGCTTTAATCTTATGTGTAGTCTGTTTGACGTCACATCAGAGAACCTTCAGCGTGATTTTTAGAATTTATTTGCCTTTTTTACCGCAAATTTACCATTTTGTAACAAATGTTAAGTGACAAAAACTAATTTACAAGGTTTATTTAATATTTATTGTTATTTATTGTGAAAAAATATTAAACAGCTTTGTGGCCGCGTATAATATATATTATTAAGTATAGTTTATAATTCAGTAAATGATGTGAACTGCAGACCTATAATTATATTCCTGCATATTTTATGAAATATTTATGTACCTATATTATTAACCTGTACAATTAAATTCTTCCGAAAGGTCACATTTTCCAAAGTGTGAAAAATGTTCGTACATCATCCTTCTTATACGAATACGTCATGTATACTCGTATATGATGAGACTGTATGCAAACGGGTTTCAGCATATTGCTTTTAAATAATAAATAAAATATTTGTCCTAAAAATGGTTAAGACTATTACGTATAAACCCCTATCATTCTTATTAATCAATATAAAGATATACTACTAACAAGCGCATTATAACTTCAGCAATTCGAACGATATTCAAATCAATGAATATGATTGAAATCCACAAACAACAAGTTTAAATTACAGTATTCAAATTGATTAACTTTCGTTTCCATGTCTTAAGTTATAACTTATAAGTTTATTATGTGTCATTGCATATTTTATTTATTGAAATCAATAAACTATTACATCAATTAAAGTCAATCAAAAGATATTACTATCTTTACGCATTCAACAAGATTGATGATCGTGTTTATTCAATTACATTCAAATAGATTAAAAATGTATGCGAAAATTGCACACTGGGATCGATTCAGTTTTGTGGCTATAAGTATTTATTGAAACCGATTAAAAAGAATTACGAAAAACACATTTAAATCTTATTCATAAAGTTGTGCGATTCAATTGTATTTAAATCGACTAATTTTAATGTAAAAAGTGATTATTAACAACGATTACGATTAAAATCGATCCATCTCGATTAATTTTTAATCGGGCACTTCCAACAAGTCGATAGCATCGATTCAAAACTATTAAATTCGATTAAAATTCAATCGAATCTAATTCATTTTAATTCGTCTCTTTTAGCAGGGTTACCACTTATACCAAGTTTGTACATTTTGAAGAGTAAACAGTTGTGATCAACTGAATCAAAAGCCTTGTCGACAGAGTCAACCTGTTCATTGTTATTTAATGCTTCAGCAATAAAATCGTTATACAACATTAAGTTTGAAATCGTTGATCATCCCTTAATAAAGCCATGTTGAAAATCGTTAATGTAAGAAACGAAAGAGTCAGTTAACTTACTCGCAACAATACAATCTAACAACTTAGGTATACAGCTGATAATTAAAACAAGTCTATAATTCTCGATGTTGTTTCTGTTGTTACTTTTAAATATTGGAGTTATGTATAAAATTTTCCAGTGTTTAGGCATAATTCCTTGGATTAAAGATTTATTAAATAATGTTTTTAAAGGCTTAATAAAGAAAAATTCACAACTTTTAATTAAGAAGGCAGGAATTTTATCAGGTCCTACACTAACTTTATAATCTAGTTTTCTTATTGCTTATAGAATATCATCGTCGCTTAGAATTAGATTATCAAAACGACTATCATTATCACAGTTAAGTAGTAGCTGAGAGTTAGACTTTTTATGAACATACTTAATATGGTCAACGAATAAGTTATCAATATCGACTGAATTATTAGCTACCCGATCTTTCAAGAAAAGATTATTGGGAATATTATTCGAATTTTTAGGATTATTACATACTTCCAAAAGGCTTTAATATTCCTTTTAGAGTATTTTTGAACATTATCAATATATTTCTTATAGCCTTCCACGAATTAAACGCATATAAGTTCTCTATAATACTAAAATCGATGAGAATATTGTTCCAACATATTACATTTAGTTCTGCATTTAAACTTTCATAATCCCGTTTCCGAAAGTCGTATTGATAGAATAAGTAGTTAGGAGCATCTTCTTTTTTCAAGTTGAACTTAAAAGTTTGCTGCTTTGTGGTGAGGGTCTTCTGATACTAAGATAACAGTATTCTTAATCAAGGTGATCTCAGACGGTGTGAGTGAAGAAAAAGCCAGATCTAACGTATAGTTTTTCTCAGGATGCATTAGAAAATTTTTAGTTAGATCAAGAAAAGAAAAATTATTAAAAATTATATTGGAGTTATCATAAACTAATGATTCTTCAAAAAACTGGTTAACTTTAGGAAGGTTGTAATCACCAAAACAAATAAGCTCATGTTGAGTGTACTGCCGTCGAATATTTTCCATTTGTGAGCAGTGTAACATGTAGATATCAGATTCAAAAGATGGATGTATATATATATATATATATATATATATATATATATATATATATATATATATATATATATATATATCATTAATGATGACTTTCTTAGAAAAATTGCTGAATTCAATGGTTATTTGTTCCAACGAGTCGTTATCAAAATAAATTCTTCTGCAGTTAATATTATTCTTCACGGCAATCAATACACCACCACTATACGGAGCATTACTATAATTATATATGTCTCTTCTAAAAATATCGTAACCAGAAAAACCCAATTCATTGTTATTAATACCAGGATGTAGATATGTTTCCGTAATTATGAAAATATTATTATGAGACCATTAACATTCTGATAGTAAATGCTAATGTTATTATATCTATTGATAAATGTATTAGTTTTTTGGCTGTTCAGAATCATTAACATTGTCAACAACAACTATTTCTGGATTGACACTTTTAAGTTTCTTCCCAGTATACAAAACCTAACCTCAAAAACTGCTGGAAATGGAGTCGTCAAAAACACTCAACATATACTTATTTAAGGGGAGGTCGTAGTGCTATCCCTACTACCCAGTTATCAACACTATCGATTTTTCGTTTTACGCAGTCAATTTATACTTTAAAATTTTTTTACAGACGTATGCACATTCTTAGTGATAAATAGATTGTGCGTACTTCGCGAAATTTGAAAATCTGATTTATTCATTGAATAAAAGAAAAAACTGGAATTGCGATATCCGGCATCCCCTTAAGAGCTAGACTTTATTACTCAGATAATAAATCTTTTATTCACAGAAAGTTTTAATATTTTTTAATTATAAAGTTTACAGTAATATGTGAGTAAACATTAGATAATATTAACATTTATGTGGCGTGCAATTTTACTCACGCCACCTGGTGGTATTAATTATTAATAATAATAATTTGATATTCTCGGTTTTCTAATTCGAAAAGAAAGTACTTCCGGTTTGCTTTCGCAACACTTCCGGTGACATACACGTAGCTTGTGGTCCATAGTTACGTCACACATGATCTCGAACTCCCACTCAATGGTATACCAAAAACAAACGATAAGAAATGGTTCTTGTTAAAGTCGATTTTCGGTGAAAAGGACATAAAAAAATTTATTTTCTCGATTTTCTAATTTGAACAGAATTTCCGGTTTACTTCAAGAGCACTTCCGGTAATATACACGTAGTTTTTGGTCCACTGTTACATCACACATGGTCATGAATTCCCACCCAATGACATACACCCAAAAATAAACGATAAAAAATTGTTGAAGTCGATTTTCAGTGAAACGGATATCAAAAATTTTATATTTTCGATTTTCTAATTTGAAAAGAAAGTACTTCCGGGTTACTTTCGAAACACTTCTGGTGACATATACGTGGTTTGCGGTCCTCTGTTACATCACATATGGTCACAAACTCCCACCCAATACTATTTGCCCAAAATGAAAGCTAAATAATGCTTTCATTTTGGGCTAATTTTTTCAATTTTCAAAGTCGAAAAAAGTACTTCCGGTTGACTTCCGGCTTACATTCGGTGATACCTATGCAGCTTATGATCCACTATTATATTCTAGATGGTCAATGGTCCCACATCCCGTATTGCATGCTAATGTATGCTAAAAAATAAAACCTATATAGTTTCTCAAATAATATACAAATAATTTCTGAAATATTGACATCGATAGGATATTTAAAATAGAAATTTGATGTATTGATTTTTATTTATTTATTTATTTGTTTGTCTGTTTGTTTGTTTGTTTGTTAATTTGTTTGTTTGTTTGTTTGTTTGTTTGTTTGTTTGTTTGTTTATTTATTTGTTTGTTTATTATTACCAGAATATAAGACAATATATACATGTTATTACATCAAGACATACATAAAATAAGTCAGATGTAACTTATATTCTATAGAGGTACTCAAGCTACCTGTACATAGGTCCAGTTTGAACTTAAAGCTGTAAATTACTTAGAAACTACGAGGTTAAAACTAAAGCAGACTTAAAACTAAGTTACTAGTAACGTGTACCGGAAAGTTTTAAATTTCAAGAATAAGTGGTGTTTATACTTGAGAAAAAATTCACTTCTAAATTGTACTAAAATTTGTATAATTTGATACTAAACAATAGTCAACAACTCACATATACTTTATTCTATAAAAATATTTAAATATTCAATAGTTTTTTATTTACATGCTGATAAGTTTAGTCGAATCCATTTTTTTAATTTCTTTTTTAAGGCTCGTATTTTGTGGTATTTTATAGCCACTATGTTACTGTTCTTTTTACCAATTGGTTTTGTAATTTTAGGTAATATTATACTTTTATTTCTAGTTTTACTGCTTGACATAATATATTGATTTCTAAGGAAATTATAATTATTTTGCTAAGATTCAATAAAGAAAGATTGTTGTAAATTTAACGGATAGTTGTGTATTATAAATCTGCTCTTACATACTATTCTTAGAATTATATTTTGGAGCCTTTGTCATTAAAGTTTTAATTTGCATTACTTTCGAGATTTTAGTAAATATAAATGTTAGGTACTTAGTTTTATTTATCACATATTCTATATGTTTATCCCATTTCATGTTATGATCGTATATTAATCTTAGATATTTACAATGGTCAACTCTATTTATCTTCTGATTACCTATTTGTAAACACAAGGTGCTGAGCACACTATCACTATAATTACCAAATAGATAGTGAAGAATCTTGACCTTTTGGGGGTAGCACAAAGAGGCCTAGTAAATGTTCTTTATTTTTCTTTGTTTTATCTTTATTATATTCACTGAGTTTACTTTGTTGGAAAGGAAAATGAATTTAGGTATTAAGTAATTATTACGACCTTTTATGGGAAAAAGCCGAGCAGCACAAAAAACCCTGATTTATTAAAGCACTAATATACACTGAGATCGATTTTCTTTCGGATTACATTAAGTTACGCGAGAGTGACTTCACGAAGGGCGAATACGCGCGCACATGCATTCAATAAATTCACGTCCACACGCTCACATGCATCCAACACATTAATTAGATTTTCACTGATGGAAATGCTGATTGTGCGAGCGAGCACACCGTCAGCAACGGTAAGACCTTGAAGAGGCCGAGTAATTTTGCAAGTATGCACCCGTTAGTACACGGGAGCTCGAGGTGAGCTGAAAGCACGTGCGCAGGGGCACAATGGAATCGTACTCAAGAGAGAAAGAGAGAGACGCGAGGGAGCTCCGCACGCGATCCGGTCTGGACGATAACTGATAGTCGTGCCGGCGAGAGCAAGCGATCGCCCCGAGCGGTGCGATCGCCACGCCACACATACTTGCACACACACACACACACACACACACACACACACACACACACACACACACACTGCGCACGCAGGCGCAGAAGTAACAAATTTACATGAGAATGAGTTTGAAAATGTTGCGACGCAACATATAGTATCACTGTGTCATCAGCGTATGATACTATCGAATCTGAGGGCATAGTACTTAATAAATCATTTGTATATAATACACACAGTAGTGGTTCCAGAATAGATCCTTGAGGACCGCCAGTAGCAATATTTTCGGACTAACTCAAATTATCTTTTATTCTTACTTCCTGTTGTCTATTGGATAGGTAATAGCTAATTTTAGCAAAAGTATTTCGTGATTTACAGTGTCAAAGGCCTTAGCCAAATCTAAAAAAGTGGCTGCAATAGATTGCCTCTTATCTAAATTTTTGTAGATCAGGTTAGTTACGTATTTAAAAGTATCTGTGGTACACTTATTATTGACGAATCCAAATTGCTGTTTATTTAGTAGTTTATTTTTGCTTATGAAGACATATAATATATTATATATTATTTATTCAAATATTTTTGCTAAATTTGAAATTAGTGAGATTGGCCTATAGTTAGACATTTCATGTCTGTTCCCACTTTTGAAAATAGGGACTACTTCAGTATTTTTGAGAGCTGTAGGTCATATAGTCTTTCCGATGCATAGATTGAATATGTGGACCAATGGTAGTACACTGTTGGAAATAGATGCATTAAATTTAATGTACATGTAACGGAAGCAAATTTCAAGCAGGTACATTAATTCCTCTTCAATGATGTAACTAAAATTTAATGTACAAACTTAAATTTAATGCACAAACTTAAATTTAATGTACATACATTAAATTCAATGTACATGATTTTCGATTAAACTAAAAAAATGTTACTTTACGTTTACATTAAGTTTAATGTACATGTACATTAAATTTAAGTGAGATGTACATAAAATTGTTTTAATGACACATGAAATTCATTGCATGCACATAAAATTTAATGTACGTATTTGAAATTAATCATTATTATTTTTTTTACATTCGTTTATTCTTTTACATATTATTTACATTTGATATAACATGCACGTTCATATCGCACGCTTATATAATTATAATTTATTCGCACATTCTTCGATGATAAATATGTTATCTGAAAAAAAAACGATCTTGTGGGGTATCAAACCCGGGAACCTTTGCACCAGATTCAGATGACCTGCCGATTGTTCCACCGAGACTTATTACAAGTAATCATTCGAATTCTTAGTAACAACATTTTATTTCACATATATTATATATATATATATATATATATATATATATATATATATATATATATATATATATATATATATATATATATATATATATATATATATATAACAATTTAATAAATCGAATGAGCATTAAAATAAAAAAAGTAAAAATATTTAAATAACGAATTACTTTTAGTATTAAAAATTAAATTATTTAGGTACAATTAAATATAATCTCTTAAAATATTTAGAAAAACATTTCCAAAATGTTTAATTTGTCATTTATTACGGCTTTTTATGTATTTTTCGCAACAGCGGTCCGCCATTTTTACTGCTTTCAGCGCCCCCATTTATATTTCTAAATGCATTTATAGGTGTTGTAATATAAAGGTAAATACAACAATCTTGACTCTAAGTATCATTTTGATACTCGACGCGCCATCTCTTGGTACGCGACGATTACAAGCATGCAAGCAGGCAAGCTCACGCGAGAGCGAGCGTACTCCACATGTCTCGCGCCTATACTATATGTACACGCTATACTATAGCTACTCGACTACAAGACTCCGATGTGAGCGCACGAATTGCCGACTAGGCTATCGCCGACTGTATATATATATATATATATATATATATATATATTACTTCAATATATCTACTTTATTAATTAACCTCAGTGTCTTTATTACTCACCCACGCATTCCAACATGGTAGCAAAACATGGTTGGTAAGTTTTTTTTCATTATCTCCTATATTGACTCTCGAGTTGTATAGAGATAATAAGTAAAAACAAAAAAAAAATTAAGGGAGAAAAAGTGAGGTTAGAAAAGCCACGTGAAAAATTAGTTAACGGTTGTTGTTAACAAAAGTGAATCGCACAGTGAAAAAATGAACAGTGAAATTAAAGGAGAAAATTTCTTTAAAAAATTATATACTTGTGAAGCATGGAATTCGAATCGTTTCGAAAAACGAAAATTTTTAAGTGAAGAAAAATCAGTCTAGTAAAGTCAAAGTCAAAAAATATATCCTCAGTGACGAAGATAAAGTCGTCAGATACTAAACAATAAGAAGATTTTTGAAAATTAATCAAGATTTAAGCGCGATGTCAGCGGATTAAAGTCGGCAAGTGAAAAACGTGATGATGTACTAGTATAGAACACGAGGTAAATTTTGAGGTTAAGCACATGTTTCTGTGGCTTAAGCAAAAAGTGAATCTAGATCACGAATTAGAAACTAAAGAAACTGTATGGAAAGAAAATATAAGAAATCCGATTAGAAACATATTTTTGAAAGAAATCAAGAAAATTATTGTATTGAAAGATCAAATATACGAGAATATGCGCGTTAAAGAAGAAGATACAAATATGGCTAAACAAGCTAAAGTTGAAGACATTCTGATACCCATTTTTGATGGAGTAAATTATTAAAGTTGGAGAATAAGATTAATGACTTTGTTAGAGTATAAAGAATGTAACCAACCTGCAATCAGTATAATTACTGATGCGTATAAAGATAAGGAAGCAGATTGGAAGAAAATGGATTTAAAAGCAAGAGCAATAATAACACAGCCACACAAAAAAAGAAAAATTTCAAAATCCACGGACCAGACCATGTACACCTTATATTTTTGAGGTCGCTGAATCCGAATTCGTGGTCCGTTTGACCTCATCACCTCAGGGTCAAGGTCATTTTAAGGTGAAATCTACAAAATTAAGGGCAACCATGTTTTAACAGTACATACATATGTTTTTGGGGTCGCTGAATTCGAATCCGTGGTCCGTTTGACCCCATCACCTCAGGGTGAAGGTCATGTCAAGGTCAAATTTACAAAATTAACGGCAACCAGGTGTTAACAGTACATACATACGTTTTTGGGGTCGCTGAATCCGAATTCATGGTCCGTTTGACCCCATCACCTCAGGGTGAAGGTCACGTCAAGATCAAATGTACAAAATTCATGCAAAACTAACTGAACTTCATGCCATTTATTTTTTCTTAATATACCTTACACGTTTCTCATCAAATGATCGGTGCAAAGGTTTCCTTTTATGCTTTTTCCCAGTAGTTTTACAATCTCTTTTCAACATCCAGCAGTAGTCGGCCAGCATACTAGTATCCCATCTACCTTGATAACGCTTCTCCATTACTTTAACATCTTGGTGAAAACGCTCTCCCTGTTCTTCACTATAATCTCCACAGTTTTCAGAAAAACTATCCAAGTGATTGTGTGTAGAAAATGTAATTTGTAATTCATTAGGCAACCCATTTTCCCAAAGTTCTCAACCATTTTAAATACAATTACTTTATAATTTGGGCCTCTGCGATTACCCAAAAAGTTTTCAGTAACATCCTTAAAGCTAAGCCATGCAGCTTTTCAATTTTGGTGATGAAACTAGTAAACTGATCATCAGCCATCATTTTTCTAATTTCTGGACCATCAAAAATACCTTCCTTCAATTTCGCATCTGATTTACTTGGAAATTTGATTTCCAAGTATTTGAAGCACTGGCCATCTTTATCTAAAGCCTTGACGAATTGTTTCATCACACCAAGTTTTATGTGTAATGGTGGAATGAGACCTTTTTTCGGGTCAACCAATGGAATAGCTATAACGTTATTCTTTCCGACTGTGAGAGATTTTCTTTCAGGCCATTTATGATTTGTATAGTGCTTTGCACGATTTCTACTATCCCATAAGCACAAGAAACATGGCGTCTTTGTGAATCCAGACTGCTGTCCTAACAATATGCCAGAAACTTTCAAATCACCACATATACGCCATTTATGCTTGTCATACTGAATTTTTTGTAGTATAATCTTGAGATTATCGTATGTTTCCTTCATTGTAGTGCAGTGCGGTATAGGTACTGAGGCATAATGGTTGCTATTGTGTAGTAATACAGCTTTTAAACTTCTGTTTGATGAATCTATGAACAATCTCCATTCTTCGTCTTTATATACATTAGGCTTAATTTCATTCAATAAACCTTTTACATCTTTACAATACACTATTTTATCACCATCATGATTCATTTCTTCAAAACATGGTTCGAAACTTTTGCTTCTTGTTTTGTAAAAAGATACTTCAGTTTCCCATCACCTCAAGGTCAAGGTAATTTCGAGATCAATGTACAAAATTTATGCAAAACAAATTTAAACCACGGTATCTTGTGGTTTTAGTACAATATTGATTAATTTCAATTTAATACAAAGTTACTTATTTGTGAGATCGTACATTATACAAATTTCAAAATGCATTAGAGTTTTCTGTGATATACGTAAAGAATTTTGTAGAAAGTTAGCATGCGTTTTCTAATTGTATAAATGTACGGTTAAATGAATAAGAAAAAATTAAACATGAACTTTTTTCGTCAAAGTTGCCTTTACCTGCTTCCTCGATTCAGCGACCCCAAAAACATATGTATGTACTGTTAACACTTGGTTGCCGTTAATTTTGTAAATTTGACCTTGACATGACCTTCACCCAGAGGTGATGGGGTCAAACGGACCACGGATTCGAATTCAGCGACCCCAAAAACATATGTATGTACTGTTAAAACATGGTTGCCCTTAATTTTGTAGATTTCACCTTAAAATGACCTTGACCCTGAGGTGATGGGGTCAAACGGACCATGAATTCGGATTCAGCGACCTCAAAAATATAAGGTGTACATGGTCTGGTCCGTGGGTGTTGACATTTTTTTTTGTTTGTGTGGCTGTGTAATGAGTACAATCTCTGATAAACAATTAGAGTATGTTGGTGATTGCAAAACTGCTCTAGAAATGATAACAAAATTTGATAAGATGTATACGACTAAATCTACAGATCTGCAAATTATATGCAGAGGAAAATAATTATAACACGGTAGAAGAATTTTTTGTCGAGTTTGAGAAAACGACAAACGACTTTAAATCAGCTGGTGGAAAATTAGACGAAGCAGAAAAAATGAGATACTTGCTGAGAGCTTTGCCACCAAGCTACAGCTATATTGGAGACTTTATAGATGTTATTCAAGAAGATCAAAGAACGGTCGACTACGTGAAGTCAAAAATCAAAGAAAAAAATATGACTAAAGCAGAGTCTTCAGATAAAAGATATGTCAGTACCTTTGCAACACAGGCAAAAGGAAAATGTTTCAACTGTGGAAACGTAGGACACTATAAAAATGAATGTACGAGACCACAACAGCAGAGCAACCGGGGCAGAGGTGCTTATTACAACCAAAGCCAACGAGGACATTACAACCAAGGTCAACGAGGTAACCAACGAGGCTTCAACCGAGGTGGAAGCTACAGAGGTCGTGGTCGAGAACGAGGTTCATCAGGCCCACCACGAGGCGAATCATCAGGCGACCAACAGGGCAACTACACATCAGAAATGTGGACAACACAGGTGTGCAACATAGAGTCAAGTCAGGTAACAGGTTTCAGCGAAAGTGAGAGTGAAAACAGTGAAAATTGTAATGAAATAAATTGGGTGCTAGATAGCGGGTGCACAGACCACATTGTAAAGAATGATAGATATTTTGTTAATTATGTAGTTTTAAAAAATCCTATAGATGTAAAATTACCAGATGGTACAATGCTAAAAACAAAAAATGTAGGTACTGTTGAAACTTACTTAAAAAATTATTATAATGAAAAATGTGTCAATTTAAAAAATGTTTATTATGCAAAAGGTATTAAGCAGAATCTATTGAGTTTTTCTAAAATAACAAAAAATTGTAAGATTGTAGCAAAAAATGAATATGCTTAAATTTATAATAAGTCTCGAGAATTAATAGCTGTTGCCAAAATAGTAGATAATTTGTATTTTATGAAAAGTTATGGAATTGAAAAAGAAAATAATGAAATGTACGTAAATGCAATAAAATTAACCGATAAAGAGAAATGGCATAGGGCACTTGGCCATGTAAATTTTCAATATTTAAACAAACTAGTTAACAATAAATTACTAGAAGGTTTGCCAAATAAAATTGAAACTATTGAAATGAAATGTGCAAATTTCATAGAAAGTAAAATGGCAAACGTACCTTTCGCAAATAATAGATCTAAATCAACTGAAATTTTAGAGTTAATTCATACTAATTTGAATGGTCCACATAACACAACTGGTTATAGTGGAGAAAAATATTTTTAGACATTTCGATGATTATAGTAAATGTACTACAATTTTTTGTATAAAAAATAAATCAGAGACTGCAATTTGTTTGAAAGAATTTGTTAATTTAGTTGAAAATAAATTCAATAACGAAGTAAAGAAAATACAATGCGATAATGGTAGAGAATATTTGAATCGTGAAATTTATGATTTTATAAAATCGAAAGGAATTGAATTATTGCCATGCCCACCCTACGTCTATGAATTAAATGGAGTAGCGGAAAGATATAATAGATCCGCAATGGATATGGGCAGATGCTTAATGCGAGAAGCCAAAATTCACAGACGATATTGGCCCGAAATAATGAAAACAGTAGCGTACTTAAAAAATCGTACAATTGCAATTACAGCGGAGAATAAAACTCCTTACAAAATATTTTTAGGTAAAATACCAAATGTAAACAATTTAAAAATTTATTGAAGTAAAGTCTTTGTTAGAGTTCCGGAAGCTTTAAGAAAAAGTAAATGGAATGATAAAGCGCAATTATGCGTATTAGTAGGTTATGTTGAAAATGGCTATAGAGTCTTAGTCAATGGTAGAGTAATTAATGCTAGACATGTACAAATAGTTGAAGATAATACTCAAATAACAAAACGCTCGTAAAAATTTTGTGAACGATTTTGCAAATGATGATACGGATAACGAAGAAAATAAAAGTAGAGAAAATTTGATTGTAAAAGGAACGTCGAATACAAAGAAAAGTCCTGTAAATATAATAGATTTGGAAATCCTGTAACACATTTTATTTATGTAAATTACATCAATGCGAATGTACCGAATACATTTGAGGAGGCGTTGAACTCCAGCGAGTATAAACAATGGCAAATTGCGATGGACTCCGAAATAAATAGTCTTAAGAAAAATAATACATGGAATGTTGTTGAAAGACCAAAATACAAAAAAGTCATTGATGTAAAATGGGTCTATAAAAAGAAAAATAATAATGTTTATAAAGCTAGATTAGTTGTAAGAGGATTTCAACAAAGAGAATACATTGAAAATGTTTATTCACCAGTAGGTAAAATGCAAACTTTGAAAATTATATTGTCATACAGTTGTAAAGATAATGTATTCATTGAACAAATGGATGTCGAGACAGCCTTTTTAAATGGTGATGTAAAAACTGAAGTATATATTAATGAACCGAAAGGTTATGAAACAGGAAACAATAAAGTTTGCAAATTGCAAAAGGCACTTTATGGATTAAGGGAAAGCCCAAGGGCTTGGTATGATTGTTTTAACAAATTCGTAGAAAATTTAAACTTTGTTAGAAGCAATTATGATCACTGTCTTTACGTAAATAAATCCAATAAAGATCCAATATACATATTAGTCTCTGTAGATGATCTATTAATCTGTTGCAAAGATAAAGATAGAATAAACAAAGTAAAAGCTAGTCTAATGGAAAGATTTACAATGAAAGACTTGGGAAAAGTTAAGAATTATATTGGTATTGATATAGATTATAGTGAAAATAGAGATAAAATGACTTTTCATTTATGACTTTAAGTCAAACAAAATATATTAAATCTTTAGCTGTATAATATAATTTAGAAAATGCAAACTCAAAGCACATTGAAGTGCAATATCATTACATAAATGAAAATTATGAAAATGGAGTAATCGACATTGTAAAAATAGATTCTCAGTTCAATTCAGCAGATATATTAACAAAAAGTTTAGACAAGACAAAATTTATAAAAAATAGACAAGCGTTAAGATTGATTTAAACTACGTATGTAAAAGAATCAAGATTGTTGATTTAAGGAGGCGTGTTAAAATATAAAGGTAAATACAACAATCTTGACTCTAAGTATCATTTTGATACTCGTCGCGCCATCTCTTCGTACGCGACGATTACAAGCATGCAAGCAGGCAAGCTCACGCGAGAGCGAGCGTACTCCACATGTCTAGCGCCTATACTATATGTACACGCTATACTATAGCTACTCGACTACAAGACTCCGATGTGAGCGCACGTATTGCCGACTAGGCTATCGCCGACTGTATATATATATATATATATATATATATATTACTTCAATATATCTACTTTATTAATTAACCTTAGTGTCTTTATTACTCACCCACGCATTCCAACAATAGGGATTATAAAGGGTTATCTTTTTGATCCCGTATCGTAAAAAAACTGAAACTAAGATTTAATATCAATTTTTACGATTGAATTAAAAATATTTTAAATAAAAAATGTAATATATTAAATATTTAATTTACATAAAATGTGATTTTTAGAGGATACATTTTTTTATTGTAGATTTTGTAAGGGAATGTGAAAGAGAAATAAAGATTCCCACGTTACCGACTGAAAGTTTTTTATTTTTAATATACCATGAAAATATATTAGTTTAATTGAAAATATAAAAATTGGATACATTATGCCCTTTCATTACGAATAAACACCAATTTAAAACAGTTTCAAGTGATTTAATTGTTCTTACTACAAAGTTTGAGTTTCCTTTATAAACAACACGTATAAACCTCGTAGTTATAAGATCTATAAAATCGTTAGAATATTTGTCTAATTATTATTTATTGATAGTTGAAAGGCTTAATAAATCGTTTTTTTTTTAAGAAAAATATTTACAGACTATTTTAAAAATAAAATCATTTAACCGGTAACGTAGCGATCTCCCCTTCCATTTCTTTTCATATGTTTATATAAATGTGCTTTAAACAGTAATCATTCTAAAACTTTCTTTTACTGTACATATTTGCTAATACCTTTAATTTAAGGGGTAGTTTAATTTAAAGTTTTATTATTAACTATTTATTAACTGCATTTATCTATTTAATATCTTTGCTTGGGGCAGTTGGTTTTAGGGCTTAGGGATAGTAAAATTTACAGATATTGATTATAATAATTTTACATTTTTTTAATTTGGAAATTAAATATTGAATGTTGTATTATATTAAATTTCATGTAGATGTACATTTATATACATTTACGTTCATTAAATGTAATGTAGAGCCACATTAAATGTCATGCACATATACACAAATACCCTTTTTGTTACAGGTACTTAAATTTCATGTAGAATCACATTAAATTTCATGCACTTATCCAGAAATCTCCTGTTTCATGCAAGTACATTAAATTTAATTTATACAGGTACATGAAAAATGCATTAAATTTAATGTTATTTATAACAGTGTAGGATACTGTTTGAGATTGTTTTTAAAGTTTTAACGTTTATGCGATCAACTCCGCCTGATTTTTCTGTAATGTTTTCAATTATATTTCTTATTTCCAGGTGGTTCATAGGAGTGAGGAATATTGTTTTGTTGTACATTGGTGGAAGTTTTAATTGCGAATTTTTCGGTGTTGGCTCATCTTTTGGCTCAGTCTTGCACCAATATTACAGAAATATTTGGTCATAGAGTTCGCTATTTCTTTTAGATTGTCAATTATATATATATATATATATATATATATATATATATATATATATATATATATATATATATATATATATATATATATATATATATATATATTATAAATATATATTCAATAAAATATATATATATTATATATATATATATATATATATATATTCAATAAAATTGCCCATATATGCGACAATGCAAGAGAGAGAGGGAGGAAATTAATAACAGCTTATTGATGAAAATTTGTGTAACATAAAGGTTGAGAAATGTGACGACAATATGATGGCAATTTATGCCTATGATACGCCTGCACATCATGAGCAATAGTTTCTTTAATTTTGCCTTCACTTTGCCCTCATAATTTACTTCCATACTTAATACAAAATTTCCAGCATATACGGACGCAGTTTTACGTCAAACTCAAGGAAATCGACAGCAAAACGTGTATGTCAAATTGCTAACAATTTGCAATACATCTGGCTAGTGGGGTGGTCATAGAGCTCGCTATATCTGTTAGATTGTCAATTTTCAGCAATATATATATATGATAATGATAAGAAAATTGACAATCTAACAGATATAGCGAGCTCTATGACCACCCCACTAGCCAGATGTATTGCAAATTGTTAGCAATTTGACATACACGTTTTGCTGTCGATTTCCTTGAGTTTGACGTAAAACTGCGTCCGTATATGCTGGAAATTTTGTATTAAGTATGGAAGTAAATTATGAGGGCAAAGTGAAGGCAAAATTAAAGAAACTATTGCTCATGATGTGCAGGCGTATCATAGGCATAAATTGCCATCATATTGTCGTCACATTTCTCAACCTTTATGTTACACAAATTTTCATCAATAAGCTGTTATTAATTTCCTCCCTCTCTCTCTTGCATTGTCGCATATATGGGCAATTTTATTGAATATTCTGTGAATAATATTGAAAATAAAATAATATAATATATTAATAATATTGAAAACAAGTTGAAAGCAAATTGATGTACAAAACTTGCAGCAACAGTTATACATAAAATGTAAGAAAATCTGCGTCCGTGTATGGTAGCAATTTGGTGGCAAGCATTTGCAGTCAATTTTACGGCACATTGGCATCAATCCTTGATATTCGTCATTTCTTGAGCGCAAGTTGGAAGCAAATTGCTAACAAACATTACACAGCAACTATTGCCACTATTTTACTACGGCAAGCCTGGCTAATGGGGCAATATTCTGTGATATTGGTACAAAACTGAGCCAAAAGATGAGCCAATACTGAAAAATTCGAAATTAATACTTCCACCAATATATATATATTTGTGAGTTTTTTCCCAGAAAATCGACTTAAGTCCATTTTTTTAAAAATTGTATTTCAAACGATTTTGATATATCCTTACATATTATATTTACAGATAAAAATACAAAAAACTAAGACAGTGTAAAAATAAATTATTATATCTACTATTTATAATTTTTTTTAACATTAGTTTAAATGGAAATTAAAAATTTTAGCCTTAATATCTCTAAAACATGAAAAGCGGTCTTAAGTCATTTTTCCGGGAACCGACAGATATGTAATTTCATTGTTTTTGCTCTGTTTCTACCTATTTTAGTTTTAATAATTTTCCCTAGCTGTTTAGAATGACTACTATTTAGTCTTTACTAGATCACTGTCATATTTAAATTTGGCATCTTTGACTGCTTTGTTCAATGTTTTTTCATATTTCTTGTACTTCTATTTTAATTACATATTTGCAGGTTCTTTATTCCACTTGTTGTTCTTCGATAAAAATGTTCCTCTTAGAATCTACAAATATCATTGAAAACAGCGTTCCGTAGTTTTTAAACGCCCCTAAACGTTAAAAAACCGGTTCTGGTCGATTTTGAGTGAAACGGTCATCGAGAATTTCATATTTACAATTTTCAAGGTCTAAACAAGGAACTTCAGGTGGCACAGTAAGGTGATCACCAGTTAACAATATAATATCATGAAAATCAAGGGGCGCGGCAGCGCCCGCTGGCACGTATAAGTACCCTCGGTACGATACGAAGCCGAAAGGCGCACCGTCGCCTTTTATACGTCTAATTGTGCCTTTTTAACCTCTTCAAAATCTTTAAATATCAATATCTAAACACTGATTGACTTATGTGCAGTCTATTGACACTATTTTAAGAGATAATAATTTAGTCTAACACGTAAAAAAGTTTCTGTTAAAAAAGATTCATCTAATTAAAGATATAAAGCATAATATATTTGCTAAAATTTTTTCTTTTCATTTTGTTCTCCGCATTTCCGTTTTCTCTAATTATATATATGTGACTTCCGTTTTCTCTACTCATATGTATATAATATACACATATCATATGTATAATACACATATACACACATACAGACCATATATATATATATAGTGCCTGCAGACAGTGCAGACGACAACCACAAAATCTTCTAACCTATTATCAAAATCAAATCTTGAAGGGTGAAGGACGCGTTTGTGTCATTTGTATTATTAAAATAAAACGGGTTGTTTTTACGTGATTTGTTTTTATTACGTGATGAAATCTCTGTACAACGATTTCGAAAAATATCGTACGTCCGAAAAAGTGGCAAGACGGTCATGTGGAATTAAATTATTGCAATCCCAAGTGTAGTTGGAAAAAGCTGCAGTTTTACATGGTAAGAGAGAAGATAAAGAAAATTCCAAGTGTAGTTGGAAAAAGCTGCAGTTTTACATGGTAAGAGAGAAGATAAAGAAAAAGATTAACAGTGAATTCTGTCGAAAGAGATGAAGAACGCACAACATTCAGGAGTACTGGATAAGGTATTACCATCGCTCCATTTCTGCAGGAGGCTACACCAGAAGTTGTACCGAGACCATTTCCTTGACAGAATCTAAATCATCAAGGATACACAACGTCTTCTGTTGCAGCAAAAATCGTGGCAAAGTATGGATTTAAAGAGGGTCAGGAACTTGGAAAGAAAGAGCAGGGAATGTCTAGCATTGCAAGTAAAGAAGACTAGTAAAAGAAGAGGTAGAATAGTATAGTACACAAAAAGGAACAATTAAGGACGTCTTCTCTGCCTTTGAGTATGTTGCCCCCTTGAAACTCACAAGGAATAAACAAGATGAAACGAGCATTACTGAAATAATGAAGTCATCAAGTAAAGTTGTTTTGCTCAGAAATATGGTTTGAATTTCTTTGGTGCCACGCTTATAGGTAAAGTCATTGTTAAAATGCATATACAGCAATTAGCTGTGATAATTGCATTCAACGAAGAATTATTAGATAAAATTTTTGTTATACTTGTGGTGTGCTACTTCTTAGTAACAAGTATTTATGTGCTTGTGTGTAATCATCATCGGGGATATACAAAGTCATCTGCTGATTGATCATAAACATACAGGGCATACGCCACTATGCACCAGAAAAATACCACACAATCATGGGGATGCAGTAATTGAATATCCACTCTGATGTTGTCATGATGTAAATATAATACAAATCAAGTTCTCCAATCAAGTTGCTGCGTCACAAAATCATCTGTTAAATATTAAATACTCCAATAGATGTACTGTTTTTAACCCAAATTTTTGTTATTGTTGAGGGTCTTTGTGAATCTTTGTACTCGTGTAAGTGCTTCTTGTGTTTAAAGGATTATTTGAAAGTAACATATAACATACTCATGTTCTATCCAGACATAAAGTCAACACTGGCTCAGAAGGGTCATTTTAATGAAATTACAAAACTATAATTAATCAAATGTTTGCAAGCTCAGGTTTATAATTACATTAAAGAGACTCTTTTCACCCAGCGTTAACTTGATATCTGAATAAAACATGAGAATACTATAAGGTTCTTTCGAAGGAATTTTATTTAAATTTATTTTAAGTAAATTTTCATAATCAAAAAGGCCTACATAATGGTTTAGGTAAAATTGCAAAAGATTACTTCAAGTAGTTTAAAAGAAATTGAAGTCAATGAAACTTTCAAGTTACCCATACACAAACATTTATTTATTTGAAAGTAACAAATAATATACTCATGTTCTATCCAGATATAAAGTCAACGCTGACTCAGAAGGGTCATTTTAATGAAATTATAAAACTATAATTAATCAAATGTTTGCAAGCTCAGGTTTATAATTATATTAAAAAGACTCTTTTCACTCAGCGTTGACTTGATATCTGAATAAAACATGAGAATATTATAAGGTTCTATCGAAAAAAATTTTTTTAAATTTATTTTAAGTGAATTTTCATAATCAAATAGGGCTACATAATGGTTTAGGTAAAATTGCAAAAGATTACTTCAAGTAGTTTAAAAGAAAATGGAGTCAATGAAACTTTCAAGTTACCCATACACAAACATTTATTTATTTGAAAGTAACACATAATATACTCATGTTCTATCCAGATATAAAGTCAACGCTGGCTCAGAAGGGTCATTTTAATGAAATTATAAAACTGTAATTAATCAAATGTTTGCAAGCTCAGGTTTATAAGTACATTAAAAAGACTATTTTCACCCAACGTTAACTTGATATCTGAATAAAACATGAGAATACTATAAGGTTTTTTCGAAAGAATTTTATTTAAATTTATTTTAAGTGAATTTTCATAATCAATAGGGTTACATAATGGTTTTGGTAAAATTGCAAAAGATTACTTCAAGTAGTTTAAAAGAAAATGGAGTCAATGAAACTTTCAATTTACCCATACACAAACATTTATTTATTTGAAAGTAACACATAACTTTCTAAAAAGTAAAATCTTGGCAAGTATACGTTTCGGTATTACCCACAATATAAATTAAAAGAAATACGCTACAATTAAAATAGTAAACATAAACTAATATTCTATTTTTAAAATATTTCTATTTTTTCGAGAATAGTAAGAATACATTTGCATCTCTGGAAAAGTTGTGAAATCTATAAAAAATACCTTTCTAAAAAGTAAAATCTTGGCAAGTATAAGTTTCATTATTACCCACAATATAAATTAAAAGAAATATGTTATTACCAAAATAAGACGTTCAATTATGAATTTCATGAATACGCTACAATTAAAACAGTAAACTTAAACTAATATTCTATTTAAAAAATTATCGGAATTAGTAAAAATAGAAATATTTTAAACTATAATATTTTTTAAATAATTTGTATACTTCATACTAATTAATAAAAGAAGGAAATTGATATACAAATAAAAATACAATACTTGCCAATTTATTAATCGATTTCATTAATTTCTTTAGCGTTCATTTGAGATTATCAGAATTAGTAAAAAATGGAAATATTTTAAACTATATTATTTTTTAAATAGAATATTAGTTTAAGTTTACTATTTTAATTGTAGCGTATTCATGAAATTCATAATTGAACGTCTTATTTTGGTAATAACATATTTCTTTTAATTTATATTGTGGGTAATAATGAAACTTATACTTGCCAAGATTTTACTTTTTAGAAAGGTATTTTTTATAGATTTCACAACTTTTCCAGAGACGGAAATGTATTCTTACTATTCTCGAAAAAATAGAAATATTTTAAAAATAGAATATTAGTTTATGTTTACTATTTTAATTGTAGCGTATTTCTTTTAATTTATATTGTGGGTAATAACGAAACTTATACTTGCCAAGATTTTACTTTTTAGATAATATATACACACAATGTTTACCAAAATATTGTGTTTACATGTTTTAGGGAGTGGTAAAACAAATAGAGGGTCAAGAGAAGGAAAAAAAATAATCAAAATTAAAAAAAAAATATTATGTAAATAAAGATTGCGCTAAAAAGTTGCAAGTCTTTATAGATAATTATTTTGTGTAATATAATAACTTAAATAAATTGCATTGATATATCTGAAATTTTTGTCATTCATTAATTTATGAAAATAAATTGTGCAAGCGCCCATCAATTCCCCAGACAATGTAAGTATTCTCTGACTAAAAGTATTGTATTCTACTTTAGATGTACAAACACTTATTGATACTTTTTTCCTCTAAAAAACTAAATATGTCTTTTTAATTTAATCTGTCTTTTGTGATAATTTTTTTATAAATTCACAATAATTGTAACAGAAAATCAACTTTAATCAATAAATGACGTCATTATCTTAAAATTTAATCAAGCAAGGGTATTATAAAGTACTGTTTATAGTTTATGAAGACAGTGATCCAATGTGAACACGATGAGTACGAAAAGTTCATAGTGTACGATATTTATTAATGTTAATTGTTCAAATTTATTAAATCTTTTATAGCTTCTTTGAGTTATATAATGTACTATCGGTAGTTAACTACCTATACAAACTTTATTTGAAAGGAGTGTACGCGTGCGTATATATATACTTGTGTGGGGGAAGTATGTGAGCGACGGTGCGAATGTGTAATGGGTGTATATGAGTGGCGGGGAGAGGATACATGTGTGTGTGGTGTATGTGTGTACCAACTTAAGTGGGTACGTGAGTCTGTGTGTGTGGAGCATGTCAACGCCGTGCTGAAGATCATCATGTGCTAAAACAGCCATAATAGAAACAGTATATTGTTGTTATGTGATTTATGAAAAATTGGTGGTATGTGGGATCGTGCGTGTGTGTGTGTAATAGCGTATGCATGGGTTAGTGTGTGGGTGCGTATGCATGGCAGTATCTGCGAGAGTGTGAGTGTGTGGGTAAGAGCGTGTACGTGGATGTGTGTGTAATAGCGTGTGCGTAAGTGTGTGTGCGTGTGTTGGATCATGTGAGTTTGTGTGGGAGTGTGGAAACGTGTCTGTGTGTGTGTGTGTGGATGTGTGTACGAGTGTTGAAGCGTGTACGTGAGTGTTTGTGGGAGTGTGTTCATGAATTTGTGTGCGTGCATGTGTGGAGGGAGGGTATGTACATCGGTAGGTGTGTGCGTTTGTGAGCCCGCTTATGTGAGTGAGAGGGTGTATGAAAATTAATGTGTGTGGAAAGTGTCTGTATATGGAACCATGTACATGGCTTAGTGTGCGTGTTTATATATGTTGAAGCGTGTGCATGAGAGTATGTGCGTGGGTGTGAGTGTGTAAGAACCTGCAATACCCCCAGAAATAAAATTTCATGATAATTAAAAAAAACTGCACTATTCAATTTTTGCGCCTCTACCCCGCATCACATTTCTTTATGAGATCTTTTTGAGATCTTGGCTGACCACTTCGATAGCTAACTACTTAATTTTTACATTATGTCTTCCTCATCGTGTAGCAAGTGTAAGAAAATTTACCGCAAAGACGGGATTGTGCGCAGGTGTAAAATATGTAATAAGAATTACCATAATAATTGTCGTGTCATGAAGTTAGATGGCGCTGCGTATATCTGCATTGACTGTGATAAAGAAAAGAAAGCGAAAAACAAGAGTTTATCTGCAGATAACAGCGGTTTAAATGCCACGAGCGTTGATCCTTCACCGAGTAGTGCAGATGTGGGTGGCGGGCTCACTGCATCAACACCCACGGTTACTTCTGCAAAGACTAGTGTTAGTACTAGTACCATGATGAACGCGTCTAGCATATCGGACAATGGGTTATTGTACTCTACCGTCATCTATGCTCGACCTGTTCGATAAACAGTTTGAGTTACTTACAAGAACAGGGAACGATCACTATTCTTCTCTAGTGAAAAAACTTGATGCTATCGGCAATGTCCCAGCATCAGCACCAGCAGCTGAAATGCTAGTCGATAAACTGACTGCTCAGGTTTTGTCGCTAGAAAAGAAAAAAGACGTGCAGACTTCCCAGCTGAAGGGGCTGCATCATGATCGGTTGCTGTTACAAAGCGAGAATCAACTGCTGAAAGAACAGCTTTAAACGCTGATGCATAAAATTGAGGTTATGGTTGCCAGCTCGAGCAGTACACGTAGTAATAAGGCGAATATTAACACCATTCCTGACGCTAACAAGTCACACATTCTAGTCTCGCTTAGAGACATCGACGGGTCGATGTCAAGTAGTTGTAAGAATAATGATAATAATAATGATAGTATTAATAATACTTTGAATAACAAAGTAGACTTTGATAATGCGCGCTCTGCTCCATCAGGCAGCGTCCTGCCGGCGGACTCTGACGGGTTTCGCACACAGAGTCGTCGCCGTCGAACTCGGTGCCAAAGTTCTAAAAACGTAAATCTTACTGACCGGAACAGGTATTGTTCAACGTTGAACGGGATGAATAGTGGCGAAGAATCGCAGCGTGAGGACGTAGTCCATGCCATCCTTACCACTGTTCTACCGTCCATCGTGAGGGAAGACTTAATGTCTATACGCCTGCTTCGATCGGAAAGACAGACCGTTGCGAACCAACCCGCGAACAATTACCAGCGTCGACGATCCCCGTGGGTTGTCTGCTCTTCTCGTAGCGATAGCGTTAACGCGGCGGTAACACAAAATACCTGTAATCTAGTCACTGTTACACCGGAAACGTCAAGAACGTCGAACTTAATTTCTGGCGATGGAATTTGACTACGCGGGGACGTAGCAAGAGAGGTGGAAGCTGGGGGATTAAAGGCGGTCTTCCTCAATGCAACATCGCTTAGTAAGCATATGAGTATGTTCCGTCAGTTCCTTGTGACTGCTCGTCCTTTCTATCATATATTCGGCGTTGCTGAGACGCGTTTCGGGGATAGCGATGATGTTGGCGTTCAGATAGACGGGTTCTCGTCCATTAGGCAGAACAGGAATAATAAAAGAGGAGGGGTGATTCTTTACGTACGTAATTCTTATAAAGCAACGGTGCTGTGCTCCTCAAAAACTATGTTAGATAAAGGCAAACCAGGTATCCCTGAATATTTGATGTGTAAAATTCAGCAAGGCAACCATCCGCCAATTTTCGTGGCCGTCATATATCGACCTCCAGGGATTTCATTCACTGGCGATTCTGACCTAATACAGAACCTGACGATTTATTCGGTAGGGTACGATCACCGGATTGTAATGGGAGATCTGAACGCAAACATGTTGTCGACATCTCAGGAAGCGTCGTTTGTTAGAGAGTTAATTTGAAAATTAAACCTTAAATTAGTTGATCATGGCGCGACTCACCACGTCGGAGAATCTCACACTTGGATTGATATGATCTTCTCTGACGACAATGATGTGGTGCTGGATGCGAACAATATGATGGCGACCTTTCCGAGTAAACATAATATAATTGATGTCACAATCGACATCCAAACTTCAAAGTCCCCTGCTCTCAATAATTTTTCATATAGGGATTTTAAGTCTATTAGGCAGGAGGAACTTCTATCCCTCCTTACTGCTTGTGATTGGTCGCCCATCAGTTGTCCAGATAAGAATGTTGATAGTAAGTTAGAACATCTTAGCCACAACATCTTGGCGATCATCGACGAACTTGCCCCTCTGAAAAAGTTCACACTGAAGAAGAAATGTCTCCCTCCTTGGGTGAATGTCGAGCTGAAAGAACTCAATAATCAGCGTGATGCCGTTCGACGGCGCTACAAACGGACTCAGGACAATAAGTTGTGGCAGGAGTTCCAGTCTCTCGCAGCTCAAGCAGAACAGCGCACAGTTGAAATGCGAGATGCTTTTATTCAGAGCAGAATTTTTTATGCTCTGGATAATAACAAAAATATATGGAAAGAACTTCGGCACCTTGGACTGTTACCAAAGGCTAAAGAGGAGCTGCATGGTTTCACTCCGGATGAATTAAACATCCACTTTGCTGGGGTCTCTGTCTCTCAAACGGAGCATGACGAAAATCTAGATAACATCTTATCGACGGCCAGCGATGATGGCTTCATTTTTCGTGAAGTTACCTTCTCGGATGTTGTTCTGGCTGTTGCTCATTTCTCGTCACAGGCAAAGGGCGAAGACGGAATACTCAAAAATGTCATCGCAAAGTCTCTTCCGGTTTTGGGCCATCATATGGCTAAGATTTTCAACTCCTCTCTGTCTAGTGGGGTTTTTCCCGGGACCTGGAAGAAGGCTCATCTGGTACCTCTAAAAAAGACGGCAATTCCATCTGCCGTCTCGGACTTCCGTGCAATAGCCCTGTTGAGTTTTCTCTCCAAGGTCTTGGAAAAGATCGTCCACGAGCAGATTTCAGAGTTCATTTCATCCAAGAAAATCCTTGATCCACGTCAAACTGGCTTTCGACAACATCATAGTACGCAAACAGCACTACTGAGTCTGTCTACTGAGATTCGTGATGGTATTAATAGCAAGAAACAGCTGCTTACCATACTCCTAATGTTTGATTTCAGTAAGGCGTTCGACACTATTTCGCCCTCTAAATTACTTCGTAAGCTGATCAGAATGGGGTTTTCTAGGTCCATAGTCCTGTGGATTAAGTCATATATTACAGGTCGTAACCAGCGAGTGGTTACAAAATCTAATGGGGAATCTGATTGGTATACAACCAATCTTGGCGTTCCACAGGGCTCGGTTCTTGGGCCCCTTCTGTTCAGCCTTTATATTAATGATCTTGGAGACATACTAGCTGCTTTCAAAAATCCCCAGGGTGAATTATCGGATGGTGTCGAGCATTTGCTTTATGCTGATGATTTACAAACCTATACGCAGGTTGCGAGAGATGATCTTCAGATAGGCATTGATCGCCTGTCAGCTATGGCGCGAGCAGTGTCGGCTTAGGCTTCTGAGAATGCCCTTCACCTTAATGTCGGGAAGACTAAAGCTATAATTTTTGGGTCGGATTACAATATTAATAAATTGCAGGAATTGCACCTTCCAGGCATTGAGGTGCAGAATAACGTTTTTATTCCCTTTGCCGATACTGTAACTAACCTCGGTGTTGTTATGGATTCTAAATTAACATGGAAACGGCAAGTGGATGCAGTTAGTCGGAAGGTTAACAAAGCCTTATATGGACTCAGATCTTTTAGATCCTGCACCACCGAAGCGTTACGCAAACAGCTCGCAGGTGCTCTTGTTGTCTCTCACTTAGATTATTGCTCTCTTATATACCTCGACGTATCAGGTGAGCTACAGACCAGGTTTCAAAGGTTGCAAAACTCCTGTGTGAGATATATATGTGATGTTAGAAAGGATGAGCATGTCTCTCCCTACAGGAGGAAACTGGGCTGGTTGACTCTGGAGATAAGAAGGGAGTATTTTGCGGCGGTAATGCTTTATAAAGCAGTTGTCATGGGACAGCCTCCGTACCTTGCAGCCCTTTTTGAACAAAATCAGTCTAGAACCTCAGGTAGGAATCCCAAGGAAATAAAAATTCCAGGGTCGCGTACTGATGTTGGCCTGTACTCCTTCAGAGCCCAAGGTGCTCGCCTCTGGAATTCGCTCCCCCGCGCTATTAGGCATCTTCCGTCTCTAAATAAATTTAAAACGGCAATACGTAGGCATATTAGTGAAACCTGCGACGAACGAAATGTGTTCTGTGATAAAAATTAACTGTGTTATACTGCTAAGTAATTATTTAATTAAGGTTCTATATTGTGACGTGATAGTTAAGACTACTGACATAAACTGTGCATTTATAATAAGCCTATGTGATGAAATCTAACGATGAATATGTGATATGGATACAAATTTAATTTAATGTATCGAAACTATGTATATATGATGTATATTTTTGACTTGTGCAAAATAAATCTTAATCTATCTAATCTATCTTCTCTAACGCGGGGCATTACGCAGTGAGCGCTCGGCCTCCCCCCTCCCTCTCGTACGCGGGGCGCACCGCTCGTGCTCGGACTCCACCTCGCGTTTGAGGGCAGCTCGGGCCCGGGCTTCAGGTGCGCACATGCTCGGAACCCAGCTTGAGATGAGCCAGCGCTCGAACTCGTGCTTGGGATGTGCTCGCATTCGCGCCCCAGCTCGGGATATGTCCGCGCTCACGATGAGTTTGGGATGCGCCCGAGCTCGGGGTGCGCCTCCGCTTGCGTCTGAGCTTGGGATGCGCCCAAACTTCAGGTGTACCCGCACTCACACCCGAGATTCGCTCCCGAGCTCAGGACGCGCCCAAACTCGGGGTGCGCCTGCGCTCGCGCCCACGCTCGGATGGCGTATAAGTGGCGTTAGGTTATTATATACCGTTCATCACTGTATTCTCTAGTACTATATTTGTGTAAAAAACTTATTTAAAATAAAAGTAGCTGGCCGCTGATTGCGGTATATAAATAACTAATAAGTGCGGTCCTCGTCCACTAACGGTTACCTATTAGGCTACCCTCACGCTCGAGGTACACCCGCATTTTACCTCGCGCGCAAGCGTTTCACCTCGACTACGAGCGTCTGCCTCGGGCGCGAGGATTCCGCTCGAGTGCGAGCGATCCGCCCAAGTGCGAGGTTTGTGCTCGAGCGCGGGGTATACGCTCAAGCGCGGGGTATACGCTCGAGTGCGAGCAATCCGCCCAAGTGCGAGGTTTGCGTTCGAGCGCAAGCTATACGCTCGAGCGCAAGCTATACGCTCGAGCGCGAGCTATACGCTCGAGCGCGAGCTATACGCTCGAGCGCAAGCATTCCCCTCAAGCGCGAGCGATGTAGCTCAGGCTCGAGGCGGGCACGCTGCCAGCTCCGGCACAGCGCGAGCGCAACCCGAGCTCGAGCGCAAGCGCGACCCAAGCTCGAGCGTCAGCGCAACCCGAGGCAAGGCTGGCGCACGGGGCCAATTTCCAGGGTTCACTCGCATTACTCGTACGATGGGATACATGCGAGAAGTTCACTCGGGCACTCGCTATTGTGTATGCACTGTTAGTCCTAATTGCCCGGAGACAGCGAGTGCTATTAAACTATAAGTTTTAGGTAAACCCTAAACCGTGTACCCTAAACCAAATTACCCCAAGTTGAATAAATAAGTTGAAACTATAAAACTGTAAATGTTTCAGTTTACTCTAACAGCACCTTGGTAGACGAGTAATTTCTCTTTTATAATTTTTAGCGTGTCTTGTACACTCTGTACTAAAAAAAGTACTTTTTGAAATCTTTCTTATACTTTGTGTATGACTTCTCGTTATTTTTTATATGACTTTTACTTACAATGGAGGATATTTCTCTCCAAATGAAGTATGTAACGAACATGAATAGAATGTAAATAACCCAAATTAACAAAATATATAATAATCCATATTATATATATATTATGCGTTTCGGCCCAGGTCTGTCTACTGGGCTCATCAGCAAGGCTAACGTAGACATACCCTGCCTTGAACGTATAAAAATCAAATTAATAAAAAATATACGTCATTTCATAAATATAAAAACTTTTCCCCATACCTGTAATGACGAAACACAGTATAAAACTTGGAATACGATTCACAAAAATTTTTGCTCCTCCTAGAGGAGGCTTTGCGATGGTAAAAAAAAAGTTTTGCTAAAAGCATGTTAGAAACATGTTTTGAGATACTGGGAATGAAAATACACTATTTTTAGAAATGTCTGTATGCGTGTGTATGTGTGTGTATATGGATGTGTGTGTGTATGGATGTGGATCAACATTACTCTGAATATACGCGGTGATAATTAATGTTTCGAGGCTCATTTTATTTGTTTTGTTTAAGGAAGGCTGCTCAAAAATATTTTTTTTTGTTTTTCGATGCGTTTTTATTTTTTTTAACTATTTTCGGATTTTTGAGTTTTAGTTTTTCGGATTTTTTGATACCTACGAAATAATATCATAGAACGAGTGATATTGCATTTGAAAGACCATAAAATTACGTATATTTTTCGACCCCAATTTTGCGAAATGAAAGAAGGAAAATTTTTGAAAAAAACTGAGATGATTAGGAATATGGAGAAGAATATTCCGTAAAATTTTTGAAGCTTCAACTTTTTCTTTCGAAGAGAAAAGAACCTTGTTGTAAAAAAAAATCAATTTTTAGTCAGCTACGAATACTGGAGTAAATCGGTATCATTTGATCTGATACTTTTCAAAACGGTAGTTTTTTACTATCTCTTGAATGAGTTATTTGCTCAGATCATAACGACCATTATATTCCAAGATATTTTAAGTTATGTATTTAAAAAAAAATTTTTTTGAGTGTATATTGCGAGAATAGTACGGTCATTTCTTACCAAACATGGCTAATTTTTTTCGTTTCTAATGAAGATTCGAAATTAAATAGAAATTTAAAGATTCATCAACTCGTTTTCTCTTTATAACAATTTTTGAATTTTTGAATTTTTGTGTTTCAGTTTTTCGAGTTTTTTGGTATGTTAGAAATATTATGATTAATTTGTGTAAATGCATTAAAAAAAGCATACAATTATCTACTTTTTACAACCGCTAATTTTGGATAGGCTCTTACCCTTCTTTTATCATACACGAGAAAGGTCATATAGAGTTTAAACGGTTATATATCTCGGTAATCTAAGATGGAAAATCGTTAAAAAAAATGAGCTACATATTAATTAGAAAGAGATATAGCAATTTCAAATTAATTTATTAAAACAAAGAATTTCGTATTGGAACTATTAATTTAGTTTGAGGAAGCTAAGTGCCAATGAAGTAGCAGCTGAATAATTTGAAATAAAATAGTTGAAATTATAAAAGGGTAAAGCCTAACTTACCGAGGCTCAGAAATTTATAATTGAAAAAGTTGATATTATAAAACGTCAAACTCTCAACAGTAAACCCTAAAACCAGCTAATACAAATAAATCGGTAAACATTAAAAAGTAAGCACTGAACCCAACTAACTCAAGCTGAGAAATTTTTAAATAAAAAAATAAAAAAAGTCAATATAATAAAACCGAAAACCTTAAACCCTTAATCCAAGTAACCGAAACTGAACAATTTTCAATTTGAAATATAAATAAGCTTAAATAATACAGGTTAAACCGTAAACTTAACTTTGAGCTTACGAAAAAGACACCGAAAAAAACGTCCAAAATGACACCTAAAAGAACACCGAAATGAGCACCTGAAATAGAGTGTGATTTCATACGCCCAAAGAACACCCAATTTAGCTGTACACCAATGTTTGGATGTACGCTGGAAGTTCCTAAAAATAAACCAGTTGATTATTGTTTTTTAAATATAATAAAATTTTTTACGTGTATCAATTAAACTAGGAGTATTATTATTAATAGTTGGCATTAAAACAAATAAAAAAGTAATTAGCCTTCTTTTGTAATTTTGTCTAAGCGCTCACCCATCCAAGTACTAACCGTGGCCAATGCTGCTTAACTTCCTTGATCAACAGTTGCTGGTACCGTCCACTACACCACGATGGTGATTCAGAATCAGTAGCGTTATTGTGATATTGAAAGAATATTATTATCATTTCACAATAATAATGAAAACACTGGGTAATATATTTCAGGGACATTCCAGCATTATTATTATTATTTTATCGTAAGTATATATAATTTCCTTTTCATATTTTATTATTTTTATTTCGCCGTAACGCTAGTACCATTATTAATATTAGTAATATACATGCAATAAACACCTTTCAATAATCGTTCATACGCAACAGCTTCGGAATACCACACATTATCGTAATGTTTGAACCATCCTTGTTTGGGACGAGAATAAACTAAGGATTTTATTAAACTAATTTATACACCATTTATGGTAACGTTTGTTATTTATTAAATACAACATTCGCCTTAGTATTATAACGCGCTTTGTAACTACCGATCTTATAAAGGCCAGAGTGCATCTGGTCTCTGCATCATTCTTTTTCGAGTTAGAATGAGCCGTTATACGCGCCGCCGAAAGTCGCCGCTGACGACCGCCGAAAACATACATAAGAAACTTGAGAATGTCATCGCATTTGAACTATACAGAAAGTTTTAGAGACCTTTTGCATAGGAACTTATTACACAGTAACATTTTATTATTACTAATGGATTCTATCCGTAACAATTCTCCCCCTCGTATAAAATATGTTTTATTTTATACCCTAAATCAAGTTACGGGCTATCGCCAAAAACAATCCGACAGAACGCCAATATAATCCAAGACGTTAAATCTATTCGAGAGCTAGAATATTTGTACATTGAACCTAATTACCAACTAATATTAATGCCTCACACATTTCATAATCACTGCAAATATCTAGCATCGTTGCTGTAAGTACAAATACATACACTTTTTAAATCGTGAAATCTGCACATCGCTGATTTATTATTAATAATGTTGCAACAATTAACAACGCTTTCTAGACTTGCTTCATATTTTCGCTTTAAATATTGTTGAACAATGAATATTTGGAGGTGCTGCCTGTGATTTTGCGTATTTGCACGGCCACAAAAATACATAATCCCTGGCATTTGCCCTATGCCTCCGAGGAAACCGTGCAAAACTCGGTGAGGGAAAACGGCATCGGACACTCTTTTACAGAATTATTAATCAATTATAATTTCGGTGTTCATATTTTATAACTTTTTTACTATTTTCTTATACGACAATAAATTTTCATATTTTATATTTAATTTTTAACATTCGCGCTTCTATTTGTAACCCATAAACTCACCCTCAGTTAAACAGCTGCATACATACTCCCTAATCTCGATACAAACCCAAATCTATTCAATACTCTTTCAATTCTGTAACCACTGCCTTTGGATTATACATGTATTGTAGGCAAAACTCATATCCGTTTTTCTCTCAAATGTACGAGGTGTGTCCCAAAAGTATCCGACCTACCTCGATTTCTCGGCGCTTGATTTATTCTTCGTCATCCGGGAGGTGGCATCCTTCAAAGTAGTCCCCATTTGATTGAACAAGACGCTCATATCGATGTTTCCACTTATTAAAGCACTCTTGAAAGTCAGACTTCGGAATCGCCTTTAGTGCATTCGTCGCATTAGTTTCAACAGTCTGTTTATTGTCGAATCGATGTCCTTTAAGCGGCATTTTCAATCGAGGAAACAGCCAAAAGTCGCAGGGAGCTATATCAGGACTGTATGGAGGCTGGCGGAGCTGCGCAACACTGTGTTTCAATCAATACTGCTGCACAAGGTTTGATGCGTGCGCTGGAGCATTGTCGTGATGAAGAAGCCAGTCACCGGTTTCCCAAAGTTGCGGTGGTTTTCTCCTGATTGCATTACGTAATCTTTTCAAAACTTCAACGTAGTACTCTTTATTTATTGTCTGGCCTGTAGGGGCATATTCGTAATGCACAACGCCCTCAAAATCGAAAAAAAAAATTAACATTGACTTGATGAACGAGGATCACTGTCAACAGATGTGCGGCCACTTTTGAACCGCCTATACCACTCTTTTATTTGTGTTTTGCCCATACACTCATCGTTAAAGGCCTTTTGCAACATTTCAATAGTTTCCGCACAACTTTTACCGAGATTAAAGCAAAATTTTATGCAAATTCGCTGTTCGGTTCGTTCTGCCATTTTTAGCAATAAGCAAATTGCAACGAACGCAAAAAAGTCGTTGTAAACAAATACACGCTGCGCGGGAACTAAGGCGTTTCATCGGTATCTCAGGCTACTGACGAGAAGGTTAGGAGTTGCTGGTGACGTTCGTACCCTCCAGAGGTCGCCTGAGTCTCTCCGCGCGAAGATATGAACGTAGGTCGGATACTTTTGGGACAGACCTCGTATAAACGGTTAAATGTTATTACTATTTCATGAGTAATAAGCACGGTACACGCGTATTGCTCTAGTATCCATTTGTAAATTATAACATTCATTTCATATCCGAATATAATTAGACTATTGCAAAGTCATTATACGCATCTGCGTATCCACGCGACATCCCCACGGTTTCGCCTTTTGACCTGCAGCCACGAGTCGCATTGCCGATGTATGTACATTCAGCTTTCAAATCTATCCCCCCTTTGTAAATAAATATCCCGGGTTACGGTGAAGTAAAACGTTTTCGCGCTTTTGTGAACAACAATTCTACACAAAATATATATAAGTTTGTTCGTTTCGTCTGAAGAACGTTTACTTTGAAACGTTCAATTCTAAGTCGCGCGAGGGGTTTTTGGGACAATTTTTTTTAGTTTCATGTTTTTTTGTACTCTTAACATCTATATTAGTTAGATATATGACACTATTAATGGTTATAGTCCGTTGATCGTTACATCATTTTTAGGTTATTAAATGATTTATATTTTTTGAAAATATTGTGTTTGCTAACAATTATAGTTAATAAATTACTCAATTGCTTTAAAAAATTAACAATATAAATAAATTAGGGTTTTTAACACAAAAAACAATCACGTGTAATCCAATGATGAGACTCCGAAATAAATTGCAACTCCGATTTAAATATGCGACGCGGTGTAACGGTCTGCTGTATTTAGCTGAGAATTAAATTGGAGCATGCGCTTTTGATTTGATGTACGTGATAAATAAAAAATATTTTTAATTATATTGTCATGTACGCTAGCTTGCGTCCCTGCCGCCGGACACTGGTATCCTGTGTCCAGCGGATAGGCGCGCATGCGATGCTGACGCTGCATGCTCGTCTTCGCGCGCCGACTTCGCGGTGCACTGCGAGCGCATCTTTCCCAAGTTCGGCCTGAGCTGAGGAGCGACACACACCTCTCTCTAATAGATTAATAAACACACTTTTCCCCCGAACTCCTTGCCTCGTATTCTTTCTCGCACCTACCACTCCAACCACCGAAGAACCACGGAGCTTAAATGCGCCCGTGCAAATAACGCGAAGGTCGTCGACACTCACACACCCACGCACGGCAACTACCCCGTCCGTAACAACTTGGCATCCCTTGTAGTTTCGCGTGTGTGGCACACGAGTGGTTTTGAAACTGTAATTTGTGCAATTAGAAAAGTGAGATATATACGGTGAGCAAGTTCAAAAAAATAACTGAAGAGCAAGAAACGACAAGCAGCCTTTCGAGCAGCCCTTTCGTCCGAAACGTTCGACCAGGGACGAGAAGGACGTGCAGGACTTTCTCCATCCAGGAGCATAGGCGAGAAGGACGTGCGGAGGCAGCCTTGACTGAGACGTGTGTAAACGGGAAGGACAAACGGACCTACGTTTGCTCAATTACGGCGAATATGTTCGATCCGCTTTTTGTCAAGTTACTAGGAGTGATGCTCGTGTAAGTACTTGTAAATTAATTAGAATTTTTGTCCTCCGTGGGTATATCGCGTCCGGAAATTTATGCACACACTCTTAATATCGTCAGTGTTGAGGCAATACTCATCGTTGAAATTTAATTACCATTAATCAGAATCATTATTGAATTATTCTCGAGGCATTTGAGTTAAGAGCAATATGTCGCTGACTAACCTTTTTAGCCCCAAAAGTGGAAAGGATAAACGTCAATCTGGCTCATCCAGCAGAAATGCGAGCGTGTCTAGTTTGAATAGCGATATGGAATTAGTAGAGGTCACAAACCCCGAGATGCAAGGGAGCGGGCCTTAATTGTAGGAGGGTGGCCGCAGGATAGGTACAGTGCTCCGGCGGACATGCAGTCGGTTAGTACGCAGGATGCAGGAGCGGCTGCCGCCGGTCTAAATAATGCCCTTGATGCTCCCAATACCTCTGGTACGCTCAAAAAGACCAACGTGCAAACGTCTACGCAAACACCTGTAGATACGTTTGCCCAGGATCTCGATAGGGCTAAAGCGCAGGGGTTTTCTCTCAATCCCGAGAAAAAGATAAATAACGCGGTTGACGACATCGATATACGCGTCGCCGAGAGCATCTCGCACATACAGCCGGCTACATCCGCAGGTTCCACACAGATAACGCCTACCCCTTTTATTGACATGTTAGAAAGTGATCGTAATTTAAAGTATGACAGGGCTATAAATTCGCGCAACGAACGGGCCCTTAACACAACGGACCTCGAACCGACACGACTTGCGAACAAGACGGCAGCCACGCAGACTAGCTGCTGGCCCACACAGTGAATCGCCGCGCCCCAAATTGCACTAGCGAGTACTCAAATTACATCCGCGGCTTCACATCCTATACGTGTCACGTGGGACAACAATGTTACACAATATACATGCCTCCCCCAGCACTCCCCCGTATCGAGTAGTGTGGCACAGGAAGGTAATGCGTATTCGCTAGGACGCCGGGATTCTTCGAATATGGAAATGTCTGTACCTACTCGGAATCTAACAATATCAGATAGCAATAATGCAATGTCTGCGCGTGGAAATAATCTAACATTTTCGCAGGCGCTAAATTTAATCCCGCAATTTGACGGTAATCCCGACAAACTAAATCTTTTTTGTATAGCAGCGCGTCAGGTTAGGGAAATGTTTGGCTCGCAGCAGGAGAAATGTTTGTTGTTAGCGATTGCGAGTAAATTGATTGGAAGGGCAGCTGATGGCTACGCGGCGCGCGTGATGAATTATGACTCAGTGGAAACGTTGTCGCGGAATTGATGTTGCAATATAGCAATGTGGGTTTGGCGGATGATATTTTAATGCAAATGAAAATGATAAACCAGCGGTCGGGCGAGAAAGCTGGTGACTATGGCTTGAGGGCGCAGGAGTTGCTAAACCAGCTCATTACGATTTTTGGTTCGGCGCCAGACCTGTTGGACAGCGACAGGGAATCACGCAAACGAGGGGCTTGCGTCGACGCGTTGCAATACTTCATGTTCGGATTAACACACCCGTTAGATCGTCAAGTGCGCAGCGAGCACCCGAAGAACTTGAACGAGGCGATAAGAGTTGCTATCAACTTTGAGTGCAAGCAGAGCGTTCGGCTGGCATGCAACTACATAGCAACGCAGTCCCCGACTATGAGTGAACAAATTAATTATACGGCTTCACAACCTTTGCCAACACAACAGGTCCCGCAGACCTCAAATGTGGCAGAACAAACCTTAACGCAGACGAGGATAAACAATGTACTTGCGGCTGTTACTGCATGTGGCTATTGTGGGTTAACAACACACGCAGAAGATAGATGCAAAAAGAAGCGTTATGAAACCATGAAATGTGAATATTGCAGCAAACCGGGACACACACATAAGGAATGTTTCAAGTTAGAAGCAGACATAAAAACCGGGCGAGTCAGAGCCGGAGGCGGGAATAACCGGCAATTTAACAACAATAAAGGTCGCTTTAATAATAATTATAATAATGGCCATTTTAATAACAACTATAATAATAGTAATTACCGTGACAATAATCGGGACAATAATTACCGAACCGATAGGAATGATCAGAACGATAATCAGGGCGAAGATCGTCATCAAGATGCAGGCGGCAATTATGACTATTTTGACAGGAATCGTGATACAAGGCAGGACAATGTCGCCATAGCGCGGGCAGAGAATGAGAGGAATAACAAGCCTTTAAACTCGTAGATCGCTCGGCGCAGTCCTCAGGCGTCGAGCGGCCCAGCTCGCCAAAACAAAGCGAGCTGGAGCCCTCGCGGGTAGTTTCGGTTAGGTTTGCTGGAGCGGGGCGCAAACCACCCATCGTGATTCTAAAAAGCGATGACTTAATTAATAAGGCAGCCAACTGTCACGTAGACACGGGAGCAGATGTGTCAGTTATCAAGTACAGCGCCATCAGCGCGAATAAACGGATAAATAAAAGTGAAATACTTGCAATCACGGGAGTCACCCCCGGTACAAGCCGGACTTTGGGTAAAATAAAAATAATTGTGCATGGACTGTTATGTGAAATGCACGTTGTCCCCGACAGCTTCCCCATTGATACAGAGGGACTGATCGAATGGGACATCATAGAAAAATACAATGGGCGCATTGACGCCGCCCATAAAAATTTAATCCTGAGTATGGTAACGATTCCTTTCTCACAAGAAGAATACTTTGGAATTCCGGCTAAATCGCGTTGCGTTATGCAGGCAAGAGTCATTAATACGGACACGAAAGTTGGCTAGGTCCCCTTACAAGACTTGGGGCCAGATATATTATTTGGGAATTTTGTCGCCGAAAATCACGATGGAATTACTTATGCCGTATGCATCAATATCGGCGATGCAACAGTTAAACTACCGATACCGCAGGTAGAATTAACCGAGTGCGAGACTTCCAATGCGAAGGGCACATTTCTTGTCGGTGAGGACGACAGGAAAGAATTAGATGAGCGGGTTCAGATTATGTGCTTAATAGGTAAAGATTTGGAGGACGAGCCTATGAATATCGAACAAAAAAACAAATTACTTGAAGATAACCCTGAGTTGCGGGAAGCAAGGGTAAATAAAATTATAAGGTTAGTGGACACGAATGGATTTAATGCAGAGGAGCTTCAGCATGTGCGGGAACTTGTAACCGAGTTTTCCGGTATTTTTGGACTAGAAGGAAAGCCACTGCCGGCAACCAACTTGCTCGCACATGAGATTAAGCTGACGACTGATAAGCCTCTGCGCGCGAAGCGTTTCAAATATCCGCCAGCGTTAAAGGAGCAGATAGAAATAGAAGTGCAAAAGCTGTCAAAGCAAGGCATTATTAGACCATCAAACTCACCGTATTGCAGCAACCTCTGGATTGTGCCAAAAAAAATGAACGTTGACGGTAATAAAAGGTGGCGTTTAGTCACAGATTTTAGAGCCCTAAACGAAATTACTGTAGGCAGCTGTTGGCCACTCCCGTTCACGAGCGATATAATTGAGCAACTTGCGCTCACTGAAATAATTACTGTTATCGATCTGAAACAGGGTTTCCACCAGATACCCATTCACCCCAACTCTGCCCCATATACTGCCTTTTCAGCCTCAGTAGGCCGTAATTCCGACCAACATTTAGAATTCTCACGGATGAGTATGGGTTTGAAGGAAGCGACGAGCACGTTCGCAAGGTGCATGTCGTTAGCAATGGCCGGGTTGCAGGGGGAAGAAGTTGCAATTTACTTGGACGATTTTATGATCTTTGCAAAGACTCTTGAAGAGCATGCCTTGCGATTCAGAAGAGTTGCAAAAAGATTGATAGAAGCAAACTTGACGATAGAGCCCAAAAAGTTTCAGTTTTTGAAACGCGAGGCCTCTGTCCTCGGACACATAGTAGGGGAGGTAAAGTACGCACAGACTCCAAGAAAGTCAGGCAGTGGCTTGGTTTCGTGGGATACTATAGAAAATTCATACCCAAGTTTGCTGACATAGCCTTGCCTTTGTCCAAGCTGATGCGCAAAGAAGTCAAATTCGAATGGGGGGATGAACAAAGGTCGGCTTTCGAGAAAATGAAACGGATACTTTGCAGCGAACCCGTCTTACCCGCACCTAACCTATCTGAGCCGTTTATTCTCACGACCGACTCTTCAGATTTTGCGTTGGGAGCGGTGCTATTACAGGGGACCATTGGGTCAGACACCGCATGTGCCTACGCATCAAGACCACTGAAAGGTAGCGAGTTACGATATATTACATATGATAAGGAGTTGCTTGCGGTCGTATTTGGCAAGGAACAATTCAGGCACTACCTCTATGACCGAAAGTTCACAGTGGTCACAGATCATTTGGCCCTAAAGCACTTTCATACGTCCAAAAAACCAGACTTCAGGTTCAATAGGCTGAAAGCGGCTCTGCGTGGCTACGAGTTCGACGTCGTATATAAAAAGGGAATAAAAAATGCTAACGCGGACGCGCTCTCGCGCAATCCAATAATACCAGAGGGTGAGGAGGACCCCGAGCGCCCCAGAGCTGAGCTTTATGAGCTTACAGACAAGCAGGAGGAAGATGACAGCGATGCAGAGCTGGACCAGCCCCCAGCCAGAGTGCTTGTAGCGAGGGCCATAAAGAAAAAAGGGATAGATCGAGACAAAAAAATAAAAGTGTCTAAAACAGATTCGGAAAAATCCGAAGCTGTTGAAACACATAAGAAAAGGTGCTCTGGAAAACCTCCTATTTATTCCAAAGACGAGCTTCTGGCAGTGCGCAACACGGCTGACGATTTCTTCTTATGCCAAGCGAAACACGATATCCATAGAGGTGATACACGAGTAAGCATACGTTGGCTCACGCAGCAGCTGGGCGACAACGACGTATACTTTTTGGATTATGAGGACACCACATATCTCGCTTGCGTGTTAACAAATGTGCAATTAAAAAAAATCGCCAGTGGCAAATTTCACCTGAGTGCCGAGGAAAGGTTACGTATCCAAGCCATTTTGCAAGAATCAATTGAAGCACAGAAAATACAAACGGACAAGGAACCAATTGAACAAGGCTCGATCGTATTCAGGAAAAAGAGCGATAGAAAGAAATATCAGTCATGTGCAATTTCTGATTCTGGAGAATCGTTTGGAGAAGAAGTCGTAAATGACCCTTGGTTGTCTAACAAGAGGAAAATAAAGCTGAAGGTGAAGAGGAAACATAGTCGTCATCAGCCTTATGAACTCGACTCTGTTGCCGATCTCAGCGATCCAATTGTCAGCAAGGCAAAGAAAAATGAGAAGTTGGCCCATTTGCGCCAAGAGAAAGGGCTAAAAAGGGCGTAAAAATAACCAGCACATCAGCCGCGGCATTGGCTAATCTGCTCAACCAACAGGGCGGAAATGAAAAACCAAGGAAGCATAAAACATTCAACAGGCCGCACCCGGAGTTTCAGTATACGCCGGAAAATGAGGAACTTCCAAATCAAAATTTACCGCCACTAGAAATTGTCGCGCTGCAGCCCGAGTCAGTTCAGCTAGAAGCGAATGCAATGACACCCGAGCCAGCAGATAACACGCCGCCGTGCTCGAAAGCGCAGCGAAGCTGCAGTGCACAGCAGTCGCCGCCGACATCGGCATCGCACGACTTAGCAGCAAAGCTACGCACTCGCTTAATCGTTGATATCGTTGAGCGCGAAGTCTTGGGCAAGAACGCAATGCAGATCAACTTATGGGAAGCGGAGGCCGAACCGGGCACTGCCCCAAATTTTGATCATATTGTACGCAAGGACTTCGGAGGTACCCGTTCGAGAAGCAAAAACAGCTGTAGTCGAGCGAGAACTGTCTACAGTCAGTGGTTTCTTAAAACAAGACGAGGAACCAATGGATTTATCCATAATTAATCTGTCAAGGCGAGATTCCCAAACAAATATTCCGTTAATAGATTTAACTGGAGATAACGGGAAAATCGAAACGCCAGAGACTGGTCGAGTAAGGGAGGACACGCATGATTTCCCTGACACCGACCCATACGAGCAAGGAAGGGTGGATCGTTTTACATATGTCCCTCGCAATGTCATGACTTAAAAAATTTTTATGTGGAATCAAAGGTAAAGCTCCATCTTAAAAATTTAACATAAATAATGAAAAATACGAAAATGTCAGTAAGTAAGGGAGACCGGGGCTAGTTTGTACTGAAACTATTTAAGTAGTTAGTTAAGTAGGTAAGCCATGCGGGTACTGCGCCATGTGGGTTCTGCACCACCTCCTTTCTGCGCCCAGGGGCTTCCTACGCCAAGTGGCACCCTACGTCATTGGGCTTGATAGGCCAAGTGGGGTTCCTGCGCCACCTGTATTTTATATGCGCGTATCGGGCCAGCTGTACGTATTCCACTTCTCTCACTGTTATTTATTCATACTAGAAGTGAAGAAGAATTTAGATTTAGAATTTAGGTTAGCGGGACAGCCGAGTTTCTTTCAGGCCATTAATTTATGGCCACTAGATAATACACGCCACAACTGTATTATATTACATTTTTAAAATTTTAACTTACATATTCTTATTTTATAATTTCACTACAAGCTTTTATTAACCCTAAATTCATACATATCAATAATATATAATACAAATGCAGGGTTACGTTTTAATAATAATAATTGAAATATTTTAATAACTTTTTTACCTACAATATATACTTTTCCCAGATTAAAACCAGAAACTAAAAGGGCTAGAGTTCTAAAATTTGTTGTGAAAGTTTCTTGTCGTTAGTAAAGCAAAATAAAGTTTGTTTGTAAGCCTTCGACAGACTCTTTCTTTGCTTTATTTTATATTCTACTATATTTAAAATTACAAGTAATCGAATACATCAAGAGTTTCCCTATCGGCTCTCGAACTCTGACTGAACTGAGTGGAGCCCTTTCTTCTCTCCGAAAAACGCCACGCTGTAGACGCATGTAAGTATATGAGAGTGCGACGCGGCTCTTGCCTTTTTCCAATGCAGTAAACAAGGTGCGCATTGTTTCGGTTTATTCGTTTCCAAGAACCCTTAAAATGCATCTCATGTGAAAGGAGAGCCGAGCACGTACTACGATATTTCTTCTCGGTCCTTCGGGTTTCTTAGCTGAGCATATTATTTATGGTTCGTCTCGGATTTTCCGCTCGCAGAGGAAAACAATCATAAATAATACTTTATTAAGTGTCCGCTTCGCATTTTACAATCGCTTTTTCGAGTGACCATTAAAATAATTTATACGCTTGTTTACTTCGTTTTAGGCACGTACAGAATACATTAAAATATACAACTGTTTTCGGAGAAAACTAACGGAACGAAAGAGAACGACTATATCGTAGTATTTGCATTTTGTAACTGACACAATTACGTTGTTAAGTGCGTTTAAAAAAATAATATTTATGAAAATTTGGTAAATATTATAAAATTTATGTAATTCGGCAAGCATTTATATATATTCAGTCTGCACGTCTCAAGAATCAGTTCGAATACAGTATCGGGCTCCGTCTATACCGAGTCGACAATTGGTACTTAACGAAACGTCCGTTCGTAAAGCCAACAGAAGGCTGTATCGCGGATTATTCACCTTCGGTAGAGACTACAGCACTCAGCCAGTTTATATAATCAACACAAAAATATTCACAAAGTCAAAATTATTTTATAAAACGACGGATAGCCCATTTCATAAAATAAGAATATAAAAGAGAATAACTAAAATAAGCTCAAGGAGATTAAAGAAACTATTCTTCAATCTACAGTCACTTAAGGACAAAAGCAATAAGTATAGAAGGAAATAAAGTAATTAATCTGAAGAATTCAATAAACCATCGACTCGAAGTTAAATACATTGCCAACATCACCGCAGCGTATTCGTTAAATTTGAAAGCGGAACATTATCCAGCTGATAAAGAAAAGAGGATCAACATAATAACTGGTAACGATTAATAAGTGAAACATCATCATTGAAATCGATAAATAAATAGTGAGTTACATATATTTTTATATACATTTAAAAGATTTTCTAAATTAAAAGACGTTGCCCGTCCGTACAAGTGCAACGATCTTGGCGGGGAGGAGAGCGAATAATAGTCATTCATTATTTTTAATATTAGAATAGTATTCTTCAAAAAAATAAAATTTTGTAAATGAATTAAAAAAATATTCTAAAGAAACTTGTTACAGAAATAAAAATTTATATCGAACTGAAAGCACAAGCAAATTATATATAAAAAGAATCAAGAAAATAATGTTATCGTAATAATATAATATTCAAAAATAAAAAATATTATATCCACTCTTTTCAATATTTCATTCGTTTAAGGTATTAAACGAATTTTTAAATATATAGTTATTCAAATTTAAGATATTCACATATATGTGTAAGAGTTTTTATGAATTACATATATATACTTGGTATACGAATTATAATTTTTACTATAATTATTGTATGGACTTGATAACGTAATTGTATTTTTAAATAATTTTATGAAAATATAATTAACATTATAACTATTATAAATATTCTATGAGTTTGATAACGTGAATATAATTACCTTTTTAAATAATTCACGATATTGTATGTAAATACAACTAGCAATATGATCTATTTTAGTTTAAGATTGTTATGAATTACTTTAATTTATTTGCTATTCATTTAAAATTGTTAAAATTTCATTATTTATTGTAACGTTTAGCAACTGATGCAATTCAATTGCTATCCTACGGATAGCAATATCTGGCCGCCCAGATGTTACGTCGTGTGACGTATCTTTTGATTGTACACGTAAAAAATAAACAATTTCGAGTCACACCGCGGCAGCAAAAAATACACTTGCGAAAAACCTACGCATCAGTTATTAATCGAATGAATAAAAAATGCTCGCGAAAGCATTTTGTAAGATTTTGTAACTGACACAATTACGTTGTTAAGTGCGTTTAAAAAAATAATATTTATGAAAATTTGGTAAATGTTATAAAATTTATGTATTTCGGCAAGCATATAGATTCAGTCTGCACGTCTCAAGAATCAGTTCGAATATAGTATCTATTAGCAGTTCGTTCGTAAGGCCCACAATACAAGAATCCATAAATTTATTCAATCAACCTTCAATTTGTCTACACCACAGCTAGCACTTCACAGATCCAGCGCAGATTTCGAGGTAAGCAATACAATTTCTAATAAACCGATTAAATATCAAGCAGGTATCTGGTTGTGAGAGAACCAGATTTCATGGTAGAGCCTACCACTAGACTCATATTACAGTTGTCCTGAATTCTCATATTTTAGGAGTTCAGGACATAACAATATAATATAATATATATATATATATATTTTAGGAGTTCAGGACATAACAATATAATATAATATATAATAAAACTCCTAAAATATGAGAATTCAGGACAACTGTAATATGAGTCTAGTGGTAGGCTCTACCATGAAATCTGGTTCTCTCACAACCAGATACCTGCTTGATATTTTAATAGGTTTATTTGAAATTGTATTGCTTACCTCGAAATCTGCGATATATATATATATATATATATACTAGGGGGGCTGCCCCCCCTGCTTGCTCCGCTCACCAACCCCTACATCTTACAACAATAGTTAAAATTATTTCTTTGCTTGACATTATTAATTCTTATAAGGAAATAATATAATTATTTTTTCTATTTTTTCCACACCACCTATGAGGTAAATAGAAAGGTGCGTTGATTTTTTTGTTTTGTTTAATTTACTAATCATCATATTTAATAATGTACTGATAAATAAATGTGATTTATTGACATGATAATCTCACATATATTTTTCATGATTATCATTTAATTATTAGTAATTTAAACCGTGGTAATCATCGCCAGTATACACAACCACGTGGAGACAGAATCCCTTTCCCACCTCTATTGAAAATGATTAACTTAAAAATCATTACGATACCGTGTATAATAATTAACGTAGATAATTCTATATTATATTTATCATTAAAGTATTTGTTATAATTTTTAATGTATTCATTTGCAATAGAGATTACCCAGCTGTCTACTTCCTATCTCCGGTGTGTATACCCAATAAAATAAAATTTTATAGAACACTATTTAACTTGTAAAATACATCTACATATACCACTTGGGTATATTTAGATCTATTTATCAATTTAAAATTAATATGTTCTACTTAATTTTTTTTCTAATGGGTATAAAAAAGTAATCATATAAATATACTCTTAAAAGGAAAAAAATTTAGAATTAAAAAATATTACAATTACAAAAACATATAATAAAAATTTGTAATAAAATAAAATGAAATGCTTTCTTACCTAATAAGGTTGTGCTTATAAAATATTACTACACCATGTCTTGAAATAATATTAAATAATCACGTTATTAATTATATGATTACTTTTATGATTGGCTAATGTGCTTTGAATATTTTATTAATTTTTCTTTATTTTAATAATTAGTTATAATATGTGAATATATGAAACATTAAAAATTTGAAGTGGAAATATGGCGTATTCGAAATAAATAAATGATTAACCAAATTTTATAACCAATACAAAACACGCAATATTTATAACGTATTTATAATACTTTTCCAAACTTTCTGAAAGATAATAATTTAAAATTGGATCATTGTTTTCAACCTTTAACATTAAAATTTCAGAGACCTGCAACCATATATAACATGGTACGTTTTCCCAATTTTTGAAAATTTCTAAATCACCATCTTTCCCAACAAAAATGTCTATTTCTATCTACAGAATGTAAATAATTTTCATATTCTTCTTCCTGTTCTAATAGTCATCAATTTGTTCGTTTAAATCTTGTAAATTTTGCAAATCTTCGGCATTTTGTAAATCCTCTAACTAATTAACGTAACAATTTTGAATTGGATCCCACTCCATACTATCGTCAATTTGTTCATCTAAAGCCTCTAAAGATTCTAAGTTTCGTAAATTTTCCATTCCTTCGTTATGATCTTGATTTAATTTCCGTTCCATGTTATCCATCTTTATAATTTTCGAATATATATTAAAAATGTAATGACCCCCCCAGATAGCAGCCCGTGCCGAGCACGGCGTGCTGGCACGGCGTGACGAATTTGTGCCATCACTGTGCAGTCGCGGCGTGCTGTCCGATTCGGTGGCACGTCGTGACCGCCCTGTGCCGTCATCGTGCCGTCACGCAACATCACTTTTTTGAACTTTCAGATTCCAGCAGAATGACGGCACAGTGCAAGCCCGCCGTGTCGGGAAAATCGTGGCCGCAATGTGACGGATTATGGACAGCACGACGTGCCATCAATATAATTATATAAAAATATAATTTAATTGCATATTTAAGTTATTATTTCTATTACAAATAAAATTGATAATAATAGTAATGATTTGTTAATTTATTTATATGGGGTTCAATTGGTGTAATTGAATAAATAAATAAATATAAATAAATAAATAATAGTATAATTTTATGATTTTTATTTTTATTAATAATAAATATATTTGTTTATAATTGAATATTAAAATTGATTTACATTATAAATTTAAAGTCTTGAAATAATTTTGAACTTTGTGTTGTTTGAAGAAATGTATCGCATCCCGCCATTGCAGTAATCTCCCTGCTTTCATGAAGACTTGATCTTCAATTGCAGACGCGCGCAATAAGTGAAATTGTTTTTAATAATTTTAGCGGTATTATTGTAGTTATTAATTATTGTAGTTATCTGTGGTGTCATTTGGAATTCTGAATTATATAATTCGACGGTGGCAAGTTTGTGGTGGACGTTCGAGAGGAAGTGCAGTGCTCGTCTTGAGGATCATCCTGGCGCGCGCACGTGCAATTGCAGTTCACAGTAAATAATTACTATCATTAATTATTTACATGCTGTAATTTGGATTTCCCAAGAGAACTGTGGAATTTTCAGAGGGAAGAAATTGTCTTGAGGATCATTCTGGCTGAAATGTAAAGTTTTTTTATTTATAATTATTCTAATAATTATATTAGTTAATAAATTATAGGTTAGTTTTCATGTTTGAATAATACTAGAGTTTGTTTTACATTGTCTTCTGAAATCAAAAGTTGCTAAGTGTAATAAATATTAAATAGTCTTATTAGGTTTCTTTATTGATATTAGTATTTTGAAATTGTAGAATTTTATTAGTAATTACATTGATTTTTTTATTTATAATTATTCTAATAATTATATTAGTTAATAAATTATAGGTTAGTTTTTATGTTTCAATAATACTAGAGTTTGTTTTATATTGTCTTCTGAAATCAAAAGTTGCTAAGTGTAATAAATATTAAATAGACTTATTAGGTTTCATTATTGATATTAGTATTTTGAAATTGTAGAATTTTATTAGTAATTACATTGATTTTTTTATTTATAATTATTCTAATAATTATATTAGTTAATAAATAGGTTAGTTTTCATGTTTGAATAATACTAGAGTTTGTTTTACATTGTCTCCTGAAATAAAAAAGTTGCTTAAATTATTACTAGAAAAATTACATGAAATATTTCTGAAAAATTTCTGAAATATTCCCAAAATCAAATGGTTTTACTGAATCTTTTGTGGAATATTTCAGGATTATTTTAGAAATGTTAAGGTGGTTCCCTTGTACAAAATATTACCACTCTTTTATGGAAATTATGTTATTGCAAAACCATGTATCTTCGATTGAAAATCGTAACATGTTCGTGCATTCTAATTTCTTTTATTTTTTATCCGATTTGAACTTTAAACCACTTATTTTGATCGTTAAACAATTTCAAATCAATTGACCGTTGGAAATTAAAAAATTGGCAAAATCAGCAAAGTTAGAGCCTTAATTGTTATGGGTAAATTGTTACTAATTAAATGTGAATAAATTCATGAATTCATAAATTCATTCACATTTACTTTAAACAATTGGCTCTAACTTTGCTGATTTTGTCGATTTTTTAATTTCCAACGGTTAATCGTTTTTAAATTGTTTAACGATTCAAATGAGTGGTTTAAAGTTCAAATCAGATGAAAAATAAAAGAAATTAGAATATTGCCCTAATATCGGTTTGCACTGCAGCTGTGGAACGTCGTATTGCGATGTTTCGACGATATTGCAGAGATACATTGATACGATATGCAACACTCCGGCATTGCAAAATATCGCCATCATATTGCCTTGCTCCAAAGCTGCCGAAAATCGTATCACAATGTTCCCGTGATATCGCAGTGATATATCGTGATATTTAACTTTGCGATATTGCAAAATATTGCTGTGATATGGCATTACGGCAACGTTGTATGTATGTATCTACGTCTGTCTGTATGTATGTATTTATGTGTGAAGTTTTAATGTATTTACATAGAATCAATTTTGTTACGAAGCGAATCTTCGTTATTGTTATTAAGCATCCTACTGGCACCACATTTATTTTTTAGATGTATTCACGACCGGCTAAAAATCGTGGCGGAGTGTCACCCGATGTTGCTGCTAAAAACATTTTCGACCAAATGCAAAAGATGCGATCTGGAGCTTCGACGAATCTTGCGTCTTCCCACCGCTTTCAGCAAGCAGAATCTTGTGGCATGTCGATTTTATCACAAGTGGGTGGACCTCCGATAAGAGCATCGTCCCAATCGCTATCAAGTCTAGCGCATACATCAACAAGAAGCGACTATACTCCAAGTCCAGTGCATAAATCACATTTTGCACAGGAAGGGTTGCCATCTGAGCCTTTTCGCCCGCGCATACTCCAACGAGTGCGCGATATGCAATCACCTATCACTCAACAAAAACCACACACACTTGACAACAAGTCTTCTTCACAACAACAATCACGAACACCAGATCAATCAAAACAATCATCCTACACTCACCAACAACCACCCACACTTCACAAGCCATCTACACAAAAGCAATCACGCGCACCAAATCAATCGAAACAAAAGCCATCATCCACTCAACAGAAACCACCCACACATGGCAAGTCATTTACACAACAGCAATCACGAACACCAGATCAATCAAAACAATCATTCTACACTCAACAACAACCACCCACACTTCACAAGTCATCTACACAAAAGCAATCACGCACACCAAATCAATCGAAACAAAAGCAATCATTCACTCAACAGAAACCACCCACACATGACAAGTCATTTACACAACAGCAATCACGCACACCGGATCAATCGCACTATAAACATCCGCGCGATAAACAATCATCCCACACTCAAGAACAACCATCTACACGTTACAAGTCACCTACACAAAGTCAATCATCCACTCAACAGCAATCACCCATACTCGGCAATTCACGCACACAAAAGGTGAATATGCAGCATTCGCTCGCGCTCAACGGATCGCAGGTAGGATTTCGTCAAGAGGAACCAGCTGGTTTAATGTCTGCTTTTGGGGACGCAGGTTATTCAAATAAATAAAAATGGTATTTTATTCTTCAAGGGGGTGTCAAACCATTCAAATTTCCCGCCGACAGTCCTAACCTCAAATTCTTTAACAATTGATTACAATTAATAAATAAACTAAATTATGAAAAATCAAGGCATCATTACCCTCCATAATACAATTATCTACCACTGTGCGAGGTTTTAAACAAAAACTTCAAAACCTCTACGAATGCCATTGGAACGAAATTTATATTAGTCTAGACTCGAACCTTCAAATTTCGTTCCAAAGCCATTCGTAGAGGTTTCGAAGTTTTTATTTCAAACTTCGCACAGTGGTAGATAATTGTATTACGGAGAGCAAGGACCTCTTAGTTTTTCATAATTATACTTATTCTTTTAATTAAAGCCAATATTTTATAATTCTCGGGTCGGTAAGGTAGGAAGGATAAAAATTGACTTTGACACCCCCTTAAGGTGGCTCCAGCGGTGGGTGCCGTGTCAAGTGAGGGCTTTGGGAGGTTTTATTTTCGTTTTTAATTTTGGTTCAATTATATTATATAAATTTTATTCTAAAGCATTGTGAACTATTTCTCAATGTTTATAACAAACAAAATATTATATTAATACGTAGAAAACGTCGGCGTAACTTGATATTATTAATAATAACTTAAAGCAGCTCATTCTCATAAGTTACGTGTTAAAAGCTAGTTGAAAGAAGTCGTTGACCTCAGATTTTCTTTATCTATATCAAAAGTTTAATGAAGATTTTTGGAAAGATTCAATGACGTCTTTGTTATTATAAAATGTCGCTGGAGTCACGTTAACTCATAATTTTATATTAATCACTAATACCAATTAATGTTCTAACAGCATCATCATCGAGGTTTACGCCATTTGAGAATGCTGTTATGCAAGCCCTACAGTACGTAACAATACGCAGATACATATATACATTTTATTATTTATGATATATAATAATATTACAATTTATCGTAGAAACTTTAATTCAAGGATGGCTCATGTTGAACAATTAGCTAAGTATGTATAAACTTGTATGTATTTTAATACCATAAATTACTTGATTAAGAATTAATTATTAACACATTTTTCAGAGAAAGCCATAAAATGTTAAAGGATCTGTCGAAGAGTAGGAAGAGAACGGCACGAGATATTCCAGACTGCCTTCCCTTCAAGACACGTGAAGATCTTCTAGCTTTTAACGCTGTCGATGAAGACACATACAATGATGTTGTAAGTACGAAATATGTAAAAATATTTATTAATATTATTTATTTATTTAATCAGAAAAACATGTCATTAACCGTCAAACCCCTGAACGCAAGACTTAGTTTTATAATTATTTAATTTTTCATTTCTTAAATATATCGTTTATGTTTAGGTCAACTACTTGATTTATCTTGGTGGTAGAAATACCGATGACTCTTCAGCAATTTTTTTAAAAAATTGCTTTACAGTCAACACAGAGCTTCTGTGCAATGTTACTTGGCTTGGAGATAAGAAAAAAAATGTTACAAGGTTACGTGATACCCGTTTTGTGGCAGCTTGTGAAGGTATATTGTTTTATATATTTTATTTAACTTGTCACACTAGACTTATTATATTAATTATGAATGTTTCATTAATTTCTTATAGAAGCCATCTCCTCAAATGCCATGATCTTACCGAGGCCAAGTAACTTGCAATTCACAGATTCGATGACCAGGGCCCTGAAAAGCCTTAAGCAATGTCTACGGCGTCTCGAAGAGAACAAGATACGCAGAGACGAGCTACTGCCCGAAGAAAGAGATGAGGAGCAGCTGCCACCATCTCCGAGGAGAAGACGAGCTCCTTATGAAGAAGAAGAAGAAGAAGAAGAAGAAGAAGAAGAAGAAGAAGAAGAAGAAGAAGAAGAAGAAGAAGAAGAAGAAGAACATCAAGAACCCCTGCCATCCAGTCCAAAAAGAAGAAGAGTTTTAGAAGAAACTTCAGACGACGAGAGGGAGAGGGATGATCATCAGCAGCTGTCCAGTCCAAGGAGCTATGTAGGATTCGATAACCTGAAGGATGAAATACCCGACGAAGATGACGCACCTACAGAAAATTTCGACCATTTACAGCAGAATCCACCTGATAAACTCTGGTAAGTGGCCTCCTGTTAAATATTATCATAGAACATGTAAAAAACCGCTGGCAATTCCTTGGCACTTTGCTTTCTCAAACTTCATTGATTGTTTCAATATGAAATTAATTTTAAATTTACTTATCTTTTTTTAATCAATATCTTAAAAAAGCTGTGTTTTTAGTATTGATGAATTGTCAAAAGATAATTTTTTACTAAAATTACATATTTAGATTAAATTACAGTTTTTCACGTCTTTTATAACTATTGTTATAGGTACGTTATATCTAACATTCCAAAAAACCCTACAATGTGAAAGTAGATTTCGCGGGTGATTACTGCCCGCGGGAAAAACTGCTACTTTCGTACCTTGTTGTAATAATGTACTATTCTGTCCGGATAAGCGGGTAAAAAGGTTTTTTTACCCGTTAACCATTTTTGTTGCCCGCCAAAAAATTTCTTTTTTGCCCGTTTATTTAAAAACTTATTTTAAAAAACGCAAAAATCCATACATGTGTTACAAAAAAATATGGTGTGACACACACACACACGCACACACACACACACACATGCGCACACACTAACTCACTCACTCGCACGCACACACAATCACACGCTCGCACATACACACTCACTCACACGCACGCACGCACGCACGTACACACACTCACTCACTCACACGTACGCACACACACATACGAGCATACGGACACACACGCATGCACATACACATACACGCGCACACACATGCACGCATGCATGCATGCATACACGCAGCACACATACACGCGCACGCACTCACGCACGCTCATTCTGTTCGGGTTATTTAGGCCTTTGGGGGGAATTTGAATTGCGCGCCGTAGCTCGCCAATCACCGCGTATTACTTTTCTAAAAATAGTGTATGTTGATTCCTATTGTCTCAAAAGATATTTCTATAGTGATTTTAGCAAAACTTTTTTATTACCATCCCAAAGCTTCCTCTGTGATGAAGCAAAATCAAATTAATTTAAAATAAAATATAAAATATATCAGGGAATCAGAGGACGGAGAATTCGATGGAAGGACCCACTCTGGCGAATACCCCGCGGAGTATTTGGAGGAGTGCCGACCTGGCAGAGGAGGTGCAGAACCTTACCCGGACGATGACACGGAGATCGAAAGCGACGCCGAGAACAACAAGAATCATGACGACCACAGCAACACCATGATGGAGGACAACGGCCAGCCTGAGGATGGGGCCGAAGAATTTCCGGACATCTACGCATTTATAAAACACCAAGAAAAATACTAGCTTGCTACATTTTTCTTTGCGTTTTATAAAGGCGACTTTATTTATTTTTTTACTTTTTAGGGAAGTTCATATAAAAAGTACACGTTTATTATATTAGTTTGCATTCTTTTTATATTATCACTTGCTGAAATTAACGTGGACTTTTTATATGAATAGAACGTTTTCTTACATTTTATATTTTATTTATTTGTTCATTTATTTACTAAATTCAATTATCAATTTACTAATCTTTTATTTTTTAATTATATTTTAATTTTTAATTACGTAATTAAATTAAAAAAAATGTAAGGAAGCGTTGGAGGGGCAGAGAATGTTGGTTGTGCCTCACAGAGATGGGCGAGGACGGGGCCCTCTCTCACATAAAAAAAAATTCTTTTATTTTTGTTTGAAAAAATAGCAATATTGAGGTAATTTTTACATTACAAGAGAATAATTCTAATAACATTATAATTATTATGATTATTACCCAGACAGCAAAAAATGAATTTTTTCTAAGGATTTTTTTCGAACACTTTAAGAATAATTATGAATGTAAGTTAGAAAAGGATTCTTAAACAGTTTGAAAAGAGTTCATAAAGAATTCTAACATCTGCGACATTCATGAAATTTGTTTTTCCGTCTGGGAATTCTTTAGTGTTATTATTACTTCTATTAAAATAAAAATAATAATTGTTTTCAGATGCCGTTGAGAGACGTCAGAAAATAACTCTAGAACCGATCCAGCACGTACTGAGAGACGACGTCAAGGAACAAAGACTGCCGATTCAGCGACTGACCCAAGACTGAGGTAGACAAGCTGAGGCTGGGAGCGACAAAAATGACATCGTTTTCAGACTTGCAAGCTGAGCTGCAAGGAGGGCCTAGCAAAGGTAATTTATTCATCATTCTATTATAACTTTCCAACCCATAATGCAATAAAAAATTTTATTTTTTTCGTTTTTTTCAACAGAGTTCATATCACTTTGAGCGCAGAAACGGTATGCGCCTGCCTGGATGTGATAGCGATCTGCTGAATGGTTCCCAAGGTCATGCTGTTGTCGTACGAGCGCATGGACATGCCTGCAAAACTCTCGATGACGCAGGGGCAACGAGAATTGAGTAGGAGGCTTCTTGCGAGTTGCTGCTCAGGCGATCCCTGTTAAAAAATTGAAGCTGGATTTCAAGCTTGAATTTCAGCGATGAGCTTGAATCTGGTTTGATCGAACTTAAAATCCAGCTCGATTTCAAGCTCGAAATCAAACTCGAAAGATCCACCCTGATCGACCTACATTTCAAGTTTGATCAAGCTGGATTCAAACTCATCGTTGAATTTCAAGTTCGATCGAGCCGGATTCAAACTCATCGCTGGATTTGAAGCTTGAGATTTAGCTTGATATTTTCAATAGGGGAACCTGCACAAGGACCAGCTGGTTCAGCCACTGGTCCGTTTGAGTGACCGTAGCCTCCTGGAGCTGCAGGCTCCCGAAATATACCATTATTTACGTAAATATTTTCAGAGACTATATATATATATATTCCACGACGACCAGGGAAGAAATTTTTTACATTTCGTTCAAAATGTTTTTACTAGTTCAGAATAGTTAAAAAATGTATGCAAAAAAAATTTAGATCACAATACCCTAACTATGCAGAACTGTGGCCCTATTAAAAATAAAGTTTTTTTCAATTCTTAGAAACAGAGAAAACTTTAATAATTTTTAGCTCCAGATAGGTGCAATTTAGGTATTTACACATATACATTTTTATTATTTTTCTGTATATTTTTCTGTAAATTTTCTATAGAATATGCTAGCACTTTTTTAGGCCCTAATTACCACGTTTCTGATTGATTTATAAAAGATATACCGTTATATAGTAATAAGAGCTTCAAAATGAGACCAGGTAGACCATGGACCGAGCTTATTAACCGAAGTAACAGAATTTTGAAGGAAATCTACATTCAATTTGTATATCTATATATGAAGATTTCTTTTATAAATGATATACCCTACATACATATAGATATATAAATTGTATGTAGATTTCTTTCAAAATGCTGTAACGTCAGTTATAAAGCTCGGTCCATGATCTACCTGCTCTCATTTTGAAGCTCTTATTACTACAAAATTTTGAGATTAAAATAAACTGCCGAAATTTTTTAAATAGCATATAACGGTATATCTTTTATAAACCAATCAGAAACGTGATAATTGGGGTCTGAAAAAAATGTCAGCATATTGTACAGAAAATTTACAGAAAAAAATGCATATATATATATATATATATATATATATATATATATATATATATATATATATATATATATGTAAATACCCAAATTGCACCTATCTCGAATTGAATTTTCTACTTTTCTAAAAATTTAAATAAACTTTATTTTTAGGGTCACGGTTCTGCAAGATTTGGGTCTTATGAGCTAAAATTTTATTTACATGCTTTTTTCACTATTCTGAACTAGTAAAAACATTTTCAGCGAAATGTAAAAAATTTCTTCACGGGTTTACGTGAAATATATATTATTATGAAATATTGAAATTCGTTCAGAATGAACTTTTACTACAGTTTTTTTTATTAGTCTTGACGTTTCTTTCGTCTTTACAATACATCAGGAAAGTATAATACATTTTTAGGCCAATTTTTTATTTGAAAATTTTTATATATCAAATTTTTAAATTTTAAATCTCACCTGAGATTTTACCAGAGATCTCGCGTAAGATTTTGAGTAAAAATTCATGAGGTTTTCGCATGATATTTCACCTGAGATTTTTTGGTAGGGATATATAAATATATATATATATATATATATATATATATATATATATATATAATCATGCGAAATATCATGCGAAAACCTCATGAATGTTTACTCAAAATCTCACACGAGATCTCTGGTAAGATCTCAGGTGAAAATTAAAATTTCAAAATTTTATATATAAAAATTTTCAAATAAAAATTGACCAAAAATGTATCATACTTTCCTGATGTATTGTAAAGACGAAACTTCAAGACTAATAAAAAAAACTGTAGTAAAAGTTCATTCTGAACGAATTTCAATATTTCATTAAGTGTACATATAATAACATGAGATTTTGGTATGAGATCTCAGGTGAGAATCTTACTTGAGATTATTCAGTAGGAGTATGTGAATAATCATAATTAAAGTATAAAATTATAATTAAATTTAAATATTTACGTAAATAAATGGTATATATGTGTTATTATTGTATGTATATATCTGCTGCGGATTCCCGGAAAAACAACTCAAGTCCATTTTTTTGAAAATTGAGTTTTAAGCGATTTTAATATTTTTATATAGTATATTTTCAGATAAAAGTGCACAAAATCAAGAAAGTGTAAAAATAAGTAGCCTTATCTATGATTTATGATTTTTTTTACATTAGTTCAAATGGAAAATAAAAATTTTAAGTATTAGTATCTTCAAAACAGAAAAGTGGACTTATGTTGTTATTCTGCAAAACCATATATATATTACGTATTAACTTATTAATTTATTGTACAAAAATATTAAATATTTAAAGTATATAAATAAAAAATTACAAATATAAAATACAGTATTTTTATTATGATAAAATTATACATTTAATATAAATAATATATATATATATATATATATCGCCGTGCTGGCATATTGTCGGCAAATTGCACCGCACAGTGCTGACACGTTGCCGGCACGCGGGCCGCAGTACCAATCGCGCATGCAAATTGTGTCGGCAAAATGACGGCACTATGACGGCCCGCGTGCCAGGACCGCGTTCCTGCACCGTGCCGTCTCAGAAGCGGGGCAGGAATCCGTCACAATGCCGGACCGCGGGCGGCCCGCGGGCCGTCAGCGTGCCGACACAGTGCCGACTCAATGCTATCTGGGCCATTAGCCAAATGTATTGCAAATTGTTAGCAATTTGACATACACGTTTTGCTATCGATTTCCGTAAGTTTGACGTTAAACTGCGTCCGTATATGCTGGAAATTTTGTATCAAGTATTGAAGTAAATTATGAGGGCAAAGTGAAGGCAAAATTACAGCAACTATTGCTCATGATGTGCAGGTATCATAGGCATACATTGACATCATATTGTCGTCAAATTTCTCGATTTTTGTGTTACACAAATTTCCATCAATATGCTGTTATTAATTTCTCCCCTTTCTCTCTTGCACTGTCGCATATATGAGTAATTTTATTAAATATTACGGTGAATAATATTGAAAATAAAATAATATAATATATGAATAATATTGAAAATAAAATAATATAATATATGAATAATATTGAAAATAAAATAATATAATATATGAATAATATTGAAAATAAAATAATATAATATATGAATAATATTGAAAATAAAATAATATAATATATGAATAATATTGAAAATAAAATAATATAATATATGAATAATATTGAAAATAAAATAATATAATATATGAATAATATTGAAAATAAAATAATATAATATATGAATAATATTGAAAATAAAATAATATAATATATGAATAATATTGAAAATAAAATAATATAATATATGAATAATATTGAAAACAAGTTTAAAGCAAATTGATGTACAAAACTTGCAGCAACAGTTACACATCGATACAAATGTAAGTAAATCTGCGTCCGTATATGGCAGCAATTTGGTGGCTAGCATGTGCAGTCAATTTTACGGCACATTGACATCAATCCTTGATATTCGTCATTTCTTGAGCGGAAGTTGGAAGCAAATTGCTAACAAACATTGCACAGCAACTATTGCCGCGATTTTGCCGCGGCAAGCCTGGTTAATGGGGGAGAACTGTTTTTCCAATAGTTTATTTTATTTTTATTTATTTATAGATATATTTTAATTATATTTTAAAAGATGATGTTAATTTTCAAAAATTTCTTGCCATACTACATTAGCAATTTATGTTAAATTTTCAGACTCATTTTGAATACATACTTTTTCTGGGTCTTTACATTTAGATAAAAGAACATATAATTGGCCATGAGAAAACAAAGGTCTTTTTATAAATATTCCTATCTCATCAAAACTTTGACCTTGGGATTTATTTATAGTCATTGCGAATGCTAATACCATAGGAAATTGTTTTCTATAAAGAATAAACGGTAATGATGATGATTCTCCAGTATTTAAGGTTATTCGTGGAATGAATACCCTATCTCCAATTTTTTCTCCTGTTATTATTTCTGCTTCAATATTATATTTAAATAATTTTATTATTTTTAATCTTGTACCGTTACACAAACCATCAGTAATACTTAAATTTCTAATCAACATAACTATTGAATTTACTTTTAAATGTAATTTATGAGGTGGAAGACCTTCTCTGATGTTATTTAATGTTTCTATAGGATAATTTAAATGAATGTTATCATCGGTTTGATCGACACCTTTATGTGTAGCATAATCAATACTGTAATATGTTATTTTTTCACTGTGAATTAAATTTAATATTTTGTTATTTAATATATTTACATCTTCATTATGTGAAGCTAATATGACTGTATTAATAGAAGAATTATGATTAATATTACTATAAATTTTAGAACAAACATCATTAGTTTTCCAACTATTAGGTATTATAAATGGATTAATTTTTCCGTCTCCAATATCTAATAAAAATGATAAAAAAATTTTATTTATGGAACGTATATTTTCATTTAATTTCATAATTTTAAACAATGGCCAAAGTCGTGAAAATTTTATAGTTTCTTCAATTATAGTGTTTTTAAAACCATTTTTTATTACAGGAAGGATTTGTCGAAAATCACCCCCTAAAACTATTAATTTATTACCGAAAGGCAAATCATTATTGCATACATCTTTTAATGTTTTATTAACAATATCTAAAGCTTTTTTTTGGAATCATTGATGCTTCGTCCCAAATAATAAGATCTACTTCTCTTAATTTTCTTGTCTCAGATTCTAAACTTAAAAATATATTTTCAACATTATTTAAATCTAAAGGTAATCTGAATGTTCTGTGGCTAGTCATTGCTTTAGGTAATAGAATAAATGCAATTCCAGTCCAAGCCATAGATAAAACTTTTTTATTTATTGATAAAAAATAATAAATTAAAGTTTTATACAAAAACGTTTTACCTGAACCTCCAGGACAATCTATAACATAATTTTTGTTCTTACTATTACGAGTATTTAAGTTGTCAAAGATAAATTTTTTATCTTTATTTAATTGTTTATACATCCCTGGTAGAAATTTATCCCGTCCACTTTATAGATCTATGTAGAATAATCTCGCGCTGTATAGATCTATGTAGTCAAACTAGATAGTTACTATAAAGGCGTGTAACGGTCGACCCATCTAGTTTCCCATATTATTTGCCCCGATAACACTAGATAAGCAAAATTATGACAATAACAACCACTTAAAGGTTATGTTTTAAGAAACAGAAGCGTAATCTATTATGCTTATTATGTATTATTTTGATTTAAAGGTATTTACATGTTATTGTTCACCTACTACCAATGTAAGTAAATGTAAACAACCTCTAGTAAGGTTATCAAATTTTAGATGCATCGAGTTTTTGTATTTAAGAACTCAATAACAATATTATGTTATACATATATATTAAACAATCAAAATAAGAAACTAATCTGAATATCCAAATAACTATATGAAGTATTAGTGCATATATTTATTTTGTTTATGTAAAATTAGTTTCCTTACATTTGATTATGTTCCATCTTAAATACAGGCTTGGTTTCAAAACCTATATGGTTTATGTAAGGAAAACTATTTTCACACACATTTATTATCAACTGATTAATTTTCTATTTTTAAAAAGAAATAATGTATTTGAGTTATTATATATATGTTCTATTTTTGTATTTCCTATGGTGATTAATTTATAATCAAACACTTTCATTCGACATCTATGTCCAGTTAAAACATAGTAATTTGTTACTTATAAAGAAAATTATCGTCTACATATGTTCGACTAATATGTTTGTCTTTGAAAATGTTGTCACGGATGAGCAGTTTATGTATTATAAGAACTCACATATGGATAGAAAATTATTTGTAGTTCTGAAATTAAAATTCTAGTTTTTAAATGAAGCATGTCATAAAGTACATATTTGTACATATGATATTATTATTACTTATATATTACTTTTCAAGAAACAACTACATCAATCAATAACATTATTTTGTGATCACTGTTTTTCATATGCAAGGAACATTATTTCTAAATTTTCATTTCTTAGGTTAGATATGCTTTTTGACTACTTTTATATGTAAATAGTATGAATAGAATTATAGATCTTATTATTATAATTGAAAACTTGCATGTTAAACTTTTTTTAACATTAATTTTTACAATAAAAGTTCTGTTCAATAAATAATATATAACCTCACAGATTTCATACGTACATATTATTATTGAGAAAACTATGTAGATCTGTGTACTATCTAGTTTGCCTATAAAGGCCGTTATAGCGAATGTTGTCGCCACGATAAGATTTCTACCATCTCATTTTGAATTGTTTGATTATTTATTATAGTTTCATCTGGTTCAGGTAGTTCGAATTCTTTGCAACATTTATCCTCTATCATTAATATTTCATTAATGTGATATAATGCTTTATTTTCTTTGTTTTCTTTATAGTCTTCTATAAAAAAATGTTTAATTTTTTCCCAAATAGAATTAGCTTGAATATTTTCAGATAATATAAACCATGCGAAAAATTTACGTAGTTGAAATGGAAACATTATATTACAAGCTTCTTCAAAAATATTATATATTTGTGAATCATGTTCCACCAGTCCCATATTTATAGCAGTTTCTTTATATGTACAGTGCGTTTCATAACTTTAAGACCACCCACATTTTGCGCTAAATCAGTGTAATTTAATATTGTAGTGATACATCAACTTTATAATCTTGAAAATAATCAAATTTCTCAACATTTTATGCTATTTAGACAGTTTAAAAATTTTTCGTAGTATTAAAATAACGAAATATCGTATTTTAGGCTGTTTCATAACAATAAGACCGCTATTAAGTTTTTTTAATTTATTACTATGCACACAATATATATACATATACCGTTTACTTTATTCACTATACTTGTAAGCGCTGATGTATTATTTTATTTCAATTTAACAATTAGCGACAGTACCACTCAGTAGGTAAATGCTTGGATGGTAACTATAGTCATAAATATAAACTGAAACCGTTGGATAATGATAATTTAAATTTGTGTTAAACACGTTGTCTATTTCATAACGCAGTAAGTGTAGTAAGTTCAAAAGTAATCTTAAAGTATTTAATTTGCAGTTATTAGATAATGGGCCGAGGTACATGCTTAACCGAAGAAGAAAGAGGAAAGATTTTAGCATATCGCGACTGCTATACGAGCATAAGAGAAATCTCTCGAAAATTGAGGAGGTCAAATTGCGTAATTTTAAATTTTCTTAAAAATCCTGAAAAGTATGGTAAAAATAAAAAGGGCGGACCTAAAAACAAAGTTTTTGCTCGTTTAAAGCGTAGAATTATTAATGCAGCAAGCAATTCGAAAAAAAGTTTGAATAAAATTAAAGAAGATTTAAATTTAAATATTTCACGCTCAACAATATATCGTACAATTAAAAGCTCTAATCACCTTGTAAGGCAATCATTACAAAGAGCTCCTCGATTACTAATTCGCCATAAAGATGCTAGATTAAATTTTGGGAAACTTAATATGAATACGGACTGGAATAAAGTAAATAGAACAATATTATTATATTGGTATATAATATATTATGCATGGTTTATTTGTATGAATATTAAATTCACTGTTACTTTATTTTAAGGTTATTTTTTCTGATGAAAAGAAATTTAATTTAGATGGCCCTGATGGCCATCATTCGTATTGGCGAGACTTAAGAAAGGAGCCTGAATATTTTTCCCGTAGAAATTTTGGTGGTGGTAGCTTGATGGTTTGGGGAGGATTTTGTATCTCACATAAATTGCCTCTAGCTTTTCCTTCATGTAAAATGAATTCACAAGAGTACATTAATGTACTGAAAGATCACCTTTTGCCATTTTTAGATAATAATGAAATAGAAGATTGGATATTTCAACAAGATAACGCATCAATTCACGCAAGTCGTGAAACGAAAGTGTAGTTTAACAATAACGATATTATTGTTCTAGCCTGGCCAGCGTGTTCTCCGGACGTTAATCCGATTGAAAATTTGTGGGCTATTCTTGTTCGTAAAGTTTATGCTGAAAATAAACAATATGGTAGTGTTAATCAATTAAAAGATGCTATTCTACAAGCTTGGTAAGAAATTGATGAAAGAATTTTACGAAATTTAGTTGAAAGTATGCGAAATCGCATTTTTGAATTAATAAAAAATAATGGAGGTACAATTAATTATTAAATTAAAAATTACAGTCTTTTGTTACTAATTACAAATAAAATATATTATAATTAAAATATTGTACATAACGAAATAAATTCTATAGTAATATATATCTCAAATACACAATAAAAATATTGTACACATAATATTAAGCTCTAATAATAATTATGTTTTCATATGCAGCTTTAATTACAATAAATTACATTATTAATAAATCTTATTTTTTTAATTCTTTTCCGCATATTATATTTTTTATTTTAGAGTTTAGAAATAGAAAATTTTCAGAATTTTAAAATATAATGACAAATCATAGTTTAAATTAATTTATTGTATTAATATACAGTAGGAATAGTAATAAAATAATATAACTTTACAGTGGTCTTATTGTTATGAAACAGCCTAAAATACGATATTTCGTTATTTCAATACTACGAAAAATGTTTAAATTGTCTAAATAGCGTAAAATGTTGAGAAATTTGATTATTTTTAAGATTATAAAATTTATGTATCAATACAATATTAAATTACACTGATTTAGCGCAAAATGTGGATGGTCTTAAAGTTATGAAACGCACTGTATTATATGTTGTGTTGTTGTATGTTCGTAATTCTTGGAATGAAATTGCACCTTTTATTCTATTTAATATTAATTTTAGAAAAAACCGTTCACTATCTTGTGGAGAAACAACATTTAGTCTGCCAATTGCATAATTTTTTTAATATATTTTCTTTTCACCCACAATTTAGTTTTTAAATTAAAAGTGTAATATTTAGGTATATTGATATATTTGATTTTTCCAGCAAAATCATCTGTTGTATTTAATTTAAACCAAGCTGTTAATGTTGTTTCATTATTCTATAAAGCTTGACTTTCTTTAATTTCTTCATAAATAATTTTTTGCTGATTCTCTGTATGAACAGCTAAACGTAATACAGTATGACTTCGGCCACATAAAGGGAATTCTTGTATTCGCCAAGCTGCTTCCATTGGACTTAAATATCTACCATCTATGAATTGTGAAATGTCATCATAAATTTCTGAATTTACTTCATTAGTATTATTAACTTTTTACAGTTTTAAATATACTCTATCGCTACCTTTATGAATATAATCGAAAATGTATTTTATACTTTGAATGGATGCACAATACTCTACATTTATATGACATTTATATTTCTTTAGTAATAACTGTTATAAGGTACTACCATAGAATTGTCTACTGGAATAATTTTATTATTTTGTTTGAGTTTGTATGTATGATTATCAGAAATATTATTTCTTCGTTTATATTCAGGATAACCATTATCTTTAAAATTTGTAAATTATTGAAAAAATTAAGGAAAATTTTTTTTACAAACTTTTTTATTTTTATCATAACACGGAGAGGTTGAGTTATGTGGTCCATGTATCATATGTTTTATTACTAATTTCTTAAGTATTTCATCATTAGATGGTATTTTAGCAGATATATGTTTATCGATATTTTCTGGATTTAATAATTTACTATTATGATCAAGTGTTATAATAAGATGCGCATGAGGTAGACCTCTTTTTTTAAATTCAATTTTGTATGTATAAGCTATAACTTTACCAAAAATTTTATTTTTTATTATATCGTCAATAATTAATTTTAACTTTGTGTGGAATAATCTAACTGTAATATTAGAAATATCATTTGGTGTAGTTCCTGGTGGAAAATTTTTCAAAACTTCTTTAAGTTCCTTCCATTTTGGATTGCATCTTATTGTGATAAATAAATCTGGTCTTCCTATACATCTTATTATTGACATAGCATCTTGATAATGCTGTTGCATATATCTCGGACCACCAATATAAGTAGCTGGCAATATAAACAAGTTTCCTAATCTTTCTTTATTTAAAAAATTTTTGGAATCATTTGATGCGCTACACAGAACGTGATCTAATAATCCTTGATAACATTCAATAAGTAATTTTTTTTTATTATTTCTTAAATAGTTCATTCTATTCTTTTCTATCATAATATAAGCATGTATAAAATATTGTTGCGTTAATCTTCCAGCATATAATAAAGGACTAAAATTTTTTAAATCTGGTCTATAAGCTAATCTATATAAATAAAATTGTAATATTGTCAGATTTTGATCTTTTAAAGCATTGGGCTTTTTATTATAACCGATACTCCAACTAAGATCTCCATTGGGAAGTAATAATGGAAATACCATAGGATCAACGTGATGTGATAATTTATTTGTATAAGTATGAATTTTCTCATTTTCAGGAATATTTTTAGGATATGTACAAATATCATAATCTTCAGGGATTCCAGATTTAGAAACAATGATTGCGCAACATTCAGATGTTAATGGTTTATTGTAACGATGTTTTTGATTATTATTTTTACGCATAAAATATAATTTATAATTTGGTATGTTTTCTAAATTTGATACTTGGTTCAAAAACTTGTAATTTTTTGCATAAGGATTTTTGTTTAAAATTTCTGTCAATATTTTTACATGTTTTTTACTTAAATTTTCATTGACACTTAATCGTTTTTCAATTGCAGTAATATCGTCGTATATGTACAATTGACCACATGAAGGCATTTTCATTATTTAATGGTAATAAGGTATTTGGAGTTATATGACAAACTTGCCCTTGAATTTTTAAATTGTATATAGCTTTTTTCTTTTCGCTTATAACGTTTGTACTAAACGTTGCAAAACAAAAAAGATTATTATAGTATCTGATTAATAATCTAAATGTTATATCATTTAATAATAAATATTTTAATTTTTCATTATATTTGCTTAATGGTGATAAAACTACTTTACCATTTTGACAACAATTGAGTTTCTTTTTTTCTTCTTTCCAAAATACAGCTGAACAATACGGACATTTAATGTTCATATTTTCAAAAACTGATATATCATTAAAAATTTTACGTTTATAATTTTTATGATTATATTCAGCTAATTATATTTTTTCTTTAAACATTATTCTCATCTGAATTATTCGAATCATTTTTTCGTTTAAGATTATAATTTGTATATTTTAATTTTAAATTTTCAGATTTTGCATCATCGTTAAAATAATCTATAATGTCATAGTGTCCATTATCATATACACCACTAAACAATAATGATAATTTTAAATTACTTAAGTTATTACCATAAGAATGAATTATATTAGAATTTTGAAAATATATTACAACATGTATGTTATAAATTTCTGTGAAACTTTTAATTTCTATTTCGCTTCCATAAATATCTATTTGAGACATTAAGTGTTCATAATCATTACCATTTGATATTATATGATTATACGAATTATTTCCTATTATAAAATATTCGTAATTACTCCAGTTATTAACAATATTATTGATAATATTTTTTCGTACTCTCATATGTAAATTTTGATTATTGTATAGGAAATATGCAAAACAACGGAATAAACAGTTACCATCACCAATAATTTTCACTTTTACGGAATTTGTCATTTTTTAAATAGAAATTAAAAAAAAATTAATTATAAAAATATTTAAATTTTAATTAATACAAATTTCAAAAACTATACTTATATTTTAAACAAAATGAGCATAGCTTGAGTGTTGGATTGGCACATCCCCAGAAGGTAACGTTAACTCCCACGAATACGAATATTTTGATTTATATTAATAATAGATCAGCAACCCTGAGATTTAAAGATAAGATTTAATAAATTAATTTTGGGTGCGTTTGATTTATCGCTGAATTTACATCATTAGTATTATTAACATTTTGAATTTGTAAATATACTCTATCGCTACCTTTAAGTTATTCTATGGAAAGCATTTGTGTACATTGTATGATTCAAATAAATTTTAGTCTTAATTTTAAAAGATTGATTTCTAAAAAAGAAGATTTTGAAGAATAGTGCTAAGGTGTGTGATGGTTGATAAATAATGAAAAAATAGTTTTTAATTAAAAAGTTTTTAAAATGTTAGTGTAAAATTAAACTGTTTATGTGAATTATTAAATAAAATAAATTGTTATTTCAATTTACGTATTTTTACGTTCAACCTGTAATTAAAGTACTATAAAAATGTAATTAATATTAGAGCATGAATGTCAGATAGTAGTTGTTTAATTTTGTATAAAAAAATTATTTCTTTATTTTCAAACCCATTTGTATTTTACACTATTTAAAAAAAAAAATTTTCTTTATAACTAACTCTTTCTTGTTTTGATATTTTTATATGCTCATAATAACATTTAATACTTGATTGGGATACATTAAAAAGTATTTGTATCAAAATGTACAAAATATATGATATTAACGTCATTGACAGTTATAACATATAAAATATATTTTTAATTTAAAATGTGTTTTTTTTTTAAATTATGAACTTATGTATTATACATTAATTAGTATGAATAAAATACATTTACCTTATAAACTAACAAGCAAATTAAGATGCTTGGAAGATGAATAACAATTAATATGAAGAATATGAAGATTATTTATAATCCAAAATTGATAATGACTTTTGATGCAAATGATTATATTATATTAATTTTCTTATAATAATATTTCTTTAACTATAATTTTATTTATAACATTAAAAACTAAAAATTAATTTAACACATAATTTGTCATCATATTACTAATAAACAAAACTGAATGTTGTCATAGAACAGTACCTAATAAAATTCAATTTGTTTGATAAACATAAATTCAAAATGTTATATTCTTTATAATACTTTATTATCATACTTTTATCTCAATTATAGAATATAAAAATATGATAAAATGTGAAAAAATGTGAAAAATTGTGTAAGTTTTATTTGATAAAACGTATTTTTTACACATTTGAGGAATTGGGAAAAACTATCAAAAAAGAACCATTAAAAAGTGTAAAAGAATTAAACAGATAATACCTTTCAAATATAAATTAAACGTTAATATTTAATTATATTAATAAAATACTGAAGTGATCTGTTGTACGTATTATAAAACAGTGCAATTGCACGATGTCCGGGTGTTTCATAATTTATGTCCCTATTATGAAACGTAATAAATATGTAAATATCGCGCTATTTAACTGATTTTACTTACAATAGCTATATCTATTGTAAATAATGTGCCTAATATATACGAGGAATAATGTCAACATAAGATTGACATCCTTTTTTAAAAATGTTTCAATAACAAAATAATGATCATATTTAGGGTTATGCCTCATCGAATCGACTTCGTAATCTATCAGTTACATCTTATATTGCTACATTGAGTAAACATACTTATTTTACTTAGTATTCATATGTACGGTAGTTATATCATTAAAAGATAGTATTTAGTGCTTCATAATATAGAAAATAATATACAAATAGCTCAAATTATTATTAAAAATCACTTGCAAAAGTGTTTCATAAATACGGACTTCCACAAACTCACGCACCTATTATGAGACAGATATATATTTAATAAAAATCGCATCAACATTAAAACAGTTTGTAGATAATTCACATCTATGGATCGAGAGCTACAATTTAAGCTATTACATATTGTGTCAAGTCATTTATATTTATAAATATAGTTAAAAAACAAAGTCGTATAAATCAGCTGCTCCGTCTCACAAATCCGTCGATTTGAACGGGTTTGGAGACACGCATAATTGAATAATTTTTTATTATACTATTTATTGTATAACCATACTCATGTTCGTGTATTTACATTTTTCGAGTTTAAATGTATGACCCAATTCGATAGTATGATTTATAAAGAAAAAAGAGTATATTCATTTTGTGGGGGCCCTTAGATTATGCGAGCCTCAGCGAGCTGTGCTCATACCCCAAGTGCTCTTATGTAAATCCACCACTGATGTGAATTCAATCAAATGAAAACTTTTGGAAAAACTTACAAAAAAAATGTACATGGTTCACGACACATTCAGTGATATTAAAATTTATTATTTTTATAACTTAATAATTATTAATTATTATAACCTAATTTTCATTAAAAATATTATTTTTTTTTACATTACAGTTCGTGTTATCTATTTAGTTGAATAACTTTATAATTTGTATTAACAACATGAATAAGTAACTTTAAATTATTATATATTTTTTAATCTAAATAAATAATTTATTCAATAACCAATTCATATTTTTTGATCAGAAGATAATGTATCAAAAAAATTTTCTTCAACTTTAATCAAATGTCTTAAACGTAACGCTAAATTCTTATGTAACCAATTTTTATTGCAACATATTGAAGAACGTCACAACAATAAACTACCTGATTGCAATATTTGTGGTATCGTTATAAAAAATAAAAAACATTACAAACGACACCAAGAATTGCATAATAATACTCAAAAGAATCTAAAATGTACAATATGTAACATCAGTTTTTATCGAAATGACCACCTTATAAGACATTTATTTTCTCACAATAATACAATTTCACATATATGTTACGTATGTGAAAAAGGATTTAATCGATCTGACAATTTAAAGAGACATAAATGTACACGAAAATGTATAAATAATTTTATTTATAACTATTTTTATGATAATAAAAATATCAGAACTATGTGTTGTATTAAAAATATTCTACAAAATTAAGTAAAATTAAATAATTTTTTCAGTAAAATTATATCATGTCTAAAAGGAAAAGTAATGAGAAATCTTCAGAGAATGTAAAAAAAGAGAAAACCATAGCTTTTTCAACAACAGATTATTTTAAAAAAATTAAAATTGTTGATAATTCGGCGTAAGTAATAAGGTATTCGTATTCTGAGTATGTAAATGTAAGTATTTAATTTATGTACTATTAAAAAAACATTTTAATAGACATATTACAGAAGTTTAAAATAGTAATAGTTTTAATAGTTTATTAAGAGTTTTAATAATAATCAAAATTATTGAAACATATATATTATAATTTTTATGGAATATCTAATCTTGTCTTTCTTATATTATCTAAAGACAAAAAAATAATTAAAATTAAATGAAAAATAATTATACATTAAATATAATTAGATCTATCGTTGGATACGTTGAATTAATCATTGGCGAAGAAACCTATACTAACAAAGAAAAAAAAAAAAATTTTAATATTTTCAAATTTATTTTGAATAATAATCAAGGAATCAAAATTCAATGCAATATTTTCGAAAATAATATATCAAAATTTGTTTCACAAATAAAAACCAACGACGTAATAATTTATATAAACATGTAATTTGAAACTATTGTGAACTATTAAAAAAATAACTAAAAATTTTCATTTAGAAAATTTTATTGGAAAATGTTGCTGTAACAAAATCAAAATCTTATGGAAAAGGAAATTTCTCATATGAATTAAAATTGCAACATCATTCAACCATTCTTTCACTTGGAGAATTTGATATTTTGAAAAATATAAGACCTACAAAAGTTAATTTAGAAGACATACCATCTAAAATTGGATTAATAAGTAAAATAATAATAATTAACAGCCTCATATTGACAGACTTATGTCTATCTCTTAACTATCATTAAGGAATGCAAAAAATAAAAATTTGAAAATGATCGTATTCTTCACTATTCTCCTTCCATTATGCTAATGAGAGATAGATAATAAGCCCTTAAGAGAAATTTGTTTCTTTTAATCCCAGATAATTTCATTACATCTTGATCAATCAATACTTTTTATAGTGTTTGGACTCTTGATTTATATTCAGCAACCGATAATACCTATATTTACATATTACCTACACTGTGAAAATTACATCGTAACCGGCATAAAATACATAACATAAATTTACATTAACTTGAGAAAAAAGAATTATTATGAAAAGTTTACAATATATCTTATTAATATTTAACGATATTATTTTCTAAATATATAAACAATAAAAAAAATATACTTCAAATGGATAAAAGATACAATAATGCGTTTAAGAGACATTTATTAAAATTAATTTTTTCTTTGTACAGAAATTCAAGGATATTTACGTAATGCTTTTGTTCAAAAAAGCAAAAATAATATAATAGAACATTTTGGTATTATAACAGATGGTTATTATAAATTAGAAGTTTTATTAAATGTAAAAGACACTGAAAATGTCAACATTGAAAGAGGAACTAAACTCGAAATTATTGGTGATATTGAAGAACAAGGTACAATATTAAACAAAAAATCACTTTACATACCTAATTTTTATTCATTATACAGGAATTACTTTTATTCTAAAAGTAAAAGATTTCGAGCATATAAAAATTTTAAGTGAAGAAAAAATGGAGTTATAAGATCTTATTTTAACTTCAGAGTTAATTTTAAATGAGGTAAACTATATTAAACTATAAAAAATAAGACTGCTTCAATATTAAATTCCTTGCTCGCATAAAGCTTTAACAATATATAAAAAATGAGAGCATTTTCTTTATATATTTAAGATTGCATAAATATCACACATAAATCACAAAAAAAATTCAAATGTATATCTTGTAATATATTATTTAATATTCATGTAATATTTAATGTAAGGACTAAAATTACTTTAGACATATATATTTTTTATTTTCAAGAGTTAAATTATAGTTTTATTATATCAATTTTGTATAACGTTGAAAATGATATGGTACATTAATTAAGTTAGAAGGAAATAATTATACGAAAGATGTATTTTAATAAATTAACGTGATTATAACATTTTCACTTATAATAATTACAGAGTAAAGTAGAGTAGAAAAGTAAGGAATGATACAAAATTTATTTAGGTAAGTAAACGTATTATGCAAACGTCACCAATACGGATATACAATTTAAACACAATATTACTTGACTAAATTACATATGGTATGAAAATTATTTACATTCTATAAATAAAAATTTATATTTAAATGAATTAGATAATGAAATTTAAAATTTTGTTGGGAAAGTGATTTAGAAATATTGGGAAAACGTACAATATTATATATAGTCGCAGGTTTCTGAATTTAGATTTTATGGGTTATAAAATTTGGTTAATAACTTATTTCGATTAAGCCATATTTCCACTTCAAAATTTGAATGTTTCATATTCTAAATTATGTTTAGTAAAAAAGAAAAAAAAATATAACTACTCATTAAAAAAAAAAATAAAAATTTCATAAAATACTCAACGTACATTAGCCTGCCATAAAAGTAATCATATAATTAATAACGTAATTATTTAATATTATTTCAATGCATGGTGTAGTAATATTTTATAATCATAATCTTAAAATATAAAAAAAAAATTTATTAAATTTTATTAAAATGAAAAAAATATAAATATATAAAAAAATTGTTATTGTATACTTTTTTTTAATTAAAACTATTTAATAAAAATAAATTACTTTTTTATCTTTTAAGAATAGATTTATATGATTACTTTATGTTGTATACTCATTAAAAAAAATTTTAATAGAGCATGTTATAAATGACGTATAGAAATATATTTTGCATTTTCAATAATGTTTTATAAAAATTTTTTCTATTGAGTATACGTATCGGATGTAGGAAGGAGGCAGAAGGGCAATCTCTATTAAAAATTAATAAGTTTGAAATCAGAATGAATGCTTTAAAAAATAGTCTCAGTTAAATATTATATAAATTTTCTTAATGATTACAAACTTAATGTTTTTAATAGAGGCAGGAATGCGGCTCTGTCTCCACGTGGTTGTGTAGGGCTACTGGCGATGATTACCACGGTTTAAGTTATTAATAATCAAATTAATAATCATGAGAACTATGTGTAAATTTAACATGTCAAAAAATTACATTTATTTATCAGTACAGTATTACACATGATTATTATTAAATTAAACAAAAAAAAATCAACGCACACATCTATTTACCTCCTGGGTTGTGTGGAAAAAATAGAAGAAACTTTTATTTAAATGTTATTTTACAAAAAAATTGGATTGATAATTGAAAACTTTATCAATAAAAAATTGTCTTGAAAACCTAAAACAATTTAACTGAATTTAATTTAAGTTATTAAATGTTTTTCAAATAATGTAACCACTCCATATAACACAAAAAAACGCAGCTATCTATTTATCAATTTCTCTATTTACCTGAAAGATCGTTTCTATCTATTTATAAGTCTGGATATTTTTCTTTTAATCATTATGAGAGATTTTTTAAAAACATTATATAAAACTAAATACAATGATGGGGAGATGAGGGAGGGAAGAGGGGGAGCGGAGGGGGGCACGAGGAGGGGAAGAGGGGGATGAGGAGGGGACTGGGTGGTAGAGTTAGCGAATGAACTATATATAGGTATATATATATATATATATATATATATATATATATATATATATATATATAGATATATAAAATTCTAATTTTCTACACGTAAATTACCTAAACTTATACAAGCGATAAACAGCACACGATGGTATTTAATTATAAAGATGTTCACAATCCTTATCAAACTTTCTGTAGTGTAGCGAACTCCACGTGCTAATTGACAGGACAATAAACAAATGCAAGCTTTTTGAAGTGCGGAAAATGGCGTTATAACGGTCACATGACGATAACTATACATGAATTGTGGCCGAGAATTTGCCAACGTGGTAAATTCACGATAGTTTTGAATTTAAAAGAAAGAAAAGGAAAATTGGGTACAAAAATAAAGATGTAAATTTTGTATCACAAGGAAAATAATTTATTTAGTTTTTAGAAGGGAAAGTCTTGCGGCATAAAACCCTTCTCGTAATATTTATAGTTGTAGAGAGAAGATAAGTGTGGATCTGTGTGTGTGTGTGTGTGTATGTGTAGTCAGGAGTGCGCATTTCCTACGGGTCGTGAGACCGCGTTATCATGTCTAGGGCCGCACGGACAGCACTAGGTGCAATCGCATCGCAGTGGCAAGGGCCACACGTAAGTAGCAAGAGCCACGCGTAATAAAAGGATAAACCGCGTTTCCTTTCGCAAAGACTCGCACCGCAAAACGGCCTGTCACCGCGAAACCCGAACCGCCCACCGAACATGTCGCGAACCGATGAATCTACTCAGGTGCACCCGGACAATAGGAAACGATATGACGACGATGATCCCATATACGAGACAGACGATCGGTTTTTTCTTCGTGATTGTTGAACTCTCGAGAAACGTGCTGATTGCTCGGATGCTCGAAAGCTACTGACTAGTTCGCGCCAGTACCTCGAGAGCCCCCACTATTCCCGCTTCTATCGGCGGCGGTCAACATCGTTTCCGTCCGCGTATCGATCGTGCGAAGAATAGATGGCGCTACGTATCCCATTGCGCCTTCGACGGAACATACTCCCCCGTTACGAGAGAATGGAGCAAGTGTAGGTGTTGTGTAATATATATATTATTTGATCTTCATGATAATGATGACGATGGAAGAGGACACAGCTGCGTGATGTTGCGCTTGAGCTGTCCTCGTGATGTTCGCAAGGTTGCGACCCTTGAAATTCCATCGCTCCCGAGATGGACCTCGATGACGACTCCCAATTGCCACTGCGTACATGGTTGGTTCTTGTCGATGATGATGACGACCATGTTTGGAGTCAACTTGCCGGTTGAGTGATGCCACTTTTGGCGTCTCTGCAGTTCGTTCAGGTATTCCAGATACCACCGTTTCCAGAAGTCTTGACGAGCCTTGGAGATGAATTTCCAGATGGAGAGTCGATTAGTTGGAACAGATGTATAATCAGTTTCCGGTAGCATTGTGAGAGGACGGCCTACTAAAATATGCGCGGGTGTAAGCGCGATTGGATCGTTAGGATCGGTAGAGATAGAGCAGAGAGGTCGTGAGTTGAGGATCGCTTCGATCTCGGTGGCAAGTGTATTAATTTCCTCGAACGTAAGGAGTTGACCGCGTACGACGCATAAAAAGTGGTGTTTGGAAGATTTAACCGCAGCCTCCCAAATACCATCGAAATGAGGAGATAGCGGAGGATTAAAATGCCATTCGATACTCTTATGGACCGCGATGGAATCCACTTTGTTTTTAAACTCGTCCGAGTTGAACAACGCGAACAGTTCTCGGAACTGATTGTTAGCGCTGACGAAATTTGTACCGTTGTCCGAATAAACGTGCGTGGGAATTCCCCTGCGTCCGATAAAACGTCTAAAAGCCGCGAGAAAACCCTCCGTGGTTAGTTTGCTAACTATCTCTAATCTTCGTGGCCATGCAAACAAAAACGCATCCGTATGCCTTGAGTTCCGTCCGGTTGCGATGTTATTTCTCCTTGATCATAACGGATCCGAAATAATCGAGTCCGACATGCGAAAACGCGGCTGCTTCCGTGACGCGTGCAGAAGGTAGATCTCCCATTCGACTGTGTAACAGTGATGGTTTGTGTCTTATACACGTTTACGCATAACACGACATACTTGGTTTTTTCCGTCGAATAACCAATAATGCTGCCGCAAAGTGAAGAGAGTAGTCTAAAGCCCGACATGGTGATTTCACTCATGTAATTCGCGGATCAACAAATCTGTTACGTGATGACGCGGTGGTAACAGAATAGGGTGTTTTTGCGAAAAAGAAACATTCGCGCCCTTCAGACGTCCGCCGACGCGAAGAATCCCGTCTTCGTCGAGAAACAGATTAAACATGGCGAGTCTGGACTCTGACCTCTCTGCTCTGTGAGAATCTAGCGATGGAAATTGCGAATTGTTCGCTTTGGATCAAACGGATGACTCTTTTCTCGGCTTCCGATTTTTCCTGGACACTGATACATTTCCTTTTGAAAGTGTTCATAGGATGCCAACGCATGCAGAACGCAACGGCGTGAAGCAGTGTGCGATATGAGGAAAATCGCAAGAAAAGGTCGACGTTTATAGGTATTACTAGAAGACACGTTTCCTTCCTTAACCTAGTAATTCTGAAACTGGAATTGCGGTGCTCACGGGCCAAACATTCTCGGGCTATTGTAGCCATGCTGGACCGTGGAACCAGGTGTGATTTTTGAGAAAGTCGGATGGAAGTTGACCGCGAGACAATGCGTCGGCCGGGTTGTCCTTTGTAGATACGTGACGCCACTCCAAGTCTCCCCCTACGGCTTGAGTCTCACGGATTCGATTTGACTCGAACGGTTTAAGGCCTGTGGCGACTTCTTCAGCCAATGCAAAACGATGGTCGAATCAGACCAGAAAATGATGCGTTCGACACGAAAGTCAAGAGCGGAGCGCGTTTCGACGAACAATCGGGAGAGAGTTAAAGCTCTGCACAATTCCAGTCGAGGAATAGTTTGCTGTTTTAACGGGGTCACTCTTGATTTCGCACACACTACCCGAACAATGATTTCGCTCTTCGCGTCTATAGATCGAGCGTAAACACACGCGCCGTAGCCCATCTGACTAGCATCACAAAAGTCGTGAATCTCCATGCGCGACGTATTTTTCGTGACTAGATGACGCTCTATTGACACGTTGCAAAGAAGTTGCAACTGTCGCGCGAACGCACACCAAAGCGTGTACAATTCCTGTGGCACGGATTCGTCCCAAGCAATCCTTGTCTTCCAGCACTTCTGTATAATAGTCTTTGTGTATAAAATCACCGGTCCTAGCAGTTCCAACGGATCGAAAATTTTTGCGATCTCCGAAAGAATCGTGCGTTTAGTAATAATATCGGGGATTTCGATTGATTTGACTGAATAAACTAGCTTGTCGCGTCGTGAAGCCCAAGATACGCCGAGAGTTTTTAAAACCGAACCGTCTTCCTTGGCACAGTTTAAATTCAAGATCTTTTCGTCAAGGTTACCAAGCGCGTGGCCGTGATTTGATGCCCATTGTCGAATAAGAAACCCGCCTCGTTTTAGCAGTGCGATGATGTCGTCGCGGAGCTTCAAGATTTCCTGAAGGGAATCCGATTCGGTCAATAAGTTGTCAACATATAAATTGCGTTTCAGAATCGAAGCTGCTCGAGGGTACAGCGCCCTTACGTCGTCAGCGAGCTGATGAATCGTACGAATCGCGAAATATGGAGCCGAAGACACACCGAATGTCACTGTGTTTAGCTCGAAGACTCTAATGGCACCTTCGTGATACCAAAAAATGCGCTGATACCGGCGATCCTCCGGATGAACGAGAATCTGTCGATACATCTTTTCTATATCTGCGGTCAAAACGTATGCGTGCGTGCGGAACCGACTCAGGTGGGCGAACAGCTTATTCTGAATCGTCGGTCCCGTGAGAAAAACGTCGTTGAGGGATACGCCCTTGCTTGATTTAGCCGACGCGTCGAAAACTACGCGGACCTTGGTCGTAGCGCTCGTCAACTTGTGAACCGCGTGATGAGGAAGATAGTATCCGTTCCTTGACTCGTCATTCACCAGTGTCATGTGGCCTAAATCGGCGTATTCTTACATGACTCTGGAATACTCGAGTTCTAAGCCCGGTACGCGCGAACATTTTCTTGAGCCCGCGAAAACGTCGTAAAGCCTGCGTTCGCGATTCTCCCAAATCAGTTTCCCTCGCGAAACGGTAACCGTACGACGTATTGCCCGTCCGCATTACGTGTAGTCGTATAGCGGTAATGCGTGTCAGAGACTGTATCCGCACTCGATTTATCGAATTCGCCCGACGCGTCCTCGATTGTCCAAAATTTGGCCAGCTGCATGACCAACTCGGACAAATTGCATGAAGCAGCTGACTTCTTACCCTCCTTGATGCCGCCCACTATGATCCAGCCAAGTAGAGTTTTCTGAAGATAAAACTCGCATTCGTCCTGCGAGAGATTGATCTGTCCAATCGACAGCAAAGAAAGAGTCGCGCCAGAACTTATCAGAATATCGACCGATCTCGGGGTATGTTAATCAAATGACGAGGAAACACTTCATTCGGCGTTGCATCAGCGATTTTCAGTATCGTGAGACATGTTAACCGTTTCTCGAAATTTGAATGTAGAGCCCGAAAACAAATATCGACGCTGTTTTCGGAGACAGTCCACATCTCGTTAATCGCGCCAATGGGGATGGAACACATGAATGAAGGCAAGCGTAATTTCCGTGCGAACTCGGTGGTAATGAAATGCGCCGTTGCGCATGTATCTAAAAGTGCGCGGGCTTCTACAAAGGATCCATCAATGTATTTCACCCGTAAGACCGCGCTCATCATCAATTGAGATTGAAGCAACCTTGACACGGTACTAAAAACTTCCACGCCCAGTCATGTCGAATTTCCGGAAATTGCTGCATTAGTGTCGGACTTGGAAGCCGATGTGTTGGGTCGAGAGGAGTGCAACAGTGAATGGTGGAACCGATTGCAGAGCTTGCATTTACTGGCCCTGCATGCCCCAGCGTGCTTGCGCAAGCAGTTATGGCACAAATTCTTCACCTTCACCGAATCCCACCTTTGCTGTACGGACAGCTTCTCGAAATCGAGACAGCGATAGAGCGGGTAATCCGCCTGACACTGAGGGCACGGATTAGATGTAGACCTCGCGAGCGCGTGTGCTCCCGCCTAGGGCTTCTTCTTCTTACCGCTCTGGGTCTCGTGATCACTCGGCCGTTTTTCCCATCGTGTGCTATTGTTGTTCGCGGTGTCGCGTTCCATGGTGTGCAGCCGAAGTACGACTCCCCCGATGAACGTATAAAACTCTCGAAGAGTGGGAATCACGTCCAACGATAACGATTCTTCCCATTTCAATCGGATGTCGTTTGGTAACACTTTCTCTAGTGTGCGCACGATAACGTAATGGGGGACATCGAAATCGAGTAATCCGAGCATCGTCAAGTGTTGACGTACCGTGTCAACCATTTTCGACAAACCCTTGGATGACGTGTCCACCAACTTGGGAATTTCGAGGATAGTATGTATATCTGATATTAACGTGTATTTATTGTTGGTGACGATATTATATTAATTTTATATTGCCTCGCAATGTTTTCATAATGAAACTTTTTTATACATGTGACCGTTAAAACGCCATTTCGCGCGCTTGTATAAATTTAGCTAATTAACGTGTTAACGTGTTGTTATTTAATATATATGGTGATTACTTCAAAGTGTAGAAAATTAGAATTTTTGTTTGTAGGTTATTAACTTTTATAAACTTTGTGTTGTCATAACGTTATTCTTGTCGATTCCACATTTTTCTCATTGAATTTAGTCTAATCATTTGATTCTTTTCATATCGTGATTTTTGTTATTGTTTGTTATAACGATTCGTTTTTGTCTATTCGGTAGTTTTATTATAAAACCCGTAAAAATGAAATATTCTTTGCTACGTTAGAACTGTTTGCTTGTTGTTTTTGAAAATCAACATAACAAAATGAAGAAGCAAACAGTGTATGATCGATGTAAATTTGTCCATTGTAACAATGGGAAGCACAATGGCCATCGTTTATTTCGATTTCCATCTCCACCAGTGCAGCGACAACAATGGATTAACAATTCAGGTAAATAATACACAAGTTTTTTTACAAAATTAAGCCTCTTTTAATATCGCATGAATTTTCTATTCGTATTTAAAATTGTAAAATATTTTATTAAATAGTTTATTTTTTTCACTTTTAGATGTGTACATTTTTAAATTATTTTAATTTATTTATTTATAAAGTTTGCTATTACATTAACGTTTTCATTTATGATGTAGTATATAAAGAATCGAAATAAAGGCGATACCAAAGTTGTATCTTAAAATTGTTTTTCTTCATCAAAGAGAAAAATGTGTTAATATACTTGGGATCAAAATATACTATTTTTAGAAAATGTCCGTATATGAACGAGTTTGCATAAATGTACGTATATGACGAAATCCAAAAAAATAAACTTTTTGGTATCCAGAAATCGCAAAAAAAAATCTGGGGTTTCCAAACCTTTTTTATTATGTTTTGGGGGTCAAATTATGAATAAAAACGCGTTTAAACAATGAAAATTGCCCATGAAACCATGTTTTTTTAGCAAATTAGTTATTTTTTATACACGAAGAGAAAAAGATAGTAACGATTACTATACACGTACACTAATCTTTACTATCTTTTTCTCTCGGTGAATATAGCAAAAAATAAGGGGTTACTGTACAGTTAATAACTATGAACCCGAAGGTGGAAAAACTTTTTCCGAAAAGATATTAAAAGTAGAAGAAAAGACCTTAAAATTATGTACAATTTTAACATTTTTATAGTTATTAATAACATTGTATATGTAATAAGATTTGCGTAACAGATTTTCATAGAATCATTTACAACTTGGCATGCACGTTCTTTTTATTTTTACGAGAAAAATACAGAACGATTTTTCGTTTTTAGGCATTTTTAGAATTTTTTTTAAAATGCCTAAAAACGAAAAATGTAGTTTTCAGAAAAATGGCTGTAAAGATTGCAAATTACATGTACAACAATGTTATTAATAACTATGAAAATGTAAAACTTGTACAAAACTTTTGCGTATAGGCTGCTGTAACTCTTTTTATGTTTAAAGTGGTGGTCAAGAGACAGTTCTTCCCTTAACAATATCTGCGTTTGTAATACAAAATTTTGATTTTCAATTCTTGTTTCAATTTATAATAGTATATTACACAACTAGGGGCGAAAATGGGTTTTTCCAAGCGAGGATAATGATTGAGCACGAGTGGAAGTCAAGGACACCGAAGGCGTACACGAGTGCTCAAAATCATCATCCGAGTCTGAAAATAACCTTTTGCCCGAAGTTGCATACCGTATTTTTTATAACAAGTGCATAAAAAATATAATTTTCGGCGCCTATAAAGTGGAGCGAAAATAGAGTTTTCCCAGCATCAGAAATAAAGGGTACCATAAATACTCATTTTCGGTGGCGAAAATATTTTATGACCCGTAATTAAAAAAAAAGGATTCTTTTAATAATATTTTAATAAAATATATTCAAATTTATTATCAACATATAGTTTTATTTAAATAAAAGAGGTCGATGTCCCCGTCTTCTACCGATTTATGTATCTTGGTTTTATGTACAATATAAAGTCGCTATATGGGTAAATCTCTAGAACCTTTAACCTATGTATCATAAACTTTAATTTACATTTTTTACATTTTTAATTAAATTTTAACTGTTACAAGCATGCTTATACTGTTGTTTAAGATTTAAATTTATTATTTTTCATATTTTTAGATTCAGTTTCTGTCATAAATTAATTATACTTATTAATTAAAAACTTTAATATCATATTTTGTGTACGTCAAATGCCCGATTTCAAATATATTTTCGTTAATCCTCACTATAAATTACTAATTAAAAATATAAAAAAATTACCTTAACACATGAAAAACATTCAGGAATCAAATGATCTGAATAATAATTACATTTTTTTCATAAAACCGGAATTAAATGGATTTGAATATTGTCATAGATATTGTACATCGCAACGCAAAAAGTAGCTTAATGATATACAATTAAACTACTTAAAAAACTATTTTAGTACATAGAACATAAAAACAGTATTATTTTAAATAAGATGTTGCTTTATTTTTATTCTTAAAATAATCCTAAAAGATTTAAAAGACTTTTAAATGAGCTGATTCAAAAATGAACGAGAAAAATGTCGCGTCTGCAACGCTTGTTTATATAGTGAGTATTAATTAAAATGAATAAAATAAGTGATAAAAATGTAATATTTTATGTACTTTTCACATACAATTATTTATGGTACCTAAAATCCTTATATTTATTAGTAAAATTGCAAAAGTACATCGATTTGTCGCGTCCGCAATATTTATCCGCAACGCCAGTTTATTTAAGGGGTCAGATACACCTTAAAATTTTATAGTACATTATGCATCAAGGGAGTAAAGTGGGCAATGTACGCACTGCGTGACGTTGCCGACCGAGCGAAGCGAAGTCGGCATTTCACACAGTGCATGCTTGCCTACTGTACTCCAGAGGTGCGTATACTACTTTTCACCACACCCCCGTAAAGAAATGACTGTACGCATCTCAGCAGGCCGTACAGTACCCCATGCTCTGCCTAGAAGTAAAGTGACTTGTGTACGCGCGACGCGCTGTTTTACCGCTCGAGACGCAGTCGAGAGCGGAAAAAGACGCATCGCGCATGCGCAAGTCACTTTATTTCCTAGGCAGTCCATGCGGTACTGTACGGCCTGCTGAGAGGGCGTACAGTCAGCACTTTACGCGCAGTGTGGTGAAAAATTAATTGATAATGAGTGTTCGTCAAAAAGTTGGGTCTTTTTAAAAGTGTGATTTTCAAAAAAATAAAGTCTTTGAAACCGAAAATAAAAAATATGATGTAATAATATTAATCATATAAATAAAGAAAATTAAAATGGGCGAGATCAAAAAACACTTTTATGTAGTAAAAAAAATATTACAATGTTGAAAGTTTCTTATAACTAATTCTTTTAAATTACGAATTTATAGAGTATAACTTTAATTTAATATTGTTTGATATATATTACTTTACATGAAGTATCTCTTGTTTAGTAGAAATTAAAAATTGCATCGCTTATTACAGAATATGAACGATTGTGATCTAAGTTTAAATAGGTTAAAATGTTGTTTATTTACCTATTTGTCGTATTCGATGCTACCGCCTTCGATTGTTTTAGTACATTTAACGTAAACATTGTACGGACAAGATATTTAAATGCGCCAGATGTATGTGAAATTATGAAAGGAGAAATTCCTCTATTTTTTTAAGCGACAAATTCGATTTAAATGTTTATTTTTTAAACTGAATGCTTCGTTAAAGAATTTTTCGCTGGACAGACAAGACATACAATATAGGTACGGTAGAAGAAGTGCAACATTAACTAATTATTTGTAGAAAACAATACTGATAAATAAGTATATGTGAACTTTTTACAAAATGTATGTAAGAGTTGCAAGAAGGAATAGGTTGCATTTTAATTTGTGGATATTTTAATACAACTTTCTTTGAAGAAAGTCCTTGGGACGGACAAGATATCAAAAGTAGGGGACACATTTCGAAACGACCGTAAATAAACAGAATACACGCATTAAAAGGTAGAGCATCATTTTTGGACTAACTAAGACTTATATTAACCCTCTGAATAATTTTTTTTTGTTAAAATTTACTGTATTACTGAATTTCTTGGTATATTCGGATGAAATTAAGGCTTGGGATATGAGACGGACAAGACATTTTGCTTAGTTTTTTATTTTTTACGCATAGAAAATACTTGATATTCTGAAAATTTTGTAGATTCTTGCTTACGATAGTCCGGTTGTAGTACTATTTTTTTGAGAATCATATAATGCCCTGTTACCTTGTAAAACAGGAGGGACAAGAATTGTTCAACTTTTTGACAAAAACTTTTGGATATGGGTGTGGGATTTTGTATATAGAAATTACACAACAAACTATTAGACTTCCCAACTTTTCTGATCTTGATCCTGTGAGAAAAGTTACTAGATCAAGTACTGAATATTAATGATTTTGAAGGAACAATGCTACTGACTTAAAACTAGCTAATATTCTCGGAGGCATCATGTCTCATAGTTATCTGAACCCTTGCATGTGGTGCTATGCACTAAAAAATGAGCTTTATGAGTGCGGAGAACATAGAACAATTGGCACCACTTTACAAAATCATATGAAATGGGTTGAAGCTGAAGCTAAGAAAGAAGATGCTAAAAAGTTCAAAAACTGTATACATCCCCCTATATTTAATAATCAAGAAGAGAAAACGTTTCTGCAAATTATTTCTCCTCTTGAATTATATATAATACTTGGAACTGTCAATACTCTACGTACTCGTTTATTAAAGGAATGTGAACAAGATGCACTTCAATAGGCTAAATCATGATTTGTAACGCGTGACATACGACATGGGAGTACAAGTTTCAATGGAAATTCATATAAAATCTTACTTAACAAACTTTATTTACTACGCTCTAGATGTCAAAATGTTTGCTCCTCGAAATACTTATGTCAAAGTTTTTGAAACATTTAGAGCTGTTATGCAAGCCTGCTTTGGTAAAGATCTCCACCCTTCTTTTGAAAATACAATTGAAGATTTCAAAAATAGCTACTTGGAGTTTGGCATACCGGTAAGTCCAAAATTCATGCTATTTTCCATCACGCACCAGAATTTTGCGAAGACATGGGCACTGGACTTGGATTGTTTAGCGAAAAAGCAATGGAATCGGTACACTGCGATTATAAAAATGTTTGGAAAAAATATAAAGTATCAAATGAGCATCCCGAATATTCGCAGAGATTTCTTCGGCTTCCATGCATTTTAAATAAATTGGCCTCCATGCATTTTAAATAAAAGAATCATTCTTCTGGATGTGTTTGTTTTCTGAAAATGTGAAGTAAATAAATAAAAAGCATAACTGAAAAATTCTGGTTGTTTTCAAATTTGTTTCATGCAGTTATATGGATGATATCAATATAAGAGGTGCGAAATTTTTTAGAATTGTTTTTACTACTAAAAAGTAGAACTTCAGCTGAAAAATTCATAGTTTAAAGATTTATTAACAAGAATATCGCGGATAATCTCTGAAAAATATTGAAAAATCGAGTTTATTTTGGTCGCAAAATACTCGTAAGAGTTCCTAGAAATAATATACGCAAAGATCCGAGCAGTGATTATGGCCTGAAAGCAAACGTCGAAGAAGACTTACTTGAAGCTGAAGAGGAGGAACATGATGATCCAGGAGAAAATTAAGAAATTAACTTACACGATGAAAATTTGGAAGAAGAACCTGAAAATGTGCCTGCAAATGTAGAAAGTATTGAAGAAACACCTGGAAATAGGAGTGGATTGAGAGATAGATCCACATTAAAAAAATTAAAAAAAACCTCCACAGCGGTATGATGATTATTTTGACATTGAGGACGCTTTCATTTCAGATGATCAAAAACCGATCTCCTTAAAGGAAGCAGTGAAGAGTTTCGAGTCAGCAAAATGGAATGAAGCCATACAGGAAGAGATCAACTCCTTAGATCAAAATAAAGTGTGGGGGTTGGTCGATACACTCAAGGAAAAACCATCATAGGCAATAGATGGGTTTTCAAAATCAAGAAGGATGCGAATGGTAATGTCCACCGGTATAAAGTTAAACAGTTGTAAGGTTCGACTCCTCGAGAGTTATGCTAGATACCACAGCAAAAAAAAATTGCATTAGAAGCAATTTGACGTCAAAACAGCCTTTTTGTATGGAAAAATGGAAGAAGAAGAAATGGAATGGAAGATATATATATATGTATATATATATATATATATATATATATATATATATATATATATATATATATATATATATATATATCTTATCTGGAAGATATAAGATATATATGACCGATTTCATCTCAAATCATGCAGGCCGACAGCACCTATCTCTCCGAATCAGCTCAAATTATAGTATATTATTCTACTCGGAAAATAAGCGTATAAGTATTTTTTGATTTTTCGATAGCATCAAAATTGCATGTGTTATGCTTTTTTAAAAAATGACTCCTCAAATTTCGTTTCTCAAAAATCGAAAACTTTTTTCTTTTTAAATCGTTCTAATTCGTCTTTTTATGGATATTTGAAAATAATTCTGTACATATTCGATGCTGTTGGTGATACTCTTTCGATCTGCCAAGTTCAAAAATTTTTTTACAAAAAATTAAGGATGATACGGCATTTTTTATAAACAATGAAAAATGCTTTTTTCTCAAAAAAGCCATCTTTTTTTTGACTCAATTTTTTTTTATAGATAGCTAGTCTCAATGCCTATATGGTCATATACAGGACATTTGGAATATTTTTGTTTTTTATAAGATATAAACGAAATAAGAAAAAAAATTTATTTACCCCTAAGTATAATGATTATACGTATATAGCAGAGCAAGAATCGGTGCATTAGGCGAATACGCGTACGATTATTTATATATGTGTGTGTGTACACCATAGAGGTGTATAACGCATGGTACTAGAATTCTCCGCAAGGTGGCTAAAACTCATCTTTTGCTATCACGTAGATAATGTTAGTTATTTTAGCTTATTTAAGGAACCAGGTCTAGTTATCTTAATATATATAGTATTACTTATACATACTAAGATTTCTCTTGAATTATGGCTGAAATTTATTCAACAAAGAGGCGCAAGTGTCCAAACTTTTTTGGATCACACAAAAAAAACGTATATGATGCCACTGTTAAATTTAGAAAATTGGAGAATTTAGCAGAACTTCTTCGACAAAGTTTTCCTAACAAAGCAGTACAGAGTTCGGATTATGTATGCTTCAATTGTAATGAACGCGTTAAAAATATTGAACCAAAGGAAATAATTGATGCGATTCATTCAGACCATTATACTGACTTGGACAGTGAACGAAACCTTAATTTCTAGTTCTTTTGGTAATGTTTCGCCACTTAAAAGGAAGAGAGGTATTGATGATTCATCTGTACAAAGATACATTATTAGAAAAAAATCAGAACTAGTATCTTCATTCTCATCTGCAACTAGCTCAAAATTGTCAGAAGCATACAATGTTTGCATTGATGAATCACATGATGATTTGACTCAATGCTTCTGCAATGAATGGCTCAATAACTTGCGAGTAGCGCTTGAAAATTGTGACAGTATCAATGAGAAAATTAGAATTTTAACGTTGCTTCCTTCGTCATTAACAAAATCTAGTATTTTATCAGCATTTCCCGAAGTAACTGTTTATATGATTGACAAAGCAAGAATGCTTGTAACAACTAAGGGAATATATTCTGAACCTGACGCGTATACTGGTCATCCATTGGACGAAAAGTCTACAAAAATTGCCATGGAATATTTTCTAAACGATGACTTTAACTGTACACGTCAAAGCCCTAATAAATGTGATGTTGTGACTGTTCAACAAAATGGAAAAAAAGAAAAAAAAATAAAACGTTATTTGACACGCAGTTTAAAAGAGGCGTATAAACTATTCAAACAAGAAAACCCAGACATAAAAATCGGTATAACAAAGTTTTATACATTAAAACCAAAGTTTGTTATGTTGAGCCCGTCGAAGGAAGTGTGTCTGTGCATTTACTGTGCAAATTTTGATTTATACGTTAATAGTCTAAATAATTTCCTAGGAGGCAAACATTCAGACCTCGATAGAGTTCGTTCTACACTTTTATCGACAATTGTTTGCTCCAATTTGTCCGATAAGTGTCTTTTTCAAGAATGTACTTTATGCCCAGGTTCTGAAAATATCAACCTAAGTTTGTTTGGATTAGAGACAACTAATGAACATGAGGAGATTGTTTTTGCTATGTGGGAAAATGGCCATCTTGTGAAGAAAAGATTATCAATCTCCAATTTTTTTAGCGATCTTTCTTTTTCGACAGTCAAAACAAGCGTTCATTTAAATATTAAAAATATACAAAGAAAAGCTATAAAAGAAGAGAAAGAAATAGCTGCAGCTAACTCAGGTCATCTAGTACTGCATGGTGATTTTGCTGAAAATTGGGCAGTGATTCACAGTAACCCTATTCAAGGTACTCACTGGGTTAATCAACAGGTCTCTATTTTCACAGCTGTTTGTTATCAAGGAAAACTAACAAAAACTTTTGCTGTCATCAGTGATGATAGAAAACACGATTCTGCCCATGCCTTGTTAGCAATGGAAAAAATAATTGATTCGGTGAAAAATGATTCAATCAATAAAAAATGGTTGTTTTCAGCTACAGGTCACGGGAAAGGTGCATATGATGGTGTTGGCGGACTAGTCAAACACTATGCAACTAGACATAATCTTCAGAACAGTCATATTGAATCAATACAAGATGCCAATGCTTTTGTAACAAAAGTTCAATCTTATACTAATAATATTAAACTAATCTTACTACCAAAAGAAGATATTGAAGTTTTTAGACAAAATAAAATAAAAAAGTGGCTTAAGGCTCCTAAATATAACGGCATTCAGAAAACCCATGTATGGAAAGTAAATGTAGGTAAAAAGAAAAAATCTTATACAGGTCGAACTGCTCTTCATTCTTTAACAAAATTGTTAAATAAAGAGAAATAGAAGAAGAAGAAAATCAACTCAAAGAATCGTGTTAGCAGGAAAGTTAGAAAAAGCAATAAAATGTCTAAAAATCATAAAAAAGGGAAAAATACATAGGATTTTTTCTTGCACGACAGTGCTATGGAGGAACATAAATTTTTTTTCTTATTTCGTTTATATCTCTTAAAAAACAAAAATATTCCAAATGTCATGTATATGATCATATAGGTATTGACACTAGCTATCTATAAAAAAAATGAGTAAAAAAAAGATGGCTTTTTTGAGAGAAAAGCATTTTTCATTGTTTATAAAAAATGCCATATCATCCTTGATTTTTTGTAAAAAAATTTTTGAACTTGGCAGATCGAAAGAGTATCACCAACAGCATCGAATATGTACAGAATTATTTTCAAATATCCATAAAAAGACGAATTAGAACGATTTAAAAAGAAAAAAGTTTTCGATTTTTGAGAAACGAAATTTGAGGAGTCATGTTTGAAAAAAGCATAACACATGCAATTTTTATGCTATCGAAAAATAAAAAAATACGTATACGCTTATTTTCCGAGTAGAATAATATACTATAATTTGAGCTGATTCGGAGAGATAGGTGCTGTCGGCCCGCATGATTTGAGATGAAATCGGTCATATATTATATATGGCTAATTCCGCCGTAATTTGCTACTTTGCGTCCAGGCCTCTTAAACACTTGTACATTCAGAAAAAAAATCGTTTTTAATTTTTACACATGTATGGCATAACTAACTTGCATGAAAAAATCCATTACGTCCGTCAAATAGAATATCGAAAAATAATCGACGAGTATTTTTTCTTTTTTCAAATAAATGATTATAAACTAAGATATAGCAGATTGAAAAGTCGCTGTACGTCACGATATCGATCGTAGTATATCTATATATTGCAGTGCTGTAACGTCACGCGATATTTCAACCTAGTATACCTTTGTTAATAATCATTTATGTGGAAAAAGAAAAAACACGTGTCGATTATTTTTCGATATTCTATCTGATGGACCTAATCGATTTATACATGCAAATTTCCTATTGTTAAAAGTCGGAAACGTACATAAGTGCTATCTTTTTAAACAAATCAATAAATTAGGTCTGAAATGTCAGTTCGGTAACATGTTAAAAGTACAAATTTCGATATATAACGACACTCTACGCAGAAGTAAGGTAGATAGAAAGAATTCCTCCATGTTCATAGTAAAAGATAGAGTTAATAATATACATTTGTATTCGTTTTAAACTAAAAATTTACTAATTATCATTAAAGTAAGGTGTATATTTTTTGTCCAGCAATTTGCGATAAAATATTGATAACAACAGTACCTACACCAAAAAGCGCAGTAGTTTGTTATAATAAGGAACTTGGATAAATTTTAAATTCAATTTTATTCGCTAACATACTTGAAAATAATAAACTTCCCAAGAGAGTTTTTATTTAATGCCTTATTTATTTATTTATAGATAGTAACATTTTAGATCACTATTTGAATCTATGTCACGTGACATCATCAATACAAGCGTCGAACACCGCAAATCCAGTGCGACTGTGGCGACTGTAGGTACTAACAGTAGGGCTGTGTTGCGCCTATCCCGATCGAGATGGAAATAATCGATTTTAATGGGTTCGATAGTAGTCAAAACACTGAAGTGCACCTTGAGCGAAAATGTTTGAAATAATAAGACGAGTAAAATTTAAATTTAACTTTCATTAATAATTCAAATGAACAGTTGAAGTTTTAACAATTATCAAGAACTTTATCTTTCTGAATAATACTGATTTTAGGTAAATGATGACGTAGGTTCTGTTCGCGTGCAAAGTCTCGGACAGAATAAGCTCCAGAGGCAGAGGCGGCTTCCTTTTTATGCAGGAGTTAAGAGGCGGGACCCTTATTAGTTCATTAGTGAAATTTCCATTCATGCAATCAACGGGAGAGAAAGAATGTGCTGTTCTTCCCCTCCTCTTGTTTGTTTCGGTACTTTTCCTTACGGCTGACCAATGCGAGAAGCAGTCTCCTACTCCTCTTAGATGACTTGTTTGTCTTAGTACTTTTCCATGAGGCTAACCAATAGAGAAGCAGAGTCTCCCACTGCTAGATGGTTTGTTTGTCTTGACCTTGAGAGCTATATTTAGAGACTCAGTAGTTTTCCACTCGTTCGACCTTGAAGATCTATTTTGAGAGTTTGGCGATTCTTCCATGCGTTTGACCTTGGTGTTTTTCCATGGTGTATAAATAGCTCATAAAACAAACATTTAACCCTTTCAGCTCTATCCTAATTTATTTATTCTTATTTAACGTCATATGAAATCATTAGTTATTTATGTTTTAAAACTTTTATTATTGATTGTTTATTTATTATTCACTAGTTTATTCATTAATGAACTTTAGTTAATAATGGTAGTTTATTATAATTTATTTATGTTATGTTTTAAATAAAATTATTGTTATTATTTATTTATTATAATTAAAATTTTCGCGCTTGTAATTTACTTTTGGCACTGAATTTTCGAAATCATTCAAAAAGCGCTCTAAAATTTTACTGTTCTTAATGCGTTTCAAATAAATAAATACGGCATAAAAAAATAAAACATTCAACTACCCAGTAACAACAGGATATCTTTCAGAATATCTTAATTTTCGCTTATCAAAGATGTCTTTAAGAGCTTGATTGAAGAGATCTTTTAGAATTCATCTTGTAAAAGATACAATAATTATATTTTCAAGATATATTTTTATTGATGCCTTAAAGTATCTTTTAAAAATATATTTTTGATATCTTCAAAGCATATATTTGATAACGTCTCTAAAGCTCCCTCAATTTGATATATTGAAGATATACATTTCAAGATATATTAAATATATGGATTGTTCAGATCTATAGTGAAGCAAATCCACTTTTACTAATTTCGAGAAAAATGAGTTTAAAGTTTTTTGTTCATAATTAATTCCCTTATAAATACTGGCACTTGAACTCTGGTTTAATTGATAATTGAAAAGTTTATAAATTATTCTGAAGTAATTGGATTACCAGTTTGGTACTATTGCTTAAGTAGCAGTTCATTATAGTGAAGAAAATGGATTTGTTTCATTATGGTTCTGAAACTTTGGTGTTATTTTTCAGAAGCATAACGAAACAAGTCCATTATAATTTTTAAGACAAGTAATTAAACCTAAAGTATTGCAGTTTCCGTTTTCTGACGCTATTTATCAATATGGCAGTGAAAATATTATAGATTTTAAGATTCTAATGATATTTTTATAACATATTATAATATAAAATAAGATTTTGAAATAATAGTATTACTTTTTAAAATAAATTTGAACAACTTTTTTAATTGTTGGGATTCCATAGCTATAGACCCGGAAAGGAGAAAATTATTTTCAGTTCTTAGTCAACTGAAAAGTAGTAAAAAACTTTGCATCGAATGGTTTTTTAAAGAAAAAAATTGCTCTAAATATGATTTTTAGATGTAAACCTTAAAAACGGTTATTGGTTTCCTGCTCCTAAATTAAAGCAATTTTAATAACTATGATAGCAAAAAATTAATTTGAGTGTTCTTTTATACATGTACCTAAGTATTGAAAAAAGTAAAAAAACATAAGTCTTTTTAAAAAATCCAGACCACCATACGCATATTGCTTTTATTCATATGCATTGCTTTGTCAAAATATGTCATGGCCATTTATAACTTCACAAAAGCTAATTAGATTCTAATTTCAAACTAATAGCGATACCAGGAGTTCAATATCCATTCAAACGATCAAGTCACATGTTTCAGAAAAATTCTTTGTATATTATAAATATTACTCTAAAGTCACTCAGGGCATTTTCTTTAAATGTTCCTGAAAAATTTGGACTGACGTGCATTTGAACCCATGCTAATTCAGCGAGAATTTATTTTATATGTTTCATTACTACATAACCAAATAGAATTAATAAGAACCGCTGCTAACTGCTTTAACAGATTAATTTCTCAAAGAGATCAAATATTTAGGCTGATAAAAGTGACTTTAGGAATAATCAATTATGGTATAATTATGAATCCACAATTCTTTAGATCGTATCCAGATTCTTAACAGTATGTGGGAGGTATGAAAAGATTTTCATCCATATGCATATTCAAAATTTTATATCATAAAACTTTAACAGAAATAATTTTAAAGTAATTGTTAGATATATAAATCGAAAGGAAATTACACCTACTTTGCGAAACTATGCATAATTTTGAACTATCTAACACAAACAATTATACAATAATTTGTTTTCGTTTTTAAAACAATTTTCAAAATTATATTTTTTTACGATAAGCAGTAAGCGTTGACCATTTAGCTTAAAAATCTAATCAGTTATATGTTGGGTGATATCTTATACATCTGCAAAATTTCAGCACGAAATACAGATGCCTTCGGAATTTATGGTGACTATTAAATTTGATCATATACATATACACATACGGTGTGTTCGTATCCAAATTGCGGATACATTATGGAGTGTGTTGAAAAAATAGCCGGTAGCCATAAGCCTGACCCTTTTCTTGTGGATGGGGGGGGGGAGGGATTATCACAATTTTTTCAATATACTCCACAATATATCCGCAGTTTGAACAAGAATGCACGGTATACACGCACACGCATACATAGACACACACCTACATACACATACATTCTGATTCAGTAGCCTCAAAATCATTGATAAATTCATTAAAACCTAGGTTTTTTAAAAATCGTCATTACAAAGCTTTCTCATGCAGAAAGCAATTAATAAATAATATATAGACATATTAAAGTTTCGCGTAATATGCATTTAAATAGAATTATAGAAAACAAGGTCTTTTAATATAAAACTATTTCAATCATAGATAGATTCATCGTTTCCAAAACCAGGCAAACTGTTTTGCGACGCAGACCTAAATTGTGAAACAACCTCACCCTCATCTGACTCATAGTTATTAGATTCTTCAAAATAATACATTCTATTGTTATTTGTAAGCAATAGAACCGTGTAGATACAAGTAGTTGCAAAAAACCTATTATTATGCACGCATTATATCGATAACATGAATATGTTTCATTATGGATCTGAACCAAACAGCAGTTACCGGACCGGAACAAAAGACGACGCTCAGTAGCACGCCCAGGGAAATAATTTTAATTGTGTCAGTAATGGTTCATATTTCTAACATATACAGCTATCGTTTAAACCACAAATTAGCGATTTTTCAACACGTGGACCTATTCCAATATGGTTCTAAACGATAATTATATTAAAAAGACATATTCGAGATAAATTTAAAAAGACGACGCTATTATTTCCATCATGGAGGGGCGAAACGTTTTATTATTAGTGTACGATCAGCTGCTGATGGACTTATAGTACGAAGTATGCATTATCCTACATAATTATTATTTATGTAAAATTATTATTTAAAAATGTTGTTTTTGCAGATGATAAATAGTGTTTGTGAGTACATAATTTTCTATGTAAATTTTTAATTGCTAAAAATAGTTAAGGTTAACTATGTGCCCAGAAAGAGTTTCTAACCTCTCACACCTAATTTTTTTTATAACTTTTGACATAACATAACATGACATTTAACATGACTTTTGAACATAACTTTTGATCAGAATATCCTTAGAAGTGGTGCAACGACGCAAATTAAAGGTCTTCATGTCAGCTTTTATATAAAATTATAAGTACCTATGATGTATATTACCTGAAGTAAGTTACATCAAACTATAAGAGATCCCATTTAAAATATAAGTAATGCGATGCATTACAGAGACTACTATAACTTCCATATTTTAATATCCTACGGTGTGCCAGTTTTTCTGTTGATACTATTTGGAACAAAGATTCAAAATAATTTTAGATTTTGAATAATCATCAAAGATTGAGGTTATTAAAAATGTCCAAAAATAGCCTGTTGTAAGTCAGAATTTTGACTTATACGACTTTTAAGTCGAAGAAATTTTTTTTGCCAATTAGGACGTAACTGATTTACGGAAAAATTGCATAAGTGCTCTTTAAAACAACTTTAATTCGAGGTAGCCACCTTTAAATGTTAATTTTAAGCATCCAGTTTGCAGGAAACTCGTTTTTTTTCACAAATATCAACTTTTTAGAGGCTTACTTTTGATATTTGTAAAGATGTCTGTGTTTACTGGGTACAAAAAAATAGAGCTGGTTTAGTACTGTGAAGGACCGCGCTATTTCATCGCTCACTATAGGGCCAAATCAGTTCCATCGCAGCGCTGAACGGCGCTCTTGAGAGCGCTCCCCTCCCGTATGCTTAGTAGTGACTTACATACTCCAGCGCTGCGATGGAGCTGAATTGGTTCCATGCGAACACTGGGTTAATTAGCTTTATGCACATGCTCATCTAGCGCACCCGCACGGAAAAACCTGCGGGAACACTGCACAGGCGACTACAGTATAGCAGCGCCACTAAGATTCGAGTGCGCGGTGCGCTCGCAAAGTTGTGCGGCGTATTTGTTTTTGGACATTCTGCGCGCCCAAACATGAGGGAGCCCACGTCACGGTCGCCCCGCACGCCCAAAACAAATGCGCTCTTCGCTCAGTAAGGGCGAAGGGAACGCGGTTGAAGTTACTTGAAGTGACGCCGCTGCCCGCGTGTTTAGCGTAGCTGCCGCACCAGTCGGTGTCGCCGTGCGCCTGAGGGTCTTTCTGTGCGTGTATGGACAGCTTTAGACCTAAGAGCTCAGAGGCAGAGCTACCGCAGCGCTAAATTTCTTTCCGCGTATGTTTTACTTTTTTATGTTACTTTATCGATTCCAAGTGTGTGACGTAGAGAGTTCGTCACTTAAAGGAGTAATCGCCTACTAACGCGCATTACAGGAAACCCAGCCAACAAGTCCATGCGCGAGCCTAACTACACCCAGGCTGGAATTTAACAATTTATGATTAGTACTAACGGGGGGATATTTTCGCGTTTTCCGAGGTACACGAGAGAAAGGAGTCGCGCACACACTGAAGCAATGAACTACCATCCGACGGAAACACATGGGGCACGATACACGGTGCGTAGATGGGGCAGCGTGCACTGCATCCTGTCACACTACTCAGTGCCTTGACAGTGCACTTTACACTGCACTGCACTACTTCACGGACACACACACCAGCACGCCACGAAGCAGAAACCCCAGCAACCAGGGGATCCTCCGGGGAAGAACCGCAGTAACAGCTAACACAAGACCCGACGACAGCTGATCCGCGCAGGCTCAGAGGAGAGGCAGCCGGTACACACGCAGAAGTGACCGCTCTAGTCGCGCCTGTGCCAACTACACACACGCGCATTCGCACCAGCCCAGCACACCTCGCGCACGCACGCAGAAGCCGTCACTAACACTGGAGGAGAACAGAATCAAAGTGGCTCCTGGGCGACGAAGCGTCAGCTGGACCGCACTCAGCGATATCACGCCGGCGGAAAGCAGACAACAACAGCGGCGGCAGCACCTACCGATCGTACAACGGGAACAGCCAGAAGAAAGAGGAGAGAGAGAGAGAGAGAGAGAGAGAGAGAAGCGAGGCGAAGCGAAGGCTGAAGCCTAGTGGGAGAAGACGGAGAAAGGGGAGATAATTGCTTAGCCAGCGGCGAAGCCGCCGAGCTGTACGATACTACAGTGAGTACGGCAAATATATATAGATATACTCGCCGCAGGCGGGCAACTCGAAGGAACTCGGCGCGCGTGGGGAGTATATATAGATATGTATATATCCGTACGAAGGCATGCTGCCGCAGCAGAAGCCGATATATTAATTAAGAATTCAAATATCCGCGCGTATAGATGGCGCGCACCCCTCCGAGTCAAAAGGCCAATGAGCTCAAGGCTACCGAGCAGATAAGGGTCCTGATTGGCCCTGACCTTTCTCAACATCGACACGAGTGACTACGTTAATAGAAAATCAGAGCAATTAGTCAAATGTCGCTCTCTCTCTCTCTCTCGCTCTCTCTCTCTCTATCTCGCTCTCTCTCTCTCTCGCTCTCTCTCTCTCTATCTCGCTCTCTCTCTCGCTCTCTCTCTCTCTCTCTCTATCTAAGATACATGAGAAATAAGGATAGAAGATCGAAGAAGACGAAAGCTTTATTTAGCTAGTTTTTGTAGGCTGAAGTTCGCAGGGTACAAGACATCACCTGTACGAGGGGAAGTGCGAGCAGCAGATTTACAGACGGTGAGTGGACAGAGTAAGCCGATAAAACAATATACGCGCGGGCGCTCGCAGCCATGGCGGTTTGAACTGGTGTGTCGCAACCAGCAACGGAAAGTGTGCTCGGGAATGTCGAAGGGGGAATTCGCACGAGAATCAGGGGAGAAGTAGTGCGTTAATTTGTATCTCTGACGCGTTATTATCGGGGCTGCGGATTTCATATTTATGTAAAGACTAAAATTACCCAGCTCGGGCGTTAGGATCGCGTACGCGCGCACGTGCTCGTAGTAACTCGCAGATTAGTTAGAAGTTTTGTAAGTAGTTAGCTTTTTCCAAATAAACGAAAGATCCAGTTAAGCATCCGAGTGTATATTTCACCACCTATACCTTCCCTTCCACGCATTCGGGATTTCAGGTGTCGCCGACGGTTGCACCAGGAGCCGGTGTTCGATCGGTCGGAACTATGTCTAGGAGAGGAGGTCTCGTAAACCGAGGCGTAGTAGCATAAGCTATCGTCCTAATAAAATTCGCTTGTGCTTTCACGAACGTGTTCAGGCATTATTTAGTTAAGAGTAAAGCTAGCAACATTACATGTCGCCCACACGTGGGGCTTTTGATTAGATCGAAAAAAGATAATAAATAGACGATAGACCGGGAAGATTTTCGATAGGAAAAATTTAAATGGTGCTAGGCGTACAAGAACAAACCGAGCACACAAAAATATTTAAGTCAGTCGAGTGAGCAGGCAGGCGGAAAACGGAAAATGTTTTTTCCCCCTAAGTGGATTCGGTCAGTGTCAGAGAAGCGATGGTGGTTGTGTGAGAAAGTATTTTTATCGAATTTTCCGGAATAATTTAAAACTATTTTTTGATGTTAAAGATAAAATTAAAAAATAAATTCGATTAATTTAAATCTCTTTCTTATTTTAAGGAGAAAATTAAAAATTAAATTCGGTTGATTTTCGGGGAAAATTTTTTGAAAAATATCCAGTAACTTGAGTTGCGCCAAAAACTTTTTGAAGCAAAAAAAGGTAAGTTTCGAGAAATACGCGTTTAAAGATTTATTTCGATTTTTTGGAAAAAAAATAACTGGAGTTCCATACAAAAAATTCCTTAAATAATTCAGTAAGAACCAAGACTTATTATTTTTTCTTCATAAGATTTTTACACCTGGTACACTTACAAAACTGCAAAATTTCTTAAGTTACAAATAAAGAAAGATTTCCGTTGACAGATCAGCTCCGAGCAACTGTAGTCTAACAACTATAGTAAATTTATAAATAAGTCTCAAAGAATTTTGTAGTTAAAATTGTGACGGTCTGTATTTTATTTAATTATAAATTACTAAATTATTTTGATTATCACGGCTTGCCTGTCTCGTGCCGGGCAGGTTTTTATTATCTTGTAGCGTGGCGACTAAAAAGAGTAGGGCGTATGGACAGGGACTGCTAGAGCTATGCTCTGGCGGAAAAACGTGAATAATATTAGTACTTTAGGTATAATAGTTCTTACCTTGTTGATTGTAGGGCAGCAACGAATTATTGAAGAGCAGCGACGAAATATGTTATAATAAATATTATAAGATATGAACAATTTTTATAGATGGTAAGATTTTATCACACAAGAAAATAATGTTTAGAATATACTTTTTACAAGAATTTATTTATAATATATAATACTTATGACTTACTATAATGGAAAATTGAGAGAGCTTCCGCACAGTAAACGATTGAGAGTGAAACTGAGTCTGGTCGCATGGGCCGCTGCCCGGTTTTTATAATTCTTGGCTATCGATGGAAAATTTTCGGCGGAGGCTGCATACGCGTGACGTGCTTATCGCGCAATTAAGATAGCCCGTTCGGTGAGAAAAGTCGCGTAATTCAATTTCCAGAAAAGTAGAGTGCGATATTATTTTAGTATAATATTTCGAAAAAATTATTTCGAAAGGCTTTACTATAAGATTGAAAAATTTTGTAATACGAAATATCATTTCATTACACCTCCCTTGTTAGAGAGTTTATTGTCCTCAATAAATGTAAGTAATGCCTTTCCAAATAAATCTTCGATTTACATAAGTTTTTAACAAAATTTCGTATAATAGTGTAATTCTAAAAAAATACAGAAAATTTCTTTACATATAATAGTTATATTATTGAACTTAATTTTATTATTGTGTATTTGTTAATAGCATAAAAACGCATTTAGTATTATCGTATGTATGTATATAAAAAAAAATTGTAATTTAGATAGTTAATATTATACCTAAAGTTGCTCTGGTGGAACTGTTTTGTGATTCGGGTTGTGTGAGTTTAGAGATTGAGAGCAAGGAGGGGTAATTGGTAGCACAACTGGTGAGGATGTAGGTGTAGGATTAGTCCTTTCCTCCTTGATTAGTGAGGGTAGTATCCGAGATGATCTTCTTCTGGAACCTCATCTATGCTGTGGTCAGGATCGTTTATAAAGTAGTGTCCTTGCAGGATTTCGAGCTGTTCGGTATCCAGTTTATCAAGTAGGGATTGTTCATCCCAGGAAGTAATGGTCACTGGTATGCGGTTTATGTGTGGTACGTATGTTAGATTAGGCGTTGAAGCTCGTGGTCGTTGACATGTTGGACATACATTATGATCTTCCGTATTTTTTATATGACATCTTATTTGCCCTGGTTCAAATCTCATTTCTCGTATTATTGTAGAGAAAGAGGCCAAGTTGTTATCAGGCATTTGGTAGAATGGTCTAGTTGATAGCCAGACTTCGTTGTTCAGTTTGGTCATCAGGTCGATTTCTTGTTCTGAAGTTAGTTTGACTTTAGGCTGTCCTACGTTTAGTTTGAAGATTGGTTTTGGTTCGGTCGAAAAAGGTTTTTGTCACTCTGTATAATTGGTCGGCACCCTCGATTCTTTTGTGTGACAATTTTCGTAACCAGGGTTGAATTTGAGTGTTCGCAGGAAGTGGATTTTCGATGCTTGGTGCTGCATTATTCTGGAATCATTGAATTGCGTAGAGTTATTACGGTATAGTTGCACTGTGGTCTAAAGTTGGTGGTTCGATTTCCTTAATGGTGATAAGGTTAGTCGTGCTTTTGCTGACAGATCTGCGATTAGTAATTACAGGACTGAGGTTAGGATTTGGAGGTTCGTTAGGTAAGTTGAACCTAAGGGTTTTGTGTACTAAGGGAGTCGTGGGTAAATGCAGTGGAGTAGTCGAATAGTTGGGGGGTGGTTTATACAAGATTTGTTTGGAGACAGGCGCAAAGGAGTACATAGGGACATAGTCGGGATCGAGGTCACTTGTAGTTTGTGTTGGTCTTGTGATGATTGGTATGGTGATTGTCTGGGTTTGTTGTGTATGTGTTGTGCATCTCGTGGGTTAATGTTCTATGACTGGTATGTTATTTGTGTGGTTTGATTGCGTGTGAGTGTCAAAAGATACTAGCGCGTGCTTTGATTGTTTAAAATTGTACATAAATATATCAAAATTATAAAGACATGTTAGAAAGATAACGCTAATGATAATATAATTTAGAATTTGAATTAGGTTTATTTGTTGTTCCTTTTTTGTGGTGAATTCCTTCAAGCCATGCAGATGACCCCAAGTCCTTGGTTCCTTAGTTTTAGGTTGAGGTTGGAGAAGAAATGTACTCTTGTAAATGGTGTGGTCGATGTAGGTGGTAGATTTATGTGTTGTGTGTGAGCTTCACAGTCGGGTCCCAGATATAGACTTCCAAGTCCTAGAATTTGGATATCTTCCTTAGGGTTGCCATGGCATTGTATTTGTATGTGTTCTTCTTCCGGTGCAGAGAATAGCCATTCTTGGGTTGTGTCTAGTTGTGTCCATGTAGTGGTGTCTGTTTGTTGAGTTTCTATTTTACATGCCTCTCATACCATATTTGAGACGTCGCTCAGGATATTTATCTCACAGGATGTTGTTCTTTTTGTAGTGGGTCGTACGTTGCTGTAGATTTCTTGTCCTTGTTTGAGGCATGTATTGAGTTCTGTATCAGTGATGAAAATATGTTTATTATTATCATTACGCCTGGCAATCAAATGTTCCTTCGGTGTTATTGTGGCTGATACTCCACTTCCTTGTGGTACCGGCATCGGATGATTCTGTAGAGTTCGTAGGTTGAGTTTGTAAAGAGTGGAATGGTGATAAGGATATATATAATACCCTTAATTCTGTGGATGTTTATCTGGGAAATTTTGCTTATTTCTGTTGTGTGCATATCGATGTTTGGAAGCGTGGTGTTAGGTTTTTTATGTGAAACAGTGGTTATGAGGCTTTGCATTAAATCTGAAGGTAATAACAGAGGACTGATGTTACCTTGTTCTGCAACTTCAAGGGATTCAATTATTTCATTGTAGATTTTTGCATGAAGGTCAAGTGTGGTTTCCAAGGTGGTGAGCCATGCTTGTGCAAAACCGAAGAATTCTGAAGGTGAATTTATGTGTTATTCTTGCTCGCGTAATAGTAGTGAGGTGTGTCAGTGTATTTCCCTTTAGTGTATCTAGCTTCCTTTGCTGACAGTTATACCATTTATTATTAGCATAGCTGATGCATGTATTCTTTCTGGTCTTGTTGCCACTACGTGGTTAATGATTTTGAAGTTGTGAAATTGAGGTACTTGCACGTTCTTCTTGTTGGTGGTGTTGAACTTTAAATTGTCCAGTTGGTTCCGTAGTTCTGTTGTAATAGATAATTTCTCTGCCAAATATTTGACTCGAGTTGTGTATAATTGACATTCTGTATGAGTTCCAGGACATTCGTGTAATATCTGGATAGTCTGTATTTGTAGCTCAGTTTCATTATGGCTAACTGAGTTAACACCCATTTCTGCTATGAATGTAAATTTGTCGATAGAGTTGTAGAGGCGTCCAAGGAATTCGAAGTATAAGCTAGGATTATTTGGAAAATAGGACAATTGGTATTGGTATGATATTGGGACGAGTTCTGAGAGTATAACAGCTACTACTACGGCGTGCATTATTCTACCTGTGTAAAACAGAAACAAAATAAAGGAGTTAGCAAAAGAAAAATTTTGACTGTCGCAAGCGGGTGATAAGCACAATACTTTAATTAATGCGGCGTTGAAGCTGAGATAGGCAATGGTTGGTCATTATGTTCATACATGTCTACACTCCTTTTGTTTTATTTTTTTTTTATTCTTTTTACAAGAATTTATTCGTTACCTTCCTCATTGTCGTGGTTATTATCACTTATGTGTGGTCCGTATTCTGACAGGTACGAAGCTCTGTTTGATGGTACTCGTAATTGAGGATTAAAAATTGCATTGATTAGATGGAATTCACAATCATAGCTTTGACTATGTTAAGGATTATACCTATGCATACTACGTGATTCAAATTATATAGTCTATATTGAACTTGACTAGAGCACCACTTCCGCCTTCTCGCGCACACCTCAGACGTCCCCAGGATGCCGAGCAGTGCGGTCACGCTCCAATAAATAGCTAACGTTTATACTTAACTTGTGCGTAGTTATTTAAACCTCACCACATCTCCGAATCATTGAACTACTAAAACATTGGTCTTTTGAGCCGGATTAGGAGTTCTCGGTGAGTTTTTAGTGTTGTGGCTCTTGAAAGAGCATTAAAAAATCGGAGCGACACAACTACCGATCCTCCTTGCTATTGTAGTGCAAGTGTGCAAGTCGGCAAATGTGTGTGCATGTCCCCGCAAAAGTTACCATTAGTGTTGTGATCGCCAACGGCGCTCTCGCATCATTGGCGGAGGACGCGGGCTTGCAGCAGTGTCAGCGGCAGCCCACATACTCACACACACGCACGCTAGCACCTACGGCAGCGGCAGCCGACGCACCGCAACATATCAAGCGCGAAGCTGCACACAAGTTCGCAGCAGTGGCAACAGCGCTAGCAGTAGCCAGCGTACGCATGCACACGCGCGGCTCTGCGATTTGCGATTGCCAGCGGCCGCATCAGAGCAGAGGCTAGCAGCTCTAGCAGCACCAGGAGTGCCGACGGCAACACGCACATACACAGACATTCAGGCGGACCACACACTCGCAGCTACAGCGCAGGCAGCAGCCAGCGCAACACACGCTCGCAACAACAACAGTGACGACGGCAGCCGTCGCGCACACGCAACTCTATAGCCTGCAGCAGCAGCGCGCATAGCACGCGAGCTCCAGCATCAGCGGACGACGCGCATGCTGTATTGAGGCACAAGACACAGGCGGTTATCAGCTATTCTCAACATTGGCTGGTACCAGTAATGCTCGACTACCAACAGCCGCAGTTAAGCATGGTCACGCAGCTCCTCAAGCAGCGCATTGGTGGTTTGGCATCCTTCAGCCAGCTTAAATTTATGGTAGAGGAATTGCTTGTTGGAATTTAAGGTTAAGTCGTCCAAAAACAACATGTACTAAGTAGAGAGCAACATTCAGTAATTTATTTCCAATTGTTTATTTGAAATATTTCAAAGCTCGACTGGGCTTCGCTGCTTGCTTTTATTATTAGTTGGATTTAATTGTCAATTTGCTTTTATTGTAATTTGAAAACTTCAAGGCCCAGCAAGACTTCGCTGATTGTCTAATCTAACTAATATATAAGTTGATAGTACTTATATATTAGTTATTGTGACTAGTACTGTCTACCTTATTGATTGTTTCAAGACCAAAACAGGTCTTATTTATTCAATGCACAGCTGTTTGTTGAAAATATCAAAGCCGTCACAGGCTTCGTTGCTTGATATCAAGGCCAAACTAGGCCTCGCTGGTTGATTTAATTTGATTATTAGCTTAGTGCTAAATTAGAAAGCCTAAATAGGTTTTATTGATTGTCTTGAAGCTGGAAAGAGCTTCGATGATTGGTTTTATTGATTGTTTGGTTATTTGGACTTGCTGTATAAGAAGATTTTATTGAAATCAGTTGGTTTTCGCACTTTAGTACTGCTGTAAATACTTATTGATATAGGGACATTTGTAAATAATTAGCTCTTAAATATTTAAGTCTTATTATGAGGTTGGATAAAATCCATTGGTTGTCGATTCGACATTTTATTCAAATAGTTTGAATTTTTTAGCTTCATCAAATTAAATAGGCTGTTCTTGTACTTACCGTATGATTAAATAGACTGTTCTTGTACTTATCATCGAATTAAATAGGCTGTTCTTGTACTGATCGTACGATTAAATAGGCTGTTCTTGTACTTATCGTATGACTAAATAGGCTGTTCTTGTACTTATCATCGAATTAAATAGGCTGTTCTTGTACTTATCGTATGATTAAATAGGCTGTTCTTGTATTTATCATCAAATTAAATAGACTGTTCTTGTACTTATCTTCGAATTAAATAGGCTGTTCTTGTACTTCTCATCTAATTGAATTACTATAATAGGATGTTCTTGCATTTATTGTTTGATTAAGCTATCGCATGAAGTTTAATTCATTGCTAAGTTAAGTAGACCATTTTGCGCAAACATAAGGGCGTTCAGGTACTTGTCAATTCTTGTCTCGTTTTCAGGATTAGTGACTTATTAGTTATTTTGCAGCATGTCATATTGTTTAAAATTGAATAAAATTTTCTTTTAGTGCTTCCATTGCCTTTTCTTGTTCTTATTGAAACTTCAGATTGACTCTGGCAAGAGTTTGAATATTTTTTCTGGTTTACCTATTCTCTTAAGAACTTGTAGAAGTAATTAATTGTATTGAAATAAGGTTATATTAGTCAATTCGTAATGGAAGGCTTTGTGACATCAAAGCGCTCTGCTTTACAAAATTGATCGGTGTTACGAGAATTTTGCAAAGAAGGGAATCAAGAAAATGACTAGAGGTGCGACTACAGCGCAAGTTACTAACATTGAAAACATTTGGGAAAAAAAACAGCTAGCTCATGAAAATATTTTAGCAGGTAAAGTAGTTGACTTGACGCATAAACATTTCACTAATAAGTTTATTGAAGTTGCGGAAGAAACATTCTTGGAAAGGATAGGTGAATTTTTAGAGCATTATAATACGCTGACTCTGCCACCAGTACAGTCAGCTTCAAGATCTCTTAACATTACACATGAGGCAGAAACAACAGAAGCAAAATTGCTAAAAATTAACCTTCCAAAATTCTCTGGTGATGACAAGGATTGGACTTCATTCAAAAAATTGTTCGAGTCACTGTTAGGAGCACACCATCTGTCTGATATCTCAAAGTTGCACTACCTAAAAACTAGTCTTGAAGGTGAAACCTTGAATGTTCTTAAGGATATTCCTTTTGAGGATGGTAATTTTGATTTGGTTTGAACAGAATTAGTCGATCTTTATGAAAATAAAAAGCGGCTTGTCCATTTATACCTCTCTTCATTGTTTTCTTTAAAAAACATGCATGCTGAGTCTGCTTCTGAGCTCAAGCGACTATTACATGGAACAACTGATCCTCCTTTATCCTTAAAGGTCATCGGCATATCAACTGCCCAATGGGATATCATTTTAGTCTTCATGACTGTTAATAAGCTTGATATGGTAACACACAAGGAGTGGGAAACTTCCATTGGAAAGTCTGCTGAACCTCCCAAGTTTGAAGAATTGACAGCCTTTTTAAAGGCTCAATTAGGATCGTTGGAAGCTTTAGAAGCGGTTGATAAATGTAGATCTTATAATTCTCAAGACGCAGCCAAAGGTAGTTTTTACAATGGTCAGTCGAAGTCAAGTTCGAACAAATTCTCTTCAGTTTCATAAAATTTTTATGTAGCCGCTAGTAGTCGACAATTGAAATCAAAATGCTCAATGTGTCATAAACCTCGTTTTATTTTACAATGTGAACACTTTAAAGCTTTGCCAGTGTCTCAGCGGCATGCCTTCGTAAAAAGCAAAAGACTGTGCTACAATTGTTTAGACAGTCATTTAATCGATAGTTGTTCTTCAAAAAATAGATGCAAGAAATGCAATAGCAAGCATCATAGAATGTTGCATTTTGTTCATCAACAAAGGCAAGAAAATATCACTCTTCAAAACAATGGTAATTCGGACAACAATTCAAATCCTTCAAGGCCTCAAAATAGTATTTCTTCATAAACAAGTGTTTCAAATAATCACTCGGGAGTAGTACAGTCGAAACCAGAACAAGTCTTATTAGGAACAGCATGGGTATATGTAGCCAATGAAAGGTGAAATCAAGTATTAGTAAGTAATTGTAGATCAAGGAGCATAGTCCTTATTTATATCTCAGTCGTTATGTCAAAGATTGCAATTAAAAAAAAAACAGTTTCTGTGCTGGTAACCGGCATTGGTAGTAAGACTCAGGTTAGATGCAGAGGCTCAACTGATTTTACAATCAAACCTTACTTTAATTCAACTTTCAGTTGCCATGTCACTGCATATGTTCTGCCCAAAGTGAGTAGTTACAAACCGAACGCCAGAGGCAAGGAGGCGACTAGGGGCCATCTGCATGGTTTGAAGTTGGCTGACCCGTGCTACAATCAACCAAGAGTCATCGAGGTTCTACTGAGCACGACCATTCATGCCAAGGTTGTAGAGAGCCAAGTAATCAAGGGCAAGGATAATGAGCCAATAGCAACGCAGACCCAGCTGGGCTGGATGATTTCTGGGGGATCTGATGCGGAAGAACATCGCGTGCTAGGGGCGCCAACTGCTCTACACTGCACAGCTGAACTGGAGGTCAGAGCTACTGCAACGATTCTGGAAGCTGGAGGAGGTTGCAACTACTAAAATTGTATCATCAGATGCACAGATCTGCGAGCAACACTTTCAATCCACTCACAGTCGATCTGCAGAAGGAAGATATAAAGTAAAATTGCCATTTAAAATCAATGATATACCGGATCTGGGTGACACCTACCAGCCTGCACTTAGATTGTTGACTAGGATGGAAGACAGGTTCCAAAAGGATAAAAAGTTTGAGAAGGCTTATCATGATTTCATGCAAGAATATTTGGACCTGGGTCATATGTCTCTGATTTCAGATTCTGCCATTGATATTTCTCGCAGCTGCTTCTTACCTCATCATGGTGTACTAAAGGAGAGCAGCTCAACTACTAAGCTGAGGGTTGTTTTTAATGGTTGTATGAAAACTCAAGCTGGTCATAGTTTGAATAGTAGTTTGCACGTTGGTTCCAATTTGTCCATTCTTGTTACAGCTTGGCGCAAGTATAGGTTTGCTTTCATTTCAGATGTAGAAAAAATGTTCAGGCAGATTGGAGTTCACCAGGATGACCAAAATTGGCAGCTGATTCTTTAGCGGTTTGATGTGAATCAACCGGTAAAGATTTATAGGTTAAAAACAGTAACATATGGTGTAGGTCCCAGTTCATTCTTAGCAAGTCGAGTTGTGAAGCAGTTGGCGCTTGACGAAAGGGAAAAATTTCCTCTAGGTTCTGAAGTTTTGTTGTCAGAGGTTTATATGTTGTCTCTGGAAGCCACAGCATTGAAACTGCTCGTCAAAAACAGTCAGAAGTGGTTGAATTGGCCAAGATGGATGGCAAATGAAGCTTCATTGTTAGAGGGGTTATGTAGTGATCTTTTAGCTGCTGAACCAAGTCATCGTCTTAAAACTGAGTCATTTGGTATATTACGTCTTCGTTGGTTGCCAATGGTGGATTTATTCAAATTTAGTATGGAAGTTGAAGTTGATGTAATTTAGTGGCCAAGAAAACTATTGCTTTCAAAGGTTGCAAAGGTCTTTGACCCATTTGGTTTGTTGGCTCCAGTAATTATCACAGCAAAGATATTTTTACAGAAACTTTGGGTTTTGAAGTTGGGATGGGACGACTTTTTACCAGTAGCTGAGGCAGATGAATGAAGAGAATGGTATACACAGCTGATTGATCTTCAGGAAATTGAAATACCTCGTTGGTTAGGTTATACACCTGACGTTGTATCTTTGCAACTGCATGGTTTTGTTGACGCGTCAAAGTCTGCTTATGGAGCGGTAGTGTATTTGAGAACGGTTGATAAGGATCTAGCCATAAAGGTTGCATTAGTACAGGCTAAATCCAGAGTAGCACCTTTTAAAACGTTGAGTATTCCAAAATTAGAATTGTGCGCTGCACATCTGCTTGCTAAGTTGGTAAACAATATTTTGTCTCAGTTCGATCATTCTAAGTTAGAAGTTTATTTATGGTCTGATTCATTGGATACATTACACTGGTTCAAGGACATTCCCTCAAAATGGCCGCCATTTACTGCCAATCGTTGTTCAGACGTCCACACTCTAGTACCTGAAGCTCGCTGGTCCCATGTTAGGACGAACAACACTCCTGCAGATTCGGTTTCTCGACGAGTTCGGCCGGCTGAGCTGCAATCTTTACAAATTTGGTGGATGGGTCCCGACTGGTTGTCACTGGAGCAGGATAAATGGTCTGTCTCATTATTACAAGTTCAAGCCAGTGATGAATCAACGAGACTGTGATCTGTGGAGAGCAGTTCAGCTGCGCTTGTAGCATCGACCACAGTCAATAATGTACCTTCAGATAGTAGAGTAGTTGATGAGTTTTTGCAACTGTTTGATAGATGTTCCTCACTCTACAAACTCTTGAGAGTTATGACTTATATTTTAAGATTTTTACAAAATCATCAGAAAATTATTTCTTATTTTTACAAAAGTGCAGTTTTCTCCATTTATGGTTTTCTAATGTTCAGCAAGTCTGATGCGCATAGGATTACAATGAATCAATCTGAAATTTTAAGGATATGTTATTTAACTTATTGGCATTACAACGATGAACTACGATTTAAAAAAAAAACGTTATTAAGAAAGTGTTGCCCATGAATAGAGTTAAATGGGTTTTTTCAGGTGATTTTTACAATGAAAATGCAATATAATTTAATTTTTCTTTATAATTATGTTTTTAAAAATTTAGAGTTCACAGTTCTGGGTACAGGTATTAGATATTACATAATTTTTTTCAAATGCTATACTTGCATTTCCATGCGCAAGAACAGTTTTGAAAAAACATCAATTTTCATTGTAAACTGCTTGGTTCTCCTACATAACTATTCGTATACTGTCTAAAAATGTATATAAATTTACAAAATTTTTCTTTTATGTAACAAATATTACTAACTACCACTTTAAAATATTATATCATGTAACTAGCAACTTTTTCAAAATTTGCTATAGGACCATCATTGAAACACTGTAACGGTCCATATTGGTATGTGTTACTGATAGAAAATCGTTGATTACGGAAGGAACTCGAGGCGAGCGTGGAGCGCACGGATTATCGTAATGATTAAATTGGTTGTAATGTCGCAGGCGTTCCTCCGCGATCTAGCCTTCATTGCACGAATCGGCAGTGCGATTCGTGGCTATTAAGCTTTAGTTAAGGGCTTCTTGTATTTGCCCTGAGACTATTATCGGCCTCATTGGGAGTCTGACTCCATGGTATCTGAAGGTCACCTCGTGCGCAGGGAAACCATTTGGTGGATCTGTGGCCGTCAAGCTAGAAGGCGAAATCGTGGGAGGCGTTGCGCTTTGATGCATTTGTGTGTAATTCCTATGATTAGTCATAGTACGGCTGTGCGCTCGGGCCGCCTCGTATCCCTTCGGTAACTATCGACGACCACGTCAAGTGTCTGCGGCGCCGAGATTTAGCGGCGAGCCGATAGCAGGGCAGCGTGGAGAAAAGAGAGCGACATAACTTCACTTCGCTCTAGCCCCTAGCTCCAGCCACTCGCTCGCATATATACATATATATCCGTATTAACCGCTTACATATATAATCTCTTTGAAGTTCATTTTACTCGATTTAGTTCTTTAACATTATTTATACGTATAGTTATAGTATACTACGATTTAATACATTATTGTACTTTTATTATCAATCTCGTGCGTCTAGTGTTAAAGACATTTTTCAATATATATAAACATTTAAATTAAAACCGATCTATTCATTTATTATTATTGACCAAAGACCTTTTTCGTTTTATCCTGAACAGTATGGTATGAATATGGGTTTATTTTGATTATTTATTTATTAGAATACTTTTATATACTAATGTCTTATTGAGATATGCAAAGAATGAATGATAAGAATAAATAAAGTGAAGATGAGTAAATTAATTGAAAATCGCGTTTGCTCGTTAGATGATCGTCGAATATCCGCACAAAGAGGAATCGCGCAGAATAAGGATGTGTGCCTGCATTCATGTGAGACATGACTGGTGGAAAGGGTAAGAGGAGTGGGAGCCTGGTTGCTTGGCGACGTTAGTGGTGTGAGGTTAAGCCGCCGACGAAAAACGCGAGACCGAGCCGCCGAAAGGATTGAGCTGTATGTCGATGAAAGGATCGTCTTTTACTAATACTTCCTACGAATCCGAAGGGAGCACTTCGTCTTTTTATTATTGTGGGAGAGGGTATTTCTGTGGAGTCTATTGGTTCGACTTCTTCCATTGAACCAATAAGGTCGTTATACATTTCTCTAACTCTTGTAATCCTATTTTCTATATAGTCCAGATGTTTAGTGAGAGCAGTACAGAAAAATGGATGATGGTAACAGGAATACCTTATTGTTTGGACTGTGCGATTCAGGTATGTAGAGTTGAACTGCAATGGAGTAATGTCTAGAAAGACTATAATCTTCCAATCCGCTTGGGTGTATCTAATATCATCAAGGCGTTCATAATAGATCCCAGGGTCTTCGTTAATCTCCTGGACAGAAAATTGTTTCGTTGTGTAGTCTTGTTGTACGGCAAGGATCAATATTATCAGCTGCCACTTCATCTGGAACAAAATTGTGATGAGTTGGCTTGATTTTATCCATGTGTTTTAAAAAACGTTTTCCGTTTTCGTCTTCGAGAACGACATTGTGTTGTTCAAGTATCTCTACAATTTTATATGGTCCTTTATACATATTGTCTAATTTGTTTAAACGGGGTTCCTTTAATACATACACCATATTATTTGGTGAATAAGTGTAAGCTTTAACTCTCTTGTCGTACTAGTATTTGGACTTGTATTTTGAATTGACTAATGATTCACCGGCAAATTTCCTAATGTCACTTAGTCTGTTAACTAAGTCAATCATTTATGATGTGTATGTTTCTGTTTCGTCTGTTGAAAATGCAGATGGCGTTCGTGCTGTGTTTCCAAAGATTAACTCAAATGGAGTAAAATTTGTTGATTCATGTATACTAGTGTTGTTCGAGAAGATAGCAAATGGTAATATTTTATCTCAATCTTCTTATTTGTCAATATATTGACGAATGTATTCTATAAGTACGAGGTGATTTCGTTCTAGACTGCCATTTGATTGAGGGTGGTAGCCAAAAGTCGAAACCTGATTTATTTTGAATATTTTGGCTAGCTGTTGCATTACTTTACCAATTAAAGCTGGTGCTTTGTCTAATAAAATTATACAAGGGAAACCGTATAAAGTTATCACGTGTCGTGCCAGCGCGTCAGTTATTGTTTCTGCCTTTACATCAGTTATAGCGACAGCGATGCAGTATTTTGTTAAGTTATCCTGGACTGTAAGAATGTGCTTATTTCCATCGGAAGTTAAGGGGAGCGGACCTACTATATCGGTGGAAATTTTATCGAAGGGTTCGATAGGTGTATCTGTTATTATCATAGGTTCCCTCTTTTTTATTCGAACTAATTTTAGTTCTTGGCATTTCGTGCAGTTCCTGATATATTCGGTTATGTCAGATTTCATTCCGGTCCAGTAAAATTTCTCACGTATGCGTCTGTAGGTTTTATTTACACCTCTGTGTCCTCCTATCATACTGTCATGATTTTCTTCTATTATGTCATTTCATATGTCCTCTGGTGGTATTGTTGTGGTTCCGTAACAAATGTATAGTGTGCAGTCATATTTACTTAAGGATTCGTTAAGTATATCCAAAAAGGTGGAAAACGTTATTTTGTCAGTCAAGTCTGAATTTTTAGATAGTCTAATAGTTTTTATGTTGTATTCTATGAGCACACTAGCTAGTGTATTTAAAACATTTTTTTAAATCGTGAATAGAAAATGTGTCAAAATGTTTATTTGTTAAGATCGCTATTAAGATGTGCATCTTAGTTTTTAAGGTTATGATTACTTGACCTATTTTAGGTTTACATTTTTGTAAATTATTTCTATCAATCTTTCCTAAATCTAATAAAAGCTTGGAAATGGGAGTTGCAAATTCACAATCGGCACGATTAAAGTGTAAGATGTTATCTCCTTTATGGGTAATACTTTGATTTATTAATTTAATTTTTAATTTACTGTTTGGTTGTTTCCTAAATTCGGGGTAAAAAACTCCAGGTGGAATTGTATTAGAAGCTTTTATAGGGTTTTCGATTATCTCGTCATCCGTTTCCGTGGATGATTCGTCTGTTTCTTGTACAACGGCAGGTAGTCTATTTCGTGGAAGTCGTTCATGTTCGAGTGCTTGTTCTGTATTGTTAGAGTCTTCTATTAATATGTCATCGTCAACAGGGGTTGATCAAGCTATTGGTCTGTGTGATAGTTGGTTACGAGGCCCTTGATGAGTATGGTCCCACCAATACTCGTCTAAAGAACCTATTTCGTCGGATGAGGATATATCTGGAGGTCTAATTTCCTTAATATTTTTAGTTTTTGGGCAGGAGGGTGGTCTTCGTTAGCTTGTTCATCATCTGATAAGGATGTTTACCCTAGTTGGGGGTCCCTTTGAAATGAGACTAGGAAAACCACTTAATCTTCCCCTAGGTACGGGCGGTAGTACGTTAGTGTCGGTTGACTCTTCTTCAGAAAAGGTGACTCTTTTCTTTAGATCGGAAGGTCTAATAGGTTTAAGAGCGTTACTGGTAGAGGGTGGTAGGTTTAATATTTTGGGTTTATTGATTGGTTTCTTTATTATAGAAGCTGGTCTTTCTGATATTGCTCCTTTGCTAGGGTCAGTGACTTTTTGTCTGCGTGCAAGGATTCTTATGGCGATGGTTGCACCGGCGACGTCTGAGTCAGATCCTACAGTTGTTGGATGTTTGTTTTTAGAACCAACGGGTCTACCTCTTTTTGAAACTGTTCGCCTTGTTGTGTTACTTGCATGTGCGGAAAAGAATATAGGTAGAGCGATAGCATTAGGTTGTATCGGGTTCCTTGATAATGCATCGGCATTGTATTTAACCTTCCTGATTTATATAAAATTTTATACTCATACTCACGTAGTCGAGTTCGCCATCTTATGAGTCTCTGTATAGGTGGTTTTACAAAGTATATCCATTTTAATGGTTCATGATCATTTACGAGAGTGAACTCTTGTCCATATAAGTATGCCCGGAAGTGCAATACTGCATCTATCACAGCTTGACATTCTTTTTCCGTCGTAGTGTAATTCTTTTCTGCTGGTTTCATTATATGAGACCTGTAGGCTATAGGTCGGTCTTTTCCACCTTGACTTAAAACGGCACCTACAGCGTAGTCTAATGCATCTGTAGATAGGATAAATGGTTTAATGAAGTCAGGATACTGAAGAAAAGGTGCGTTGCATAATGCCTCCTTTAGATCTTCAAAACTTTTTTGGTGATCGTATTTCCATTGAAAAGCTGCCGTTTTCTTTAGAATGTCAGAAAGTGGTTTTGCTCGTTTGGAAAATCCTTCAATGAATCTTCTATAATATCCGGCAAGTCCTAAGAATTGTCGAATATTTTTTTGATTTTTAGGTACTGGTAATTTTTTTACTGCTTCTGTCTTTTTTGGGTCAGCCGTTACCCCTTCTTCGCTGATAACGTGTCGTAAATATTGATCTTCTTTAGCAAGGAATTCGCACTTGTCGGGTTGAAGAGAAAGTTTTGCCTTTAATAATCGATTGAATAATCTTCTTACCTTTTTGTCATGCTCTTCCAGACTTGACGCGAAGACTATTACGAGTACGTCGTCTAAGTATACGAGCAATTCTTCATCTTGAAGTCCCAGCAGTACTCAGTTCATTAATCGTTGAAACGTTGCGGGTGTGTTCTTCAGACCAAAGGGCATTCTTTTGTATTCAAAACGGCAAATTCCTGTGCTAAAAGCAGTTTTATGTTGGTTCTTTAAGCTCATTTTAATCTGGTGAAACCCGCTTGCTAAATCATAGGTGTCAAAATACTTAGCTCCTCCTAGCTTCTCCAAGATTTCATGAATTTGGGGTAGAGAATGGGCATCGCCAATGGTTTTCTTATTAAGTGCTCTGTAATCGATTACCATTCTCCATCTTTTATTTCGCATATGTTGCAGGTTGCACAGATTGATGTGGTATCTGTGGAGGGTACCTTGTAGGTGTTGGAGAACGTTGCCTTTGGATCGATGTGTTTTCGCGACGATCGTCGTATCTCCTGTCCTGATATTTTCGCTCATCATAACGTGATGGACTTCTGCTGTGATACGAGGGTAGTTCAATAAGTCTTTAGAATAAAGTATAAAAACAATTTTTTTTGCGTAAATTTTTTTTTATTTTTCAACATAATCTCCTTGGAGCTCTATACACTTGGTCAATCGCTTTTTAAGTTTTTTTAATCCTTCAGAAAAGTGCGTTTTCGGAAGTTCCTCAAAATAAGCACTTACAGAGGCAATGACGTCTTCGTTGTCCGTAAATCTCTGTCCACCGAGCCATTTTTTCAAGTTTGGAAATAAGAAAAAGTCACTGGGGGCTAAATCTGGTGAATACGGTGGGTGTTCGACCAATTCGAATTTTAGTTCTTCAATTTTAGCCATTGAAACGAAGCATGTGTGAACTCGGGCGTTGTCGTGATGAAAGAGAATTTTTTTTCTCGCCAAATGTGGTCGTTTTTTTTTAATTTCTTCTTTCAGCTGCTCTAATAATGATGCATAATACTCACCAGTAATTGTTTTACCCTTTTCCAAGTAGTCAATAAGTATAATTCCACGTGCATCCCAAAAAACTGTAGCCATAACCTTACCAGCTGACTTTACGGTCTTTCCCTTCTTTGGAGCTGGTTCGCCTGTGGAAATCCACTGTTTGGATTGTTCCTTTGTCTCAGGAGTGTAGTGGTGTATCCATGTTTCATCCACAGTCACAAATCGACGAAAAAATTCCTCAGGATTCCGACTTATGCGCGCCAAAAGAGCCTCAGAGGCGACCACTCTATTGCGTTTATTCTCAGCTGAGAGCAAACGCGGCACCCATCTTGCCGATAGCTTTTTCATGCCTAATTTTTCATGTAGAATTGAAACAACTGCACCTATAGATATCCTTGTGGCCTCAGCTAACTCACGCACTTTTAATCTTCTATCCTTCAACACCATATCGTAGATTTTATTGATGATTTCGGGAGTAGTTGCTTCTACGGGCCTTCCTGAACGTGGTTCGTCACTTATTGATGTACGACCACGCTTAAATTCATTTACCCAGTTATAAACCGTTGCTAAGGCAGGGGCAGATGTGCCATGAACTGAGTCCAATTCATTTTTTATCTCATATGGAGTTAAACCCTTTAAATGAAAATGTTTAATTACCGCTCTGAACTCGTTTTTTTCCATTTTTCTTAACAAGTAATTTTTTTTTTTCAATTGGTTATAAAAACACGTAAACTCAGAAGATGTGGACTGTGACTGCACCATATATCTAGTCGGGAGTGGTGCTGACTGAAAACAGATGATTTGGAGCGATTCGCGCGCCATCTGTTGGTCATTCTAAAGACTTATTGAACTACCCTCGTAGTTTGATCTGAACTTTGAATTGTGAGGATTATTTTTATTTCTTTGATCATATGCATATCTAGGATTTGGGGTTTGGTTTTGGTTATCTCTATATCGATCCGCTGGAGATTGACTTCTCCAAGGTGTTCTGTTATAAGTTTGATCTTCTTGGAATTGGACATATCGTTCAGGTGAGTTCCACATAGCTGTGTTGATAAGTCCATCTCTATCATTTGAGCTGATCATATCTCTCTCGATTCTTTGTGCTATTTGAAGTGCATTAGCAAGAGTTCCTGGTTCTTGTACGCTTACAGCATATAAAAGGTCATCTGAGAGTCCTCGTTTGAAAGATTCTAGTGCTATGCCTTCTAGCATTGTAGTCATGTGGGGGACTTCTTCTTCCGTAAATTTCTCATTTAGGGATGCTTTGGCACCACCCATAATTTTTTTATGGCTATATCTCCTACGGCGTCACGGGCTGCCTCGCGGAGTTTTGCAACAACTCCTTTGAAGAAGGCATTTCATATACCTGCTGGACATATGCTAAGTCCATTTTCAACATCCTGAATGACCGTTTTTAGGGGCATGTTTTTGCCATCATAATTGGGTATCTGCAGTAATGATTGTTGCACTGCCATGCATTCAACCATAGTACTAAGCAACGCATCAGTTATAGTCTGATGGTGCGTGAAGTTGGCAATGGCATTTTGGTGTGGCATTTGGTTTTAATTCACTGTCTGTGTAGTAGTTTAATCGATAATAAGAATAGGAGAATTTTTCATTTTCTATTTTTATTAATCCGATTTAGTTAACTTAATGGCAGGAGTTTTCTAAAATGAATAAAACTATTGGTTGATATTGTAGACAATCAAGAATTAACTGTGACTCGTTTCCTGACTTTGACTTACTGTCATTATTGATTTTATTGTTCACGATGTAATCGCTTAAGTCTATATCGAGGTTACTAACTATATTCTTGGGATTTTCAACATTCGTTTGATCATGAGGTTTGTCTGAAAGATCGCAGTTGAAATATTCGTCAATCGTTTAAAATTAGTTCCAATTTATTTCTATCGGGGTATTATGGGTAAGATATTGGGGTCGTTAATGATATCTATTTCAGTATCAGGGTCTAAGTTGTTTGAATCAGAATTTTTTTGTGCTGTATATATTCTTTTTAGTTCCTGGATATCAAAAGTCGTTAAAACTCGTTCGACAGTATCTAAAAAATTTTTTACGTTTTTTGTAAATATATAACCAATTATTAACTGTCCTACCCATCTAAATTTAACGAGAAAAGAAAAAAAATTTTGAAGTCTGCTTTTGGCTAAAAGCGTAGTTAGTGCTTCTTTCATACATCAGAATTATTAGGTAAAGAATAAGTTATAATTCCAAAGACTTGTAATTCGATGTTCTTAAACCATCATTGAGACTGGCACTTATTTAACTAAATTACTAATAGTAAAATATGAGGTGCGAAACAAATTTTCGAAAAATTAAGGGGGGGGGGGGGGGTAAGGTTAATTTGTGCAAAAAAAGGCACATTTTTGTGATTTTTTTTCACGACTCAGTTAAAATTTATTTATTAAAACCAATGTTACATTATTGTAGTCCATCTAAATAATATTGTGGAATATTTTCATGAAAAAATATTGAAAAATACGGCAATGGCATCAATTATTCGGAAGCGTCTCAGAAAAAAGTTGAATTGCGGTGCCCCTCATAACTCGGTGCTGGATCATCTGAAATCAAAAAACCAAAGTTCGTTCGTCAGATAATTGCTTTTCCCAGGTAACGCTGGGAGGGATTTTCGAAATTTCTATTTTTCACTTTGCGGGAACACTTTACATGAAAAAACGCGATTTTTTCCAAAAAATGGCTAATTAGTTATTGTAAAATGAAAAATATAAACGAATTTGGAAAAAAAAGCTCCAGCGTTACGTCATAATGTATGTAAAGAAATAGTGTTTAAAATTTCGAAAGGATCAGTACAATAGTTTTGAAGTTATGATGGGCACCAACTTTGAAAACTCGAGTTTTGGGAAAATGCTTTAAAGTTTTGAACACTAAATAATTTGGAATAAAACGTTCATAAGCGAGATTTATCGGCTTACCTCACACTGAATCATCGATGCCAGGTCCATAGAGGATGTTGCTGTCATCTATGATGTCTAAAGCATCTTTTTGCTCCTGTCTACGACGAATCCTGCCATCTCTAGTTTGATTTTCAGCTTCCTGCTCAGATCGGTTTATACGAATGTGATCAGCTGATCGCGCCCATTCATGAGCGCTTGATCAACTACTGATTCCCATCTCTTGCATGAAGGATAGTAGAGCAAAAGAACCTTCATTGAAGACACAGGCTGCCACATAAGCCGCAATCTCAACTATCACAGAGGTTCCGCTCAAGTGCTTTGGTGAGATTTACCATATAAGTTGGTTCAAACTCTCATTGTTGTTTTGCGTGAAGCCTCCAACACATCGCTTCAGGAGAGCATCTTTGCTTAGATCTTCATAGATAGGCTTGATGGTATCCAAAACATCATTTGGAAGAGCACTGTACGTGTGTTTGAACGAATCCAATCCATTAGCAGCTGCAGCTTTTTGCCATTCGCACCAGGAGTCCGCGCCGCTCGGACATTTTTCATGCTGTGGATTCTCGTCTGTCGAACTGTAGTGAAAGAACGTTGCTCAGATAGCATTCTTTATATTTTCCACGGAATCTGAGTAACGTCTAATAGCCAAACCGTAGTATACTGTCAGTTTGTCAATCATCTTAACCGTAAGCCTCCCTTTACCAGACAGACTTTTTTTATCTTCTTTTCAGCTTTAGTTTCAGTATCTACAACGGTCTTCTTGACTATTTCACGGAGACGAGTGCCCATTCTTTTTTGAACATGTCCTACACATTCTTTCTTCACTATTGAAAAATCATCACCACAAGGTTTAGAATTCACTAACCCGGAGTAAGCTTTAGAGTCACCGTCGCCGATATAGTTGCGATATCGCACACCATTCTGTACCGAGCGTTGAAACATGGTTTTGATTGCTTCGACCTCCATATTTCCAGCTGCACCAGTATGATTTGACTTACATTTTCCAGCATTTACATGGTTTTTATGCCATTCTTCGTATTCGGCAGAATTTAATTTATTTTCCCAAGTTTTACATTCGTGACAGTATGAACTTTTGACAAGAATGTCAAGAAGTTTCCCTGAGAAGTAACCGATCAACGATGTGACGCCGAATAAAGATGAGTAGCCTCTTTTTTTCCATGTTCCGTCGCCTGATACCGTGAGATCGTCAGTATCTTGAGTATTCTTCTCGTCCTCTGTAGCAGATTTTTCTTCTTTTGTAGCAGATAAAAAAAATCGATTCGCTACTTCTCTTACAGTCGAGCACATATTTTTCATGTAATGATTGTATGTCGGTCTTGATAAAAAGCTATTACACAAATCCATCAAGCCGCAAAACTTATCACAGCCAGATAATCTAAGGCCTAATATCCTCATCACGAAAGCAAACCGATGATTAACTTCGTAAGCACCGGAGTTTATTCTTTCACTTGACGGAACATTTGTAATAACGGAACAGCTTTCGCACGACACGTTGATATTTCCATCACATTTTACACACTTCACTAGCGTAGAAATTGTTGAAAAGACTAATAGAAAATCTATTATCCTACAGTGTTTTTCAAGATCCTCCTTAATTTGATGTTCAACGGTCACTCTAATTTTTTTAGCTGATGCGCAACTTGTTGAAATGTCTTCTCGTTTACGTTTTTGCGGCGGTACAATCTTTCTAGATCGATATAACCTCGAATCACTTGATTTTCTATAACACCTTTTAACTTTTTTTGGCATTGTAATTGTTAATGTTAATTACATGTTAATTAATTAATAATAAACCATACAGAGATCAATTATGGTAAATCATAAGAATTAAAATTTTAAAAGTAGTTAGTTATAGAAAAATAAAAAATTTATTTTAATTTTGAATAATAACCAAAACAGTAAAAATATAATGTAATGATGTAGAAATAGTATAACAATAGTACAATTTATTTTAAATAGGTATAATCATTAGTATACTAGAATATAGTGTATGCTCGTTGTGTACGCGGTTTTTATGTCTTTGCTATGCAAATCTGTTCCGTACGTCTAATTTGTTTACAGGTAGAGTAAATAATGTGTTTTGATGTTATTGAATTGTCGCAGCTAGTTATATAAAATATTGCATAAAATTGTTTAGTTTAAGCTTGATTTGGACTGATCGAGCATAAAACATTCAATGTTGCTAATAACAGTATAAAATGTATATTAATAATAGTAACAACTTATTTATAAATAAAAATAAAAAAAAATAAAAAAAAGACTATTTGTATATAGTGTTTTATGTATAAGAGGATGTAAAGATGATCAGTGAAAATCAAATTTTGAGAATGTTTAGTTTAAAAGAAAGGTGCATTTATTTTAATTCAAAGGTAAATCTTAATTTTTGGGTTTAATGTAATAGATGTGTTTTGCTTTATAATTCGAAATATTTCGTTAACAAAAAAAAAATTCTTGCGTATTTTGTAAAAAATTTTGAAGTATATGTAAATTATAAGGTAAAACAAAGCTTTGATTTTTCAAAATGAAAAATATTATTATAAGACGAGTAAAATTTATTAAATATATGTATATGTATAGAGTATTAGTAGTAGTAAATGGTTTATATAGTAAGGGATTTAATTATAAAGTTATTCTGTAATATAATAGGTTTTTAAAGTTAGTTAATTATGTGTAGGTTATGAATTGTGTAACAGGTTATGGATAGAAAAATAGTATAAGAATAGGGTATACATATACATATATATATAGTATTCGAAGTCATTGTTATTCGTATTAAAAAGGAAATGTAGATTGAGTATTATATATTTAAATTTATTATTTGTATTTATATTTAAACTAACTACAAAATCACAAACTATAAAAAGCACATTTTTTTCATGCATTAAGGGTAGGAAAAGGACTCGAAAAATTACTTTTTAGATTTCTTTCTGCTTTTTCTTAGAGTTAATAAGGTATAATTTTATTTTTAACATAAAAGTGAAAAAAAATTTTTAATTTCTAAAGAAAAAAAATAAATCTTATTCAATTATTTACGTATTTTCCGCGTTTTTACAGATCCCAGCTAGCTGTTACCAGTATTTTAGCTGTGACGATCTGTATTTTATTTAATTATAAATTAATAAATTATTTTCATTATCACGGCTTGCCTGTCTCGTGCCGAGCGGTTGCACGGGCTTTTGTTATCTTGTAGCGTGGCGACTAAAAAGAGTAGGGCGCGTGGACAGGGACTGCTAGAGCTATGTTCTGGCGGAAAAACGTGAATAATATTAGTACTTTAGGTATAATAGTTCTTACCTTGTTGATTGTAGGGCAGCAACGAATTATTGAAGAACAGCGACGAAATATGTTATAATAATTATTATAAGATATGAACAATTTTTATAGATGGTAAGATTTTATTACACAAGAAAATAATGTTTATAATATACTTTTTACAAAAATTTATTTTTATGATTATACACGTTGTGCCCACGATGGCATACAATACTTATGATTTATTATAATGGAAAATTGAGAGAGCTTCCGCACAGTAAACCATTGAGAGTGAAACTGAGTCTGGTTGCACGGGCCGCTACCCGGTATTTATAATTGTTGGCTATCGATGAGAAATTTTCGGCGGAGACTGCATACGCGTGACGTTCTTATCGCGCAATTAAGATAGCCCGCTCGGTGAGAAAAGTCGCGTTCTCTCCGCTTTTCTGGAAATTGAATTACGTGATCTTACTATCATTTTAACCACTTTGTTTTTAAGTAATTCGATTTCCAGAAAAGTAGAGCGCGATATTATTTTAGTATAATATGTCGAAAAATTTATTTTGAAAGGCTTTACTATAAGATTGAAAAATTTTGTAATACGAAATATCATTTCGTTACAAAATTATGAAGTTTATATCTACGTTAAACAGTATTTAGATTTTAAAAATTATTAGAATAAGAAATCGCAAAACATATCGATGAATTAGTCCCGGTCTCCCCTATGTACCATCAATGTCTCAGTACCGAATCAGTTATGAGTTAGCCTTTAAGTTTTAAAGTCATACAATGAATATATTAAGGAATTCTTAATAATATTCTTTTGATATGCTATTTATTACTTCTTCTTTAATAATACGGTCTAAAATTATGACCTTCTTCATTAATGTAATATTAAATAACGTTATTAAATAGCATGAACACTGTCCCAATACCTAACCACCAAAAACTTGGGGTGACCCAATTCCTAATAAAAATATGACCCAGTACCTAATCAAGAGAGATTAATGAAATTTTTTTTAATAATTAATGAGAAATAAAGACACTATCAATACATTTTGATGATTGTTTTTTTGAAATATATATTTAATTTAATACTCATAAATATTACAACCTTAACTTTGTAAACAATAATCAATATAGGTACATATTGATTTGTATAAAATAAAGTTTTTGAATTATTATTTATTCTTAGTGCTTTTCCTTTTTGAAACAATTTTGTGTTTTAATTTCGTTTTTTTCTGGTATTTTTGTTTAACTGTTTTTTTTTTATGTGATGTTTTCGTTTCTAACTTCTCTTTAGCTACTTTTTCTTCTTTTTCTTTTCTTTGCTCTTCTTTTTCTTTCTTTACCATTGCTTACCGCTGTCTCTCTGCTTTTTTCATTGCCTTTTCATTTCTTCATTTTTTTTTATCTTTAAGGCACTTTTCATGGAAAGCTTATCTCTCATCAGACGTAGCTACCGTTGGAATTTTATACTTTTTTCTTCTTTTACTTTTGTCTGACTTTTCTCCTGGCCAAAATATGCAGTTTTTAAAAGGAGACGGTATCCTTAGCGAATCCACTGAAATTGAGATTATGTATTATTACTTTGTATCATTTAATTAACTTGATGAAATATTTTACATAATTTAGTATATTTTACCTTTGTCATTCGAATGCTGATCCTGAATTTCATCAGCGGCTTCAATTCTATTCCGACTGACATTTTCATCAATGGTTATGGAATCTGCTTCATTTGACTTTGAAGGTGTTAAATTCTCTGATTTAGATAAGATAGATTTGTTGAATTCTCTTGTGTAAGTATTTGACCAGACTCTGTTTCAACAGTTTTATGATTAAACTCCATACTGTTACATTGTTCGTTGGACTTTAAACTATTATCCTGCTTAATTTCACCATTTTCATGGACAATCCAGAAAGTGTTGTTATCGAGTGGCAAAGTGAATGGATACTCAGAAATAATAGGGTCATTATTAACATTATTCGAATCTAAATTTTCTTAAGAATGATTTTCTTCGTAGTCCTATTAAAAATTACAGAAAGTCATTTCAAATAGACAAATGTACACATCGGCATGAAGAACAGATATCTGGACATACAATTACAGCGGTTTAAAATACTTAAAATAATTTTATAATTGTATATTTGTATAAATAGAAACTATTTCCGTATACCTATATAAAAGTTATAATGTAATTATATAAATCTTAGGTGTAAATAGTTAGGTATAAATGTATATGTAAATAGAAACTATTTGTGTATATAAAAAAATAAAAATTAATTGTATAAATCAGGAGTAAATAGTTAGATGTAAATATAAATATTAAAATTACTATCATGTAATGGTATTACTATTTTGTATAAATTTGTAAAAATATAAGATATGGTTCTATGAAAATATTCTATAAAATGTAAAATTATTGTACCATATCAACAATGACATTCCTAGCTGTACTCGTAGTCTTTAGCTAAAAATTATAGAGATTTCTATCGGCAATGTCTCCAGACCAACATTCTGATGCTGGTCGCTTGCTTGAAAAGTTGCAAGGTATCCGGATCAATATTTTGTTCTATAGACTTGATATGTGAAAATTTTGTTTAATTCGTGAGTCACTTACGCAACAACTTCTAATTAATCATTTTTAAATCAAATAAATACCTATATTCTTCTCAAAATTATGAAGAAAAAAATTATTTAGTAACAAAAGACAATATTAAAATTAAATATGACATAAAAATGAATTTTATTTATTTATTTATTTATTTACTTATTTACTTCTTTATTTATTATTATCTTAGATTTATCGAAACTGTAATACTAATTTACTATTACTTTTAGTTAATTTGTACCCAAGTCATTTAAATACATAAAAATTTATATATACTTTTCAAATTATCAAATCTTAACTCATTTTTATTAATATCTTAATTGAAAGTTGTGACATGTAAAATGCCACAACGAAAGAGGTAAAGAGAGAAGTAAGGTGAGGTTAGAATAGGCAGGTAGGGTTAGTATCGGGGAGATTATTATTATTAATTAGGAGGGATAAACAAACTCCGGACGTAATCACGCACGCAACAAACCACCGAACGCACGCTATTCAAAATTGCTTATTTTTTGTTAGGATTATTAATCGCGAATATTATTATATGTTTCACGGGGGAGATCGACGGCGCGACACCACACATACACCACCACCAGCACAAACACACGACAAAAGCAGCAGCCGATTCAGCAAACATATCCGGGAAAGCTGAGCAGCACGACGAAGCGGCAACGATGGAGAAGAGGTCGAGTCCTTATTTTCACAGGTAGCAGCCGCCTGAAAGAGAGAAAAGCTGGAGACAACACGAGCGGCCGGGAGCCGCGGGGCTGGAGCAACAGCAGCAACACAGCAGCAGCAGACGAAACACACTCACACACATACACACTCGCGTACGCGGACACCCGAGAGAGAGAGAGCGATCGGAGCGCGAGGAGTCTCAGCGGCGTCATCCGTAAGGACGACGACTAGAACAGCTGATGAAGAAGCGGGCGCGTGCCATGCGGCTGTAACCGATCGGGAGAGTAGAGGGAGAGCCGAACGGCAAGAGAGACGGAAGACGGTCGGGCAACAGAAGATGACCAGATAAGCATCAAATAAGATGGGAAGAGAGGCGCGCGGAAGGAGAAGGGAGCAAGACGCGTTTACAACGAACGCGCCGCGCTCCGGCAATTCGCATGTAGTATATACCGAGTAATGGGATATAAGTATCGGAGAAGCGTGCAGTATAGAGGGCGCTGTTAATATTTTAAATTACGCGCGTCCTCGGGGCAAAATGCATGACGGGTAAAACTAGAGCAGTAACTAACCTCCGGTTACTACTGTAGTGAAAATCGAGTTGAGGGCCTATGCCAAAAGGTGTTAGATAAGGAGAGGAGATCGAGTAAGGCAAAATAGAGGGAGCTAGGGTACAGGGACACCACGAGGAGAGGACTCGAGTCCTTCCGCCTTCCCCATTCCGTCCGGAGCCTTCGCCGAGCACAGTCGTTGTTACAAGAGCAAAATTCGGATAGAGGTTAGACGCACCGCGTGGTAACTGTGAAAAGGAGGAGCAGTCGAGCTAGCAGAGAAAGAGTCGCTAAATTGTATTCATTTCAACGTGAGTCAATATACTTTCGGTCGGCGAGTATTTGCCCACAAAGCGCCCGGCCTATTAGTTATTCAAGCGAGTTTTGTAATTCGACTTGAAAATTACTTGGTGAGAGCAGTCCATTATTTTACTCTGTTTCAGTGCAGTCGACGTTCGAGGCTTGGTGGAGAGTCGCAGTTGCTGTGTGTGTTCGCTGCCGAATATTTTTGTGTGTTTTTAGGTCGAGAGAGTTCCCAAGTTTGAAGCATTTTATTACAGGTTGTAGGTAATACCGGCAACGCGGTCGGCTCTTGGTGCGTGCGAGTAGAGGCGGGGAGCGGCCATTGGACCGCCCACGTGCGACCATAATTCAGTAGCGAAGTAGTTAAAATCGGGCGATAAGTAAAGTCGTGGTAGTTATAAAAATTTAACTTAGTTAAATTTCGGGGTTTTATAAACATATATTTCAGAAATTAATGTTACAATTAATGAATTGAGTAAAGTGACGGCGGCATATTAACTGTTAACGAGCCGGCATAGAATTTCTTACAGTTACGATTTATAAATACAAATTGATGTATATCTATTAATATCGAGAAATAAACGTTAGAAAAGATTATATGCATATATCTATATAGATCGTTTACGTAGATGGAACCTGTATGAACAATAATAATTAAATTGTTTATAATTATTTATTTAAATAACTCGAGATTGGATCTCCGTGGGTTGCGCCGTTTGTCCAGTCGTCCGCTCAGCGAACCTTCTCTCGAGATCCGAGGAGTCAACCAGAGGGTAATTTTCGAGTAATAAATTGCAGTATTGGCCGAACAATAAAATAATTAATGAGTTGTATGGATAGAATCCATATCGGTTAAAATACAACATCATAAAGTAACCCTTACGCTCTAGAAAATTTAAAACCGGAACGGCTCGCAGGTGCGAAAGAGACAGCACTATAGGAAAATAACGGCAAGCGCCTTCTCGCGGAGACTACTCAACTACCGTTTTTGAGAACCAACCGCTCCATAAGAATCGTTCTTCTATATAGGTCTATATTCGTTAATAACACCATGTGATTCTTACGACTAAGAATACATAAAAAGTCATACGAAGTTAACTCTTGTAAATTCAGGGGAATCAATGCAGGCTAGGCGTTAAAATCGACAATTTTCACTCATCGACCGTTTTTATGCTTGTTTTGGGCAAGTAATGGCAGAATCACTTTATCAAGCGAGATAAAATCATCACCCTCTGAAAAATCCGATCAAACTACTTTTTCGGCTCAAGCAGAGTACCGTAAAGTGGGGTGACTTTAGGTCGGTGGGGCGACATTGGGCCAAATGAAAAAAAATATGATTTTATAACAAGCACCTCAGAAAGTATGTATTTTTAAGCGATCAGAGGTATTCAGATTTGAAGGTCAGATCCTTTAGATACAAAGTGATTTTTGGATTTTCTAAAGTAAACAAAAATTTTACTAAATTTCCAATCTCGAAAACATATTCTGTTAGAGCACAAAAATGCAGCTATTCCGCCATTTTTGGCTTTCGAATATAAATTTTTGACTGATTATTTACTATCAGAGCATTTTGTTAAACATAATATGAGTTTGTAACTGACTTGTAAGTGCTCAAAAATGAAAATTTAGCTACGAGATATATAGAAATAAAAAAAATGGCTCAAAATCTCCCCTTTTAGCGGGGTGACTTTGACTATCCTATTTTTCATACATTATTAAGGAGGCTCCTGCGCGTAATGTCTCGAACTCGGACATATCATTTTTTAAAGTTTAGAATACGCTCAATCTAACGGTGCCCTTATTTATACCGCTTATCGGCCAAAAACTCAAGAAATTTGAGCTCGAAGTTGGCTATTTTAACATGGACTCTTATGGCAGACAAAGTTGAATCAATTAATTACGAATGAAATCTGATTTATCCAGTAATGTCATTATATCAGTTTTGTAGGAAAAAATCTCCTCTTTCAAATGACATTATTTAAAATATCGGTTATCGAACTAAAAAAAGAGATATTGGCGAAAGCTTGAATAAATTCGGGTTATATCGGGCAGTTGTAGGGAAGTCAGCTGAGCGGCCATCTTGGCTACGGCGTTTGGGAGAAGCGCGCGCAATTTGAGATTCCAATTTCAAACAAAAACATTCAATAAAGAATAAATCGTCATAATTTAATTTTAATTATTTTAAATATAAATTAACAATAAAAATTTAACTATGGGCCCACGTAAAACTCTAGTATCTCAAACCGTTTTAGGTTCCGTCATTGTCACATAATACACTAAATAATATCAACTAGAATAATACTTATCAACTAGAACTTTTTACATGCAGCACGCACGACGCACGACACGACGCTATAGTAATATATATAGATATAGCTATATACCACCCATCGGCGCGCATGCGCGGAAGACGAACCTGTCCTTCTCGCATATGTTATTCACTGCCGAATCCAAAATAGTATCTGTATTAATATTTATTGAATTGTTAATGTTTATATTATTAAAAGTTTGCTGCATTTATATACATTATAAATACATTTAAGATTTTTAAGTATAAATATATGCATAAAAGTTATCATTAAATTTTCGATTCAATTTGACTAGTATGGTAGACGCAGGAGCTGTGAGGGTCGAGCGAGTTGTTCCCTCAAATATGCCAGAGCAGGGCGCCGCTCTAGCTGGTGCAGGACTGTCGGAAAGGCAGGAGAGTAACCGGGACAACACACACGGAGTAAACTGCAGATAACTATATTAGATGACTATATACAATATTTTACAGGCTTAAAACTAGTGCGTAAGGCGAAGATCGCGAGTAGTTGTCGCGAATGGCTGTGCAGCGACGCCAGAGCTGTGGCGAGAGATACCACGATGCGTGCGACTGCTCTCGTGTGCTGCTATGCCGGATCTGTAGGAAGGGGCGCGCGGTCCGCGCGGCTAGTAGAGCACTCGCGGCTCCAGACGCTGCTTCCTTGAATGGCGCTGCCGCCCTGCTGTCGGCAATGACGGTCGCTCTTCTCGAGGAGGCAAACTCGAGGGTGCCACAGCCACTCCCCCCCTAGTGGCTGATGACTGAGGAGGGCACGATGGTGATGGTTGAGTGCTGTGTGGCCCCTGTGGTTCCTGAAACGTAAAAGATCGCATTGGCTCTGCAGCTTGCCTATAAAAGAAAATAAATCTGCGGGGCCCTCCTGCGCGGTAAAGAAGTCTCCAGGAATGCGTAGTGTCTTGCCGAACATCAGTTGGGCTGGTGATGCCTTGAGGTCCTCCTTGTAGGCCGATCTGAGGCCTTAGAGGACGGTCGGTAGACACGGTGGGCAGAAAGGAGCGATAGGTTTGACCAAAATGACGATAAAATCGGGTTGCGGGTCGGTATTCGGGCATGAATGTACATCTCAAATCCGTTCGAATCGAAATCCGATCGGCTCCTGTTTTCGAGATATCATCAATTTACGTATTTTAGCTAAATTATTGATGTAACCGAATGAGTAGTACCTTAAGAATGCATGAAACTTCATTATATAATCAACGAGGATACACAAAATATGTATATAATATACATTATATATATATATATATATATATATATATATATATATATATATATATATATATATATATATATTGTTTTACTTGTTCACGCTTGTGGTTTTCAAATAATATCAATAGTTGATTTTGGTGAACTAACCAAATTTATTTATGGCAACGTTTCGACGACCATTCGTCGTCCTCATCAGGCTAAATCTTTATTACAACGACGAATGGTCGTCGAAACGTCGCCATAAATAAATTTGGTTAGTTCACCAAAATCAACTATTGATGACCGATTTCATCTCAAATCATGCAGGCCGACAGCACCTATCTCTCCGAATCAGCTCAAATTATAGTATATTATTCTACTCGGAAAATAAGCGTATAAGTATTTTTTGATTTTTCAATAGCATCAAAATTGCATGTGTTATGGTTTCTTCAAAAATGACTCCTCAAATTTCGTTTCTTAAAAATCGAAAACTTTTTTCTTTTTAAATCGTTCTAATTCGTCTTTTTATGGATATTTGAAAATAATTCTGTACATATTCGATGCTGTTGGTGATACTCTTTTGATCTGCCAAGTTCAAAAATTTTTTTACAAAAAATCAAGGATGATACGGCATTTTTTATAAACAATGACAAATGCTTTTTTCTCAAAAAAGTCATCTTTTTTTTTACTCAATTTTTTTTTACAGATAGCTAGTCTCAATACCTATATGTACCCCTAAGTATAATGATTATACGTATATAGCAGAGCAAGAATCTGTGCATTAGGCGAATACGTGTACGATTATTTATATATGTTTGTGTGTACACCATAGAGGAGTATAACGCATGGTACTAGAATTCTCCGCAAGGTGGCTAAAACTCATCTTTTGCTATCACGTAGATAATGTTAGTTATTTTAGCTTATTTAAGGAACCCGGTCTAGTTATCTTAATATATATATAGTATTACTTATACATACTAAGATTTCTCTTGAATTATGGCTGAAATTTATTCAACAAAGAGGCGCAAGTGTCCAAACTTTTTTGGATCACACAAAAAAATGTATATGATGCCACTGTTAAATTTAGAAAATTGGAGAATTTAGCAGAACTTCTTCGACAAATTTTTCCTAACAAAGCAGTGCAGAGTTCGGATTATGTATGCTTCAATTGTTATGAACGCGTTAAAAATATTGAACCAAAGTAAATAATTGATGCGATTCATTCAGACAAATATACTGACTTGGACAGTGAACGAAACCTTAATTTCTAGTTCTTTTGGTAATGTTTCGCCACTTAAAAGGAAGAGAGGTATTGATGATTCATCTGTACAAAGATACATTATTAGAAAAAAATCAGAACTAGTATCTTCATTCTCATCTGCAACTAGCTCAAAATTGTCAGAAGCATACAATGTTTGCATTGATGAATCACATGATGATTTGACTCAATGCTTCTGCAATGAATGGCTCAATAACTTGCGAGTAGCGCTTGAAAATTGTGACAGTATCAATGAGAAAATTAGAATTTTAACGTTGCTTCTTTCGTCATTAACAAAATCTAGTATTTTATCAGCATTTCCCGAAGTAACTGTTTATATCATTGACAAAGCAAGAATGCTTGTAACAACTAAGGGAATATATTCTGAACCTGACGCGTATACTGGTCATCCATTGGACGAAAAGTCTACAAAAATTGCCATGGAATATTTTCTAAACAATGACTTAATTAACTGTACACGTCAAAGCCCTAATAAATGTGATGTTGTGACTGTTCAACAAAATGGAAAAAAATAAAAAAAAATAAAACGTTATTTGACACGCAGTTTAAAAGAGGCGTATAAACTATTCAAACAAGAAAACCCAGACATAAAAATCGGTATAACAAAGTTTTATACACTAAAACCAAAGTTTGTTATGTTGAGCCCGTCGAAGGAAGTGTGTCTGTGCATTTACTGTGCAAATTTTGATTTATACGTTAATAGTCTAAATAATTTCCTAGGAGGCAAACATTCAGACCTCGATAGAGTTCGTTCTACACTTTTATCGACAATTGTTTGCTCCAATTTGTCCGATAAGTGTCTTTTTCAAGAATGTACTTTATGCCCAGGTTCTGAAAATATCAACCTAAGTTTTTTTGGATTAGAGACAACTAATGAACATGAGGAGATTGTTTTTGCTATGTGGGAAAATGGCCATCTTGTGAAGAAAAGATTATCAATCTCCAATTTTTTTAACGATCTTTCTTTTTCGACAGTCAAAACAAGCGTTCATTTAAATATTAAAAATATACAAAGAAAAGCTATAAAAGAAGAGAAAGAAATAGCTGCAGCTAACTCAGGTCATCTAGTACTGCATGGTGATTTTGCTGAAAATTGGGCAGTGATTCACAGTAACCCTATTCAAGGTACTCACTAGAACAGGTCTCTATTTTCACAGCAGTTTGTTATCAAGGAAAACTAACAAAAACTTTTGCTGTCATCAGTGATGATAGAAAACACGATTCTGCCCATGCCTTGTTAGCAATGAAAAAAATAATTGATTCGATGAAAAATGATTCAACCGATTTAATAGATCAAATATCGATTTCAATTGTATTAAATGAAAAATGCTTCCATCAATAAAAAATGGTTGTTTTCAGCTACAGGTCACGGGAAAGGTGCATGTGATGGTATTGGCGGACTAGTCAAACACTATGCAACTAGACATAATCTTCAGAACAGTCATATTGAATAAATACAAGATGCCAATGCTTTTGTAACAAAAGTTCAATCTTATACTAATAATATTAAACTAATCTTACTACCAAAAGAAGATATTGAAGTGTTTAGACAAAATAAAATAAAAAAGTGGCTTAAGGCTCCTAAATATAACGGCATTCAGAAAACCCATGTTTGGAAAGTAAATGTAGGTAAAAAGAAAAAATCTTATACAGGTCGAACTGCTCTTCATTCTTTAACAAAATTGTTTAATAAAGAGAAACAGAAGAAGAAGAAAATCAACTCAAAGAATCGTGTTAGCAGGAAAGTTAGAAAAAGCAATAAAATGTCTAAAAATCATAAAAAAGGTAAAAATACATAGGATTTTTTCTTGCATGACAGTGCTATGGGGGAACATAAAATTTTTTTCTTATTTCGTTTATATCTCTTAAAAAAAAAATATTCCAAATGTCATATATATGACCATATAGGTATTGAGACTAGCTATCTATAAAAAAAATTGAGTAAAAAAAAGATGGCTTTTTTGAGAAAAAAGCATTTTTCATTGTTTATAAAAAATGCCATATCATCCTTGATTTTTTGTAAAAAAATTTTTGAACTTGGCAGATCGAAAGAGTATCGCCAACAGCATCGAATATGTACAGAATTATTTTCAAATATCCATAAAAAGATGAATTAGAACGATTTAAAAAGAAAAAAGTTTTCGATTTTTGAGAAACGAAATTTGAGGAGTCATGTTTGAAAAAAGCATAACTAATGCAATTTTTATGCTATCGAAAAATAAAAAAATACGTATACGCTTATTTTCCGAGTAGAATAATATACTATAATTTGAACTGATTCGGAGAGATAGGTGCTGTCGGCCCGCATGATTTGAGATGAAATCGGTCTGATATTATTTGAAAAATACATTATATATATATATATATATATATATATATATGTGTGTGTATAATATACATATATAAATATATAATTTAAATAAGAAGTCATATTTAGGCTGGTGCATTGGATGTGTAAGTATATTATATTGATAATACATACTTTTCCACAAATTGTAATTTTGTTCAGAAAGTTATTATCAACGAAAAAAATCCTATTTCTTTATATATTTCCTGAAGAAAATTGATCTACATTTCCCAAAGTTTCAAAAATTTTCTGTGCTCTGATTCGCCAGCCTGCTCAGACCTTAATCCTAGCCCATCATCATTGTCCAAATATGCAAGGCAGTATTTTAAGTGCTTCAGAAATACATGGATTTTTAACGATTCAGAGTCTCCAGTACTCTTAAAAGCTTCCGACAATGCAATCAAATTTTGATCCAAATCAACTCCGGAATTCGTTGTCGAAAAACAAGACTCAACAACCTTGTTCGTTTCTGTAAAATCAAAGATGAAAGGCTCTATTTGACTATTTTCGACTTCCCCAGAAACATCAGGTGCTCGAAGTTTATCTGCTTCCTTCAGTAGTCGTCGGCAAGATCTGATCGTCTTATATGACAAAATCATCTCTATTATCATAGAAGAAAGCACGCAGTCACCTAGCGGTGAGAAACGAAGTTATAAAATTTTTATATGGAAATTTAGTGTAACTCTAAAATTTATAATTTATGTAATATAAATTTATAACACGATAAAGTTTGGATTTAGATATATATATATATATATATATATATATATATATATATATATATATATATATATATATATATATATATATATATATATATATATATATATATAACTATATATATATATACATATATATACACACAAAACTAATCTTCACCTCCTTGAAAATTATCTGAGGGAATATTCAGCTATCCCCGAACTTTTGGAACACCCTGCATGCATATATGTATACGTGTGTGTGTATATATATATATATATATATATATATATATATATATATATATATATATATATATATATATATATATATATATATATACACACAACATATCATAAATATATATAACATACATGATATCTACATATTTTGTATATCCTTGTTGATTATATAAGGTAGTTCCATGCATTCTTAAGGTAGAACTCATTCGCTTCTATCAATAATTTAGCTAAAATACATAAATTGACGATATCTCGAAAACAGGAGCCGATCGGATTTCGATTCGAACGGATTTGAAATGTATATTCATGCCCGAATACCACCCCGTAACCCGATTTTATCGTCATTTTGGTCAAACCTATCGCTCCTTCCTGCCCACCGTGTAGACGTTCCAGCCAGGAAACGTTGGGGTGACACATGAGCGTAGCTTTGAGCGTCCTATGCCACCTCTCCAGCATTCCGTTCGACTGCGGGTGGTAGGGCGTGGTCCGGATCTTTCCAGCTCCGATCATCCGAGCAAGGGCAGTAAAGAGCGCTGACTCGAACTGGGCTCCTTGGTCCGTGGTGATGGTGAGAGGCGTCCCGAAAGTGGCAATCCAGCCACTGTAGATCGCATGCGGCCACCTGGAGAAGCGGTCAATCAGCGTCAGGCAGTAGCGATATCCGTCTACCAGAGGCAAGATGATGATGTCCAGGTACACGTGATTGAATCGCTGGTCCGGAACGTCGATATTTGTCGGCGGTACTCGAGCGTACCGGTGTATCTTTGCGCACTGGCAGAGCAAGCACTCGCGCGCCCATTTGAACGAGTCCTTTTTGATACCAGGCCAAACAAACTTCTCCTTCATTGCCTGAGAGGTGGTGCGCCCGTTCGGGTGCGCAGGCGAGTGGATGACGTCAAAGACTGCTCTCCGTAGCTCCTGCGGGATATAGGGCCGAACAACCCCTGTGGACGTCTCACACAGAAGTCGATGGCCGTCTATCACCAGAGGCTGAAGATTCAGCGAGGAGGTGGCGAGCTCGTGATTGGCGTCAATGTCCTCTTACTTCTGGGCCTCGTGGATGACTGAAGGGCTCAAGATTAATGGCATGCTGATTGCCTCCACCCATGAGAGCGCATCCGTGACGACGTTGTCGTCGCCTTTGATGAATTCGAAGGTGAGGCAAAACTGGCCGACGTAGTCCAGCTGTCTGAGCTGTCGAGGGGATGCCTTGTCAGAGCGCTGATCCAGGTACTTGTTAAGCGACAGATGGTCCGTGTGGACGACGAACTGCCGGCCTTCGAGGAGGTGCTCGAAGTGCTTCAGGGCTGAGTACACCCCGATGAGCTCCCGGTCGTAGGGGCTATACTTGCTCTCTGCCGGTATGAGTTTCCGCGAGAAGAAACCCAGTGGTCGCCAGACGTCATTGCTGAGTTGTTCGAGGGATGCGCCGAGGGCCGTTGACGATGCGTCGATCGTGAGGACGAGAGGTGCGTCCGGCTGCAAGAAGCTTGACTGTGTTACCAGAGTCAGGTTCTCCTTGCAGCGGTTGAATGCATCTGCCCGCTCCGGCGTCTAGTCCACTTTTCGACGGTCTTTTTTCTTTGCCCCACGAAGAAGGTCGGTAAGTGGCGCTTGCATCTCTGCTGCCTTTGGGATGAGGGCACGATAATAGTTCATCATGCCCAGGAAGCGCCGGAGGTCCATGATCGTGGGTGGTCTGACGTACTCTGAGATGGCGGTGACCTTGTCCGCTGGCGGCTTGAATCCGTTGGCGTAGATGTGGTAGCCCAGGAAAGTCACCTCTGGGCAGGCAAAGTGACACTTGGCCAGGTTGAGTGACAGCCTGGCCCTCGCCAGCACCTCGAGTACGGCCTGCACGTGCCGAACGTGCTCCTCTCGATTGCGAGAGGCGATGACCATGTCATCCACGTATACCTTGACAAAAGGCATGCCTCTGAAGAGGGTGTCGAGGAAGCGCTGAAATGTCTGGGTCGCATTCCTGAGTCCCAGTGGCAGGCCCAGGAACTCAAAAAGCCTAAAAGGCGTGATGACCGTCGTTTTTGGGACATCCTCCGGAGCAACCGGAATCTGGAAATATGCACGATTCAAATGCAGGGTCGTGAAGATCATACATCCGTGAAGGCTGAGAAGCAGATCTTCGATTTGTGGAATTGGATATCGATCGGGAACCGTGATCGAGTTCAGCTTCCGATAGTCTCCCGTAGTGCGCCAGCCGCCCCCAGGCTTCGCCACCATATGCAGTGGACTGGTCCATTAGCTGCTGGATGGACGGATGACGCAGTGGAAGAGCAGAGCGTCGAAAGCTTCCTTCGCGGTCTCGAGCTTGTCACCTGCTAGGCGCTGTGCTCGTGCGAAAAGCGGCGGTCCTGCGGTGACAATGTGGTGCTGAACCGGGGCCGAGGGGCCTCCGTTGGGTGTTGAACTGGCCTGCAGTACCCTGTTGTACTCCTCGATTAGGGCCTTGAAGGTCTGGTCGTCAATTGGACAGTCCTGGGTCGCCATGTTGACGCCAAAAACTGCCGTTCGATGGGTGCTGCCCTGCACGCAGCAGTGCGTGGTCGAGCCCCGCAGGTGGCGGCGCTTGAGGTCGACCAAGAGTCTGTAATGCTCCAGGAGGTCGGCGCCAATGATCGCCGTCTTTACGTCTGCCAGGACCAAGTCCCACGGTAAGCTGCGACGGAGTCCCAGGTTCAGAGGCAGAACCTTGTGACCATATGCATTGATGGGCGTCCCGTTGGCAGCGACGAGCTTCAGCATGGAGCTGGCTGTACTGCCCTTCTTGGGTGAATGTGGCAACAACGAGACCGACGAACCTGAGTCAACCAGGAACTTCATTCCCGTCCTGCGGTCGAAAACGTGGAGACGGACATCTCGGCGGGGCGGCAGGCTTTGCGTGCTTGGGCTGTCGCTTGGTGCCTGCACATAGCGCAGCCCTATGCGTTTTCCTGCTTGCGGCCGTTGAAGCTGCACGGCTGGCGGCAGCGCTGCGCTTCTGCCCCTTGGAGTCGGTGGTACCAGCATAGTCCGTCGGCTGGCCGTCGTGGCGAGGGTGAGCGAGGGCGCGACTGCCATGAGGCACTGTGGGCTCTGTCACTGTGGTCTCTGTCGCTGCGACCCCTATCGCTGCGGCCTCTGTCGTTGGACACCTTATCCAAGATCTCCCTTGAGACCGAGATGAGCTGAGCAAGCAGATGCTTGATCTCAACGGAGTCTTTGGTGCGTTGGATGGCGCTGACCTCTGCGAACATTGGCTCGGGTGACGCAGCTGGGCTCACGGAGTAGGAGCTCGGTGCGGAGATGGGCGTCTCCATCAGCGTGTCTGCGGCTGCAATCATCTCATCGAGAGTGTTTGTTTTGAAAATGTTCAAAACGCACTGCACGTGCGCAGGCAGCAGGGACTTCCAACGGATGCGCAGTACCCGTGGCCTTGTCTTCAGCCAGGGAGCGCATGTGTCGGAACAGCTGCGAGGGCTTCCTGCCGTCTAGTGTCAGCTCGTTGAGCATGCGATCGAGCTGCCTGTCAGCTGAGTCGGTTAGGCGCTCGAGGATGCGTGCCGTCAGCGTGGCGTACTAATTTCCCTCTGGAGGGTTTCTCAGTATATCTGAGACATCCACGAGAGTCTCAGGATCAAGCGCACCGACTGCGAGGTGGTACTTTGTGGCGTCAGTAATTACCTGGTTCACCTGCATAACCGACTCTATCTGCAGGAACCAGAGCTCTGGCTGGGTGCGCCAGAAAGGAGGCAGTCTGCAAGCGGTGACGCTCTGTACCTGAGGCGCAATGTTGGCAGCGGCGGCTGCGGCGGCTGCTGCAACGGCGGGATCGTCGGGCTGAACGTTGCCGCCAAGCATGGCTCCGTGGAGAGCGGTGAGCGCCGACTGCTGCTGCTGGTCTGACGAGGCTAGCGGCGCTGGCGGACGTGCGGCTATCACAGTGTCACTCTCGTGGTGATGATGGCGGCTCGGCCGGGCGGGCGGCGCGCCAGACAAACCTTGCTGCTGAGGCTGAAGCTGCTGCGGCGGCGGCGTGCTGGCCCCCGGCTGCTGCTGCTGCGGTGGCGTCGAAAGCGGCGCGGCGAGCTCGAACTGCGACTGCTGCTGCGGCGTTGAAAGCGGCGCGGCGAGCTCGGACTGCGACTGCTGCTGACGCAGGACGATCGTCGAGTTGAGGTCAGCGGTGTCCTCGAGGTCCTCGTCGTACGAGTCGTCGGCAGTGCTGGAGCGAGTGATGCAGCGTGGTGTCGAGGCACCGTGCGGCATGCTCAGCATGCACGTGCGCGAGCGCGCGTCTTTTCAGCGGCAGCGGCGGCCATGTTGGCTTCGCCTGAGCAAAAAGCGCGGGAAGATTTTTCTCTCACCTCGTAGTGGCTTTCTCTGAGCGAGAGAAAAAAAAGAGTCCTCCGGCTTTGTTGCTACTGCTAGTTGGCTGCTGCGTCGAGGTCCTCGAAATAGCTGCGAGGCTCGAGTCAGCGTGGTGCTGTAGCTGCAAGCGCGGGAAAAAATGTTCTCACCTCCCGTGCTCGGCTTTTCTCTCCCCAGATCGAGAAAGAAGAGAAGAGTCGTGTTTCCTGCTGCTTATCGGACTGCACCGAAGATCACGTCGGCGTCACCAATGTGAGGGTCGAGCGAGGAGTTCCCTCAAATATGCCAGAGCAGGGCGCCGCTCTAGCTGGTGCAGGACTGTCGGAAAGGCAGGAGAGTAACCGGGACAACACACACGGAGTAAACTGCAGATAACTATATTAGACGACTATATATAATATTTTACGGGCTTAAAACTAGTGCGTAAGGCGAAGATCGCGAGTAGTTATCGCGAATGGCTGTGCAGCGACGCCAGAGCTGTGGCGTGAGATAGCACGATGCGTGCAACTGCTCTCGTGTGCTGCTGGGCCGGATCTGTAGGAAGGGGCGCGCAGTCCGAGCGGCTAGTAGAGCGCTCGCGGCTCCAGACGCTGCTTCCTTGGATGGTGCTGCCGCCCTGCTGTCGGCAATGACGGTCGCTCTTCTCGAGGAGGCAAACTCGAGGGTGCCACAGAGCCTCCTTAAAAGATACGCCTTTGAAATTTTATTCCTAGGATCTGAATATGTACTACAGCTCAAGACTAAACTTTTAGTACCTGTTTTAGAACTTAATTTTTGTCAGGAAGCAGACCTAAGTAGTGTAAAGTTTCAAAGTAGTCGAAAGTCACCCGGCTCTATGGTATTCTTAAATTAATTATTGTCTCATTCCACCACAAACATCTCAATCAAAAACTTATCTTCTAAAATTGTATAACTGACGAAGACCAACATAATAATAGAGACATAGGAGGTAAACCTAGATACCTGCAGGATAAAAAAAAAACTACATCCGCGGAATATAACTACTAAACTGGATAGCTTAGAACATAAAAATTAGAACATATTGTACATATAATGTACTTCAAAGTGTAATGGGTGAGATTAAATTAAATCATAAAGTTTGTATCTAATAAAAATAAATTCAGAATTATCTGAATTGTTCAATGGCGACAGGCAACAGTAATTACTTTTAGGCCATACATATGACATGTACATTCAAAATATAGCATATTCTTTTATCTTAGCTTTGTGTTCAAGAAGTTCAAATACATTATTTTGAGGAAATTTAAATGTTTATGAGACCGTAATAATATTTAGTTTTTACTCAGTGTACTGACGAAACTAAAAATATCAGTTTTTCTTATAATCATCCATATATAATTCTAAAGAAATTTATTAAAAAAGAATATAAAAAAATTTCGATATGAGCTTGAATCAAAAATCTTAGTCTTGGCAGGTCATTACTTTAACCACTAACCTAACATTGTATCCATGGTTTGGAGCTGACTTACATATAATTATATATGATTCTATATAACTACATATAATTATATATAGCTATATAAAACAAAACATATATATAACTATATAATTATATACAAAATCATTTTTACTAAGGCAGAAATTATATGTCCTTAAGGAGCTTAGAGAGATCTTCCGCGCGGGGCGAGGAAAGAAGAGTTTTCCCGCAGTTTTTATTTACGTTTTCGCTTCGTACTAGGAATCGGTGTTCTCATTCATTCTAAAATTTCGAATACACGATCTTTAATACTTTTTCAATATTTTGCATAGATTTTCATTTCTTTTTTATCATTTATAAACAATCGCACTCTAAGTTTATTGTCAGTTTACAAGCTGCTCTCCTAAGAGCCCATGTATAAGAGCCAAACTTCGAAGTCAATTATCTTTAAAACGGTAATGGCTAATGCTTTTAAATTTAACATGCTATCATAAATTTCATAGAAGAATGACATTAAATTTAGAGAAACATCTTATCATTTAAACTTTACTATCGAACCTCCTTAAATTAAAAATACAAGGAATGATAATTTTTAACAAACAGTAATAAAATAAAATATTCAGTAGTGTAACTTCTATTAAAGTAAAAAATAGCGGTTTAAAACAATTAAAATAGCAATCAGTTTTATCACAAATTACTTTCTGTGCCTTCTTTTCTGCTCCCTTCTCTTCTGGGATTCGAAGAACTGTTGACTTATAAAGAAAACCACCGTCAACAGGGTGGTGAAAACGACTCCAACGAGGAATCCGGCGACTGCTTGAAGAATCTCATTGTAAGTCGACACTCTCTTTGGCAGGAGCAGATTCTTTCCTTCTCCGTTATGTCTCGCGGTATAACCGAGCCAGTAGAGAATCCGATCCATGGCGTGGTTTGATCTATCTCGAATGGCTTGAGAAACTACTCTCGCGCTCTCACGGTACTTTGTACTCTCGTGGATCTCTATTATGATTTCAGTGACTGTATCTGACATTGCGTCGATTTTCTCGATGTAAGTGAATCCCAATTCGGAGGCTCTCCTAGCATTTCGCTTCTCATCCATGGTTCTGGGAAAGCAGATCATCGGCGTTCCATGGAAAGCACTTTCAAGAAATTCTGAGTCTGTACAGTGACACAGAACCACTCTAGCTCTAGCATAACCTATGCAATAAAATGTAAGAATTTGCTTTGATTTATTTGTAATTTTTCTTTAAAAAAAGAGTAAAAGTTACCAAACGTTTTCACAGTATTTTAATTTACCTATCAAATCCTGACGATCAACATCTTTATGAATGAAAAGATTTTTGGGTTTATTATGCAGTCTTGCATGTTTATTTTTCCATATTATAGCCAAACCTTGTCTATCATTTGGTAACTTTTGTGCAACAGCACGTAACAGGGGATCATGATCCTTGTCTAAAAGTACAATAATTGTGCCTGCTCTGAATTCAACCAACTTTTTTTGAAGATCGGCAGGCAAAGGTTGAGGACCTCGACAATGATGACATCCAATCTAAAAATGAAATAAATAACTTTAAAACAAAATAGAATAAAAAACTACTAGGTTAAATTGTATTATATTTTATGATATCAATAAGTTAACTTAATATAAAATATATGCACATCTATATTTTAAAAACAATTTTTAGAAACACAGTAACAGTATATGTGTATCTAGTAAATAAATAAATGAAATCATATTTCATACCTCAGCTACTAATTGAGTTAGGAGAGCAGAATTCATGCGTAAAATAGGATCTGCCCCCCATAAAACTAGTTGCACATTAGAATATAAATTGGTTATTGCTGTTTCAGCTTCAGGAATTTTTTCTCGCATTAGTTTTTGAGTAGAAGTAATATAATTACTTTCTATTGTATATAAAAAGTATTTTAAATTCAAGTTTTCAACAAAACTTTGTAGGAGACCAGTTTCGTGTACAGGCAAAGCCATCCCTGTTTTTACAAATACATATAGTTCTTCATTGTGGCCTCGAGCCCATACAATAGGGATTGAAGATATAGAAGCTGTCCATGGCAATAAGCATGCATCATGCCTAAATTAAATAAACAAATGTTGCATGAAAAACAATGCTAATTTGTAAATTATATAAAATATTAATTAATATATTTAGTACAGAAGAGACAAACAGTGCCATGAAAAGAAACTTCAAATATTAAACTTCTGATACTGAGGCAATTCTAAAATAAATGGTTCAATTGTAGAATACGATACCTGACTCCCGGGAAAATGATGAATGTTGGCTGTAAAGATCTGACATGCTTTGATATATCTAAATCAGAAATAAATCTATCACAGAGTTTGATTGCTCTAGCATCATTAGTATCACTTGGCTTAAGACTAGCATTAACTTTCATCACTTTGACATCTACAAAATGTTCATAGTAGTCACTTTCATCGGAAGGTATCACAAACGTAGTTTCAATCCCAAGATCTGAAATGGTATTAGCAAGTAGCGATAAATCATACACATCCTCAAATGCAACAATGACAGCTGATTGTGGTGGACTAGTCAAAGAAGATGCAGCAGCAGAAAGTATCATTAACAGTGTGCTCAAAAGAACGTATATTATAAATGCCATTTTGTCAGATAATCTACAATTTAATTAAATTTAATAAACCAAGTATTTGGTCTTGTATAAATGACAGAAATAAGGCAGAGAGTTGGACAATTAAAATAGTCCCTTCAACGTATAGTCCGCTGAAAGGCCGCTACCGGTAGATCCCAGTACTGGCATAATATTCCTTCCCTCTCAAGCTTCAAAGAAAAATATATTTTATCTTGACATTTGTATTTGTTTAAGTTTTTTGTGTACAGCACTCACAAATCGTAAAAGCTGATTGCACAGAGGGGAAGAAAACACTGGCAGCACTATTTTTGGTCAAAGAAATACTCGTTTTCCGAAATGACAACATAAATATAAACATTGAATACCTAGGGCGATTGCACAGCACAATTGTGAGTGTTTACGCGATTACGCGGGAGCCTTTCTACAATGCATTCTGCTCCCTTGTTCTGTACGTTCCATCCTGTTGTTCCATGTGCTCTCATTCTTACCCAGATAGCATTGAGTCGGCACTGTGTCGGCACGCTGACGGCCCGCGGGCCGCCCGCGGTTACGGCATTGTGACGGATTCCTGCCCCGCTTCTGAGACGGCACGGTGCAGGAACGCGGTCCTGGCACACGGGCCGTCATAGTGCCGTCATTTTGCCGACGCAATTTGCATGCGCGATTGGTACTGCGGCCCGCGTGCCGGCAACGTGTCAGCACTGTGCGGTGCAATTTGCCGACAATTTTATCATAATAAAAATACTGTATTTTATATTTGTAATTTTTTATTTATATACTTTAAATATTTAATATTTTTGTACAATAAATTAATAAGTTAATACATAATATATATATGGTTTTGCAGAATAACAACATAAGTCCACTTTTCTGTTTTGAAGATACTAATACTTAAAATTTTTATTTTCCATTTGAACTAATGTAAAAAAAATCATTAATAGTAGATAAGGCTACTTATTTTTACACTTTCTTGATTTTGTGCACTTTATCTGAAAATATACTATATAAAGATATTAAAATCGCTTAAAACTCAATTTTCAAAAAAATGGACTTGAGTTGTTTTTCCGGGAATCCGCAGCAGATATATACATACAATAATAACACATATATACCATTTATTTACGTAAATATTTAAATTTAATTATAATTTTATACTTTAATTATGATTATTCACATACTCCTACTGAATAATCTCAAGTAAGATTCTCACCTGAGATCTCATACCAAAATCTCATTATGTACACTTAATGAAATATTGAAATTCGTTCAGAATTAACTTTTACTACAGTTTTTTTATTAGTCTTGAAGTTTCTTTCCTCTTTACAATACATCAGGAAAGTATAATACATTTTTGGTCAATTTTTATTTGAAAATTTTTATATATAAAATTTTGAAATTTTAAATCTCACCTGAGATCTTACCAGAGATCTCGTGTGAGATTTTGAGTAAACATTCATGATGTTTTCGCATGATACTTTGCATGATTATATATATATATATATATATATATATATATATATATATATATATTTATATATCCCTACCAAAAAATCTCAGTTGAAATATCATGCGAAAACCTCATGAATTTTTACTCAAAATCTTACACGAGATCTCTGGTAAGATCTCAGGTGAGATTTAAAATTTAAGAATTTGATATATAAAAATTTTCAAATAAAAAATTGACCTATAAATGTATTATACTTTCCTGATGTATTGTAAAGACGAAAGAAACGTCAAGACTACTAAAAAAACTGTAGTAAAAGTTCATTCTGAACGAATTTCAATATTTCATAATAATATATATTTCACGTAAACCCATGAAGAAATTTTTTACATTTCGCTGAAAATGTTTTTACTAGTTCAGAATAGTGAAAAAAGCATGTAAATAAAATTTTAGCTCATAAGACCCAAATCTTGCAGAACCGTGACCCTAAATATAAAGTTTATTTACATTTTTAGAAAAGTAGAAAATTCAATTCGAGATAGGTGCAATTTGGGTATTTACATATATATATATATATATATATATATATATATATATGCATTTTTTTCTGTAAATTTTCTGTACAATATGCTGACATTTTTTTCAGACCCCAATTATCACGTTTCTGATTGGTTTATAAAAGATATACCGTTATATGCTATTTAAAAAATTTCGGCAGTTTATTTTAATTTCAAAATTTTGTAGTAATAAGAGCTTCAAAATGAGAGCAGGTAGATCATGGACCGAGCTTTATAACTGACGTTACAGCATTTTGAAAGAATTCTACATACAATTTATATACCTATATGTATGTAGGGTATATCATTTATAAAAGAAATCTTCATATATAGATATACAAATTGAATGTAGATTTCCTTCAAAATTCTGTTACTTCGGTTAATAAGCTCGGTCCATGGTCTACCTGGTCTCATTTTGAAGCTCTTATTACTATATAACGGTATATCTTTTATAAATCAATCAGAAACGTGGTAATTAGGGCCTAAAAAAAGTGCTAGCATATTCTATAGAAAATTTACAGAAAAATATACAGAAAAATAATAAAAATGTATATGTGTAAATACCTAAATTGCACCTATCTGGAGCTAAAAATTATTAAAGTTTTCTCTGTTTCTAAGAATTGAAAAAAACTTTATTTTTAATAGGGCCACAGTTCTGCATAGTTAGGGTATTATGATCTAAATTTTTTTTGCATACATTTTTTAACTATTCTGAACTAGTAAAAACATTTTAAAACGAAATGTAAAAAATTTCTTCCATGGTCGACGTGGAATATATATATATATATATATATATATATATATATATATATATATATATATATATATATATATATATATATATATATATATATATATGAAGAAATTGTATATATATATAGTCCCTGAAAATATTTACGTAAATAATGGTGCAAGCCTTGTGCAGGTTCCCCTATTGAAAATATCAAGCTAAATCTCAAGCTTCAAATTCAGCGATGAGTTTGAATCCGGCTCGATCGAACTTGAAATTCAGCGATGAGGTTGAATCCAGCTTGATCAAACTTGAAATGTAGGTCGATCAGGGTGGATTTTTTGAGTTTGATTTCGAGCTTGAAATCGAGCTGGATTTTAAGTTCGATCAAACCAGATTCAAGCTCATCGCTGAATTTCAAGCTTGAAATCCAGCTTCAATTTTTTAACAGGGATTGCCTGAGCTGCAACTCGCAAGAAGCCTCCTACTCAACATCATTCTCGTTGCCCCTGCGTTATCGAGAGTTTTGCAGGCATGTCCACGCGCTCGTACGACAACAGCATGACCTTGGGAACCATTCAGCAGATCGCTATCACTTCCAGGCAGGTGCACACCGTTTCTGCGCTCGAAGTGTTATGAACTCTGTTGAAAAAAACGAAAAAAATAAGATTTTTATTGCATTATGGGTTGGAAAGTTATAATAGAATGATGAATAAATTACCTTTGCTAGGCCCTCCTTGAAACTCAGCTTGCAAGTCTGAAAACGATGTCATTTTTGTCGCTCCCAGCCTCAGCTTGTCTACCTCAGTCTTGGGTCAGTCGCTGAATCGGCAGTCTTTATTCCTTGACGTCGTCTCTCAGTACGTGCTGGATCGGTTCTAGAGTTATTTTCTAACGTCTCTCAACGGCATCTGAAAACAATTATTATTTTTATTTTAATAGAAGTAATAATAACACTAAAGAATTCCCAGACGGCAAAACAAATTTCATGAATGTCGCAGACGTTAGAATTCTTTATGAACTCTTTTCAAACTCTTTAAGAATCCTTTTCTAACTTACATGCATAAGTATTCTTAGTGTTCGAAAAAAATCCTTAGAAAAAATTCATTTTTTGCTCTCTGGGTAATAATTATAATAATTATAATGTTATTAGAATTATTCTCTTGCAATGTAAAAATTACCTCAATATTGCTATTTTTTCAAACAAAAATAAAAGAATTTTTTTTATGTGTGAGAGGGCCCCGATCTTGCCTATCTCTGTGAGGCACAACCAACATTCTCTGCCCCTCCAACGCTTCCTTACATTTTTTTTTAATTTAATACGTAATTAAAAATTAAAATATAATTAAAAAATAAAAGATTAGTAAATTGATAATTTCTGAATTTATTAAATAAATGAACAAATAAATAAAATATAAAATGTAAGAAAACGTTCTATTCATATAAAAAGTCCACGTTAATTTCAGCAAGTGATAATATAAAAAGAATGCAAACTAATATAATAAACGTGTACTTTTTATATGAACTTCCCTAAAAGTAAAAACATAAATAAAGTCGCCTTTATAACACGCAAAGAAATATGTAGCAAGCTAGTATTTTTCTTGGTGTTTTATAAACGTGTAGATGTCCGGAAATTCTTCGGTCCCATCCTCAGGCTTGCCGTTGTCCTCCATCATGGTGTTGCTGTGGTCGTCATGATCCTTGTTGTTCTCGGCGTCGCTTTCGATCTCCGTGTCATCGTCCGGGTAAGGTTCTGCACCTCCTCTGTCAGGTCGGCACTCCTCCAAATACTTCGCGGGGTATTCGTCATAGTGGGTCCTTCCATCGAATTCTCCGCCCTCTGATTCCCTGATATATTTTATATTTTATTTTAAATTCATTTGATTTTGCTTCATCACAGAGGAAGCTTTGGGATGGTAATAAAAAAGTTTTGCTAAAATCACTATAGACATATTTTTTGAGACAATAGGAATCAACATACACTATTTTTAGAAAATATCTGTATGAATGGGCGTGCGTGAGTGCGTGCGCGTGTATGTGTGCTGCGTGTATGCATGCATGCATGCGTGCATGTGTGTGCGCGTGTATGTGTATGTGCATGCGTGTGTGTCCGTATGCGCGTATGTGTGTGTGCGTGCGTGTGAGTGAGTGTGTTTACGTGTGTGCGTGCGTGTGAGTGAGTGTGTATGTGCCTGCGTGTGAGTGAGTTAGTGTGTGCGCATGTATGCCTGTGCGTGTGTGTGTGTCACACCATATTTTTTTGTAACACATGTATGGATTTTTGCGTTTTTTAAAATAAGTTTTTAAATAAACGGGCAAAAAAGAAATATTTTGGCGGGCAACAAAAGTAGTCAACGGGTAAAAAAACTTTTTTACCCGCTTATCAGGACAGAATAGTACATTATGCAACAAGGGACGAAAGTAGCAGTTTTTCCCGCGGGCAGTAATCACCCGCGAAATCTACTTTCACATTGTAGGGTTTTTTGGAATGTTAGATATAACGTACCTATAACAATAGTTATAAAAGACGTGAAAAACTGTAAATTAATCTAAATATGTAATTTTAGTAAAAAATTATCTTTTGACAATTCATCAATACTAAAAACACAGCTTTTTTAAGATATTGATTAAAAAAAGATAAGTAAATTTAAAATTAATTTCATATTGAAACAATCAATTAAGTTTGAGGAAGCAAAGTGCCAAGGAATTGCCAGCGGTTTTTTACATGTTCTATGATAATATTTAACAGGAGGCCACTTACCAGAGTTTATCAGGTAGATTCTGCTGTAAGTGGTCGAAATTTTCTGTAGGTGCGTCATCTTCCTCGGGTATTTCATCCTTCAGGTCATCCAATCCTACATAGCTCCTTGGACTGGACAGATGCTGATGATCATCCCTCTCCCTCTCGTCGTCTGAAGTTTTTTCTAAAACTCTTCTTCTTTTTGGACTGGATGGCAGGGGTTCTTGAATTTCTTCTTCTTCTTCTTCTTCTTCTTCATCAAGAGCTCGTCTTCTCCTCGGAGATGGTGGCAGCTGCTCCTCATCTCTTTCTTCGGGCTGTAGCACGTCTCTGCGTATCTCTTCGAGACGCCGTAGACATTGCTTAAGGCTTTTCAGGGCCCTGGTCAAAAATGGAAACATTCATAATTAATATAATAAGTCTAGTGTGACAAGTAAAATAAAATATATAAAACAATGTACCTTCAGAAGCTGACACAAAACGGGTATCACGTAGTCTTGTGACATTTTTTTTCTTATCTCCAAGCCAAGTAACATTGCACAGAAGCTCTGTGTTGACTGCAAAACAATTTTTTTTTAAAATTGCTTAAGAGTCATCGGTATTTCTACCACCAAGATAAATCAAGTAGTTGACCTAAAAATAAACGATATATTTAAGAAATGAAAAATTTAATAATTATAAAACTAAGTCTTGCGTTCAGGGGTTTGACGGTTCATGGGTTGTAGGTTTCATATGTTTGAAGATTCATGGATTTTAGAGTTTGAGTGTTCATTTAACCTCCGAAGCACTCACCAGACACCTAGAAACAACGCAGCATTAGTAAGGGGAGATTACAGTGATAAACTAAACACTAATCCTAGCGCGCGCACGTGCAATTGCAGTTCATAGTAAATATTTACTATCATTAATTATTTACATGCTGCAATTTGGATTTCCCAAGAGAACTGTGGCAACTATCTGGACATTTCAGAGTGAAGAGATTGTCTTGAGGATCACCCTGGCTGAGATGTAAAATTTTTTTATTTATAATTATTCTAATAATTATATTATGTTAATAAATAGGTTAGTTTTGACGAGGAAGGACGAGTGGCCAGGACGAGGAAGTGCGACGATGGATGCAGCAGGAGGGGTATCTGGGCTACGGTCCCCACGAAGGGGCACGAAGATGAGAGCTGCAAGGCCCAGGACGGCGTACTTGCGGCAGCAGCAGTGGCACGGTTAACCTCGAAGAGGTTATGTTTACATACAGCATCCTACTGCATTCGTCCACTGCCAATATTATCAGGTGAGACTTTTTATATGTATAGAACGTTTTCTTACATTTTATATTTTATTTATTTGTTCATTTATTTAATAAATTCAGAAATTATCAATTTACTAATCTTTTATTTTTTAATTATATTTTAATTTTTAATTACGTATTAAATTAAAAAAAAATGTAAGGAAGCGTTGGAGGGGCAGAGAATGTTGGTTGTGCCTCACAGAGATAGGCAAGATCGGGGCCCTCTCACACATAAAAAAAATTCTTTTATTTTTGTTTGAAAAAATAGCAATATTGAGGTAATTTTTACATTACAAGAGAATAATTCTAATAACATTATAATTATTATAATTATTACCCAGAGAGCAAAAAATGAATTTTTTCTAAGGATTTTTTTCGAACACTAAGAATACTTATGCATGTAAGTTAGAAAAGGATTCTTAAAGAGTTTGAAAAGAGTTCATAAAGAATTCTAACGTCTGCGACATTCATGAAATTTGTTTTGCCGTCTGGGAATTCTTTAGTGTTATTATTACTTCTATTAAAATAAAAATAATAATTGTTTTCAGATGCCGTTGAGAGACGTTAGAAAATAACTCTAGAACCGATCCAGCACGTACTGAGAGACGACGTCAAGGAATAAAGACTGCCGATTCAGCGACTGACCCAAGACTGAGGTAGACAAGCTGAGGCTGGGAGCGACAAAAATGACATCGTTTTCAGACTTGCAAGCTGAGTTTCAAGGAGGGCCTAGCAAAGGTAATTTATTCATCATTCTATTATAACTTTCCAACCCATAATGCAATAAAAATCTTATTTTTTTCGTTTTTTTCAACAGAGTTCATAACACTTCGAGCGCAGAAACGGTGTGCACCTGCCTGGAAGTGATAGCGATCTGCTGAATGGTTCCCAAGGTCATGCTGTTGTCGTACGAGCGCGTGGACATGCCTGCAAAACTCTCGATAACGCAGGGGCAACGAGAATGATGTTGAGTAGGAGGCTTCTTGCGAGTTGCAGCTCAGGCAATCCCTGTTAAAAAATTGAAGCTGGATTTCAAGCTTGAAATTCAGCGATGAGCTTGAATCTGGTTTGATCGAACTTAAAATCCAGCTCGATTTCAAGCTCGAAATCAAACTCAAAAAATCCACCCTGATCGACCTACATTTCAAGTTTGATCAAGCTGGATTCAACCTCATCGCTGAATTTCAAGTTCGATCGAGCCGGATTCAAACTCATCGCTGAATTTGAAGCTTGAGATTTAGCTTGATATTTTCAATAGGGGAACCTGCACAAGGCTTGCACCATTATTTACGTAAATATTTTCAGGGACTATATATATATACAATTTCTTCATATATATATATATATATATATATATATATATATATATATATATATATATATATATATATATATATATATTCCACGTCGACCATGGAAGAAATTTTTTACATTTCGTTTTAAAATGTTTTTACTAGTTCAGAATAGTTAAAAAATGTATGCAAAAAAAATTTAGATCATAATACCCTAACTATGCAGAACTGTGGCCCTATTAAAAATAAAGTTTTTTTCAATTCTTAGAAACAGAGAAAACTTTAATAATTTTTAGCTCCAGATAGGTGCAATTTAGGTATTTACACATATACATTTTTATTATTTTTCTGTATATTTTTCTGTAAATTTTCTATAGAATATGCTAGCACTTTGTTTAGGCCCTAATTACCACGTTTCTGATTGATTTATAAAAGATATACCGTTATATAGTAATAAGAGCTTCAAAATGAGACCAGGTAGACCATGGACCGAGCTTATTAACCGAAGTAACAGAATTTTGAAGGAAATCTACATTCAATTTGTATATCTATATATGAAGATTTCTTTTATAAATGATATACCCTACATACATATAGGTATATAAATTGTATGTAGAATTCTTTCAAAATGCTGTAACGTCAGTTATAAAGCTCGGTTCATGATCTACCTGCTCTCATTTTGAAGCTCTTATTACTACAAAATTTTGAGATTAAAATAAACTGCCGAAATTTTTTAAATAGCATATAACGGTATATCTTTTATAAACCAATCAGAAACGTGATAATTGGGGTCTGAAAAAAATGTCAGCATATTGTACAGAAAATTTACAGAAAAAAAAAGCATATATATATATATATATATATGTAAATACCCAAATTGCACCTATCTCGAATTGAATTTTCTACTTTTCTAAAAATGTAAATAAACTTTATTTTTAGGGTCACGGTTCTGCAAGATTTGGGTCTTATGAGCTAAAATTTTATTTACATGCTTTTTTCACTATTCTGAACTAGTAAAAACATTTTCAGCGAAATGTAAAAAATTTCTTCATGGGTTTACGTGAAATATATATTATTATGAAATATTGAAATTCGTTCAGAATTAACTTTTACTACAGTTTTTTTAGTAGTCTTGGCGTTTCTTTCGTCTTTACAATACATCAGGAAAGTATAATACATTTTTAGGTCAATTTTTTATTTGAAAATTTTTATATATCAAATTCTTAAATTTTAAATCTCACCTGAGATCTTACCAGAGATCTCGTGTAAGATTTTGAGTAAAAATTCATGAGGTTTTCGCATGATATTTCAACTGAGATTTTTTGGTAGGGATATATAAATATATATATATATATATATATAATCATGCAAAATATCATGCGAAAACATCATGAATGTTTACTCAAAATCTCACACGAGATCTCTGGTAAGATCTCAGGTGAGATTTAAAATTTCAAAATTTTATATATAAAAATTTTCAAATAAAAATTGACCAAAAATGTATTATACTTTCCTGATGTATTGTAAAGAGGAAAGAAACTTCAAGACTAATAAAAAAACTGTAGTAAAAGTTAATTCTGAACGAATTTCAATATTTCATTAAGTGTACATATAATAACATGAGATTTTGGTATGAGATCTCAGGTGAGAATCTTACTTGAGATTATTCAGTAGGAGTATGTGAATAATCATAATTAAAGTATAAAATTATAATTAAATTTAAATATTTACGTAAATAAATGGTATATATGTGTTATTATTGTATGTATATATCTGCTGCGGATTCCCGGAAAAACAACTCAAGTCCATTTTTTTGAAAATTGAGTTTTAAGCGATTTTAATATCTTTATATAGTATATTTTCAGATAAAGTGCACAAAATCAAGAAAGTGTAAAAATAAGTAGCCTTATCTACTATTAATGATTTTTTTTACATTAGTTCAAATGGAAAATAAAAATTTTAAGTATTAGTATCTTCAAAACAGAAAAGTGGACTTATGTTGTTATTCTGCAAAACCATATATATATTATGTATTAACTTATTAATTTATTGTACAAAAATATTAAATATTTAAAGTATATAAATAAAAAATTACAAATATAAAATACAGTAGTTTTATTATGATAAAATTATACATTTAATATAAATAATATATATAAATAATATATATATATATATATATATATATATATATATATATATATATATATATATATATATATATATATATATATATATATATATATATATATATATATATATATATGTGCTGGCATATTGTCGGCAAATTGCACCGCACAGTGCTGACAGGTTGCCGGCACGCGGGCCGCAGTACCAATCGCGCATGCAAATTGCGTTGGCAAAATGACGGCACTATGACGGCCCGCGTGCCAGGACCGCGTTCCTGCACCGTACCGTCTCAGAAGCGGGGCAGGAATCCGTCACAATGCCGGACCGCGGGCGGCCCGCGGGCCGTCAGCGTGCCGACACAGTGCCGACTCAATGCTATCTGGGATATGGAGTCTAAAAGTTCCAGTGATGGCACAAATTCGTCACGCCGTGCCAGCACGTCGTGCTCGGCACGGGCTGCTATCTGGGATACGGAAACGCCTCCCAGATAGCATTGAGTCGGCACTGTGTCGGCACGCTGACGGCCCGCGGGCCGCCCGCGGTCCGGCATTGTGACGGATTCCTGCCCCGCTTCTGAGACGGCACGGTGCAGGAACGCGGTCCTGGCACGCGGGCCGTCATAGTGCCGTCATTTTGCCGACACA
>OX424573.1:134509888-134622671 GCA_949152435.1 Gastracanthus pulcherrimus | reverse complement strand
TTTAATATTTATTACACTTAGCAACTTTTGATTTCAGAAGACAATATAAAACAAATTCTAGTATTATTGAAACATAAAAACTAACCTATAATTTATTAACTAATATAATTATTAGAATAATTATAAATAAAAAAATCAATGTAATTACTAATAAAATTGTACAATTTCAAAATACTAATATCAATAAAGAAACCTAATAAGTCTATTTAAGATTTATTACACTTAGCAACTTTTGATTTCAGAAGACAATGTAAAACAAACTCTAGTATTATTCAAACATGAAAACTAACCTATAATTTATTAACTAATATAATTATTAGAATAATTATAAATAAAAAAACTTTACATTTCAACCAGAATGATCCTCAAGACAATTTCTTCACTCTGAAAATTCCACGGTTCTCTTGGGAAATCCAAATTACAGCATGTAAATAATTAATGATAGTAATTATTTACTGTGAACTGCAATTGCACGTGCGCGCGCCAGGATGATCCTCAAGACGAGCTGCACTTCCTCTCGAACGTCCACCACAAACTTGCCACCGTCGAATTATATAATTCAGAATTCCAAATGACACCACAGATAACTACAATAATTAATAACTACAATAATACCGCTAAAATTATTAAAAACAATTTCACTTATTGCGCGCGTCTGCAATTGAAGATCAAGTCTTCATGAAAGCAGGGAGATTACTGCAATGGCGGGATGCGATACATTTCTTCAAACAACACAAAGCTCGTAATTATTTCAAGACTTTAAATTTATAATGTAAATCAATTTTAATATTCAATTATAAACAAATATATTTATTATTAATAAAAATAAAAATCATAAAATTATACTATTATTTATTTATTTATATTTATTTATTTATTCAATTACACCAATTGAGCCCCATATAAATAAATTAACAAATCATTACTATTATTATCAATTTTATTTGTAATAGAAATAATAACTTAAATATGCAATTAAATTATATTTTCATATAATTATATTGATGGCACGTCGTGCTGTCCATAATCCGTCACATTGCGGCCACGATTTTCCCGACACGGCGGGCTTGCACTGTGCCGTCATTCTGCTGGAATCTGAAAGTTCAAAAAAGTGATGTTGCGTGACGGCACGATGACGGCACAGGGCGGTCACGACGTGCCACCGAATCGGACAGCACGCCGCGACTGCACAGTGATGGCACAAATTCGTCACGCCGTGCCAGCACGCCGTGCTCGGCACGGGCTGCTATCTGGGTGCTAAAGTAAATGAAGGAATTTTCGATGGCCCTCAGATTCGTAAGATGATAAATGATGAAATTTTTGTTAATAAATAATAAATGTATCATAATAATAATAAATGTAACCAAATGATCAGGAACTGGGTACTGATCAGGAACTGGGTCCGTGACGGTAATAGAATTTTCACACTTTTATAATAATGCATTGCATTTTATTTAAAAAAAACCTTAAAATATACTACATTATAGAAATACGATGTTAAACAAAGAGATTGATACCCCATAAAACCACTCCAAACCAGAGACATGGTGTTTCGAATGCTATTTCACTTCATGAAAGCTACAGATTGCAAAAGTCAGCGGATCGAAGTCTACCTAGTATAAAAATTTTCCTAATGAATGCCATTTAGGGCTGAAGCTATTCGTATAAAGAATTCAATGTTTATTTATACTTCGATAAAAAATATAGAGCTTGTAAAAATGAAAAAAGGGTTATTTTCAAAAGATTTCTCATTTTTACCAGAATACTTGTTGCATGACAGTCATTATATTATCCTTAGCAAATAGCATCAGCCCTAAATGGCATCCTTTAGGAAAATTTTGAGACCAGGTAGACTTCAATCCATTAATTTTTAAGTCTGTAACTTGTGTGATAGTAGCAAACATTCTGAACAATTTCTTCTGATTTTCCGTAGATCACTGACTAGTCATCTGAATTATTTACTGGGTATTTCTAATCACTATCACTTAATTTCCTCTCAATTTTTGATAATTTTCAATATTTCGAATCAAGCTTTTCATATACTTTTCAATTAAATCAAGCGTTAGGACCTGAAAAAAGAAAAACATGGTTAATTTATTCAACATTAAATTGTTGAAAAAAATTAGATACTCATCTTTCTATTGGATTTTGAAGTATTTCTCAGCGGCATAGCCTGAAATTTACAACAAAAGTTGCAACCAAATAGTTAACTCTATATTTATACAATCAATTAATGCATTATATATTTTGGTTGTGTATTTTAGGCTATGTCGCTGAAAAAAACTTCATCAAGTTCCACCTGGACATGATTACCGTCGTCCTGATGCACCCGGAGTCACCACCGTCGTCCTGACATACCCAGGGTCACTAGCGGCAAAATCGCTGAAATCGACGAACCCGACGAAGTAGCCGAAAATCGACGAACCCGCGAAAGTCGCCGAAATCGACGAACCCGCGAAAGTCGACAAAATCGATGAACCCGCGAAAGTCGACGAAAATCGACGAACCCGAGAAAGCCGCCGAAAATCGACGTAACGAAGGAAACCGACGGAATCAGCTGATATACCCTGAACAGCCTGAACTCAAGGCTGTGTCTGCAATATGTACATTTTTGTATCCATCGGAAGGAGGTATAGTTTTTCCAGTGCCATCTACTGTTAAGTTTTTCGAGTTAGCCTTCACTATTTTTTTTCTTTCTGTTCTGGTTATTTAAGCCTTTAGGGGGCGTTTGAATTGCACGCCGTAGCTCGCCGACCGCCGCGTATTACAATCGGCCGAGTAGTTGCGCGGGCCGCCGCTTATCGGCCGAGCGGATGCGAGCGCCGCGAGAGCGGAAGTTCTCGCGCGCCTTATGCACGTGTGCGGCAGTTCCGTTTTCTCTCCCGCAAAGACCGGTCGACTTTTTCTGGCGTGATTCCAGGCAGTGCATCGGACCCGAAACGGGATTTTGGAATATATTAATTGTCTGCGTCGGGTGTGTGTGTGCGTAAATCGAGTCGTGTGTGTGTGTGTATTCGGTACGAAGGACGATTGGGCAGGTCCGGCCACGTGCGAGCTCCCTCGACGTGCCGACTTCCACACGGCGATCACCAACGCGGCAGGGCCAAGGGGTCCGCCCGTGGTCCAGGTACGGTTCCCTCGAGACGTCGAGGCGCCCTGTGACCAAGAAGGTGCATCCCAACCACGTGCAGCCAGGACATTACGTCGCGCTGTCCACGTTTCTCCCGTCTAGTATTTAAGGTAAGAGAGCTCCCTTGCGCGCGTTAATGGTACCTCACAGCGTTAGGGTAATTGCGTTTGTCACCTTCTCTCTCCCTTCTTTTTGTTCCTATCTTAGAATCTCTTTTTGTTATGTATAATTTCCTCTTTAAAAAATAAATTATTCGCTTGCCCCGGCTTTTCTCTCTGCCTCGTGGGAGTTTTTACGCCGAGGCAAGTTGTCTTATTTTCCCGCGAAAAATTGTGTATTTATTTATCTACCTAGCCTTCCCTCACCGATTCATTCATATATATATATATATATATATATATATATATATATATACATTTATTTTTTCTAATTATTAGCATTTTCTTCACTTTCCGTAGAGGTTCACTATTTCATAACGTCCGTGTTTAAGCTCTTATGACAATGTGGACGCACGAAATCCGCGCCCTTGGTTACTTTATAATAACACAGCTGACTGTAATAAACTAATAAATAATTGTATGAAAAAAACGCTTTTATTTGAAAAAAAAATTTTAAATTGCGAATTTCAATTATTTTTTAAACTTAAAAGATAAAAATAATTCCATTCATACGATATGTATTCTTAATACGAGTTTTAATCTCATACAGTTTTATCTCAAATAATCACCATATCAATTGAATTATACTTGAAATTTCTTGTTACAGACAATTAATGCGTAGGGCACCTTTATTGCCCAGTCACGTGTAAGAATATGAAAGAAATCCTTGAGTTAATATCTTATGGTTTAGAAATCGAAAAAATTCCAGATGTCTATAAAAACGATGAGAGAACATCTTTCTTCAGGTGCCTTACACTTTTATTATTTGTAACAATCTCAAGTATAATTCAATCGATGCAGTGATTATTTGAGATAAAACTGTATGAGATTAAAACTCTTATTGAGAATTCATATTTCATGAATGACATTATTTTTATCTTTATAGTTTACAAAATAATTGAAATTCCCAATTTTTTTTCTAAAATAAAGGCGTTTTTTTTAATTTAAAAATTTTTTTTTTCATTTTCTATTTTTTAGTAAAATTAATGATTTATAATTCCCCCTATTCCAAATATCACATGAATGCAGAAGACCATTCCTCCAATCAATTAAAGAAATTGGTCAATCCTTCATTTTATCTCTGAACCATAGTTGTCATATTAAAAATCATTTCCGCGTATGAATATTCAAATATGATAGGTCATGTATGAAGTATGTTAGTGAGATGATTCAATAAATATTACAGAAAAAGAATAGATAGTATAAATTATTTATGATGAAGTTGGGTTGTTAATATTGAATGTTTGTCTATTCGTTCCTTGTCATGGTATATTACAACTTATCAAAAATATATGTATGGTAGTTAGAAGTGTAGTGTTTAGGATATTTCATTGCATGTGACTTGTCTGATATACCATCGATACAACATGCCAATGGACCAATGCGCAGCTACTGACCACTGACACCAAATTTTGATCATAAATAAATAAATTTTTTAAAACAATAAACAAAAAAGGTAAACTTTTATTTTTTACTCTGAAAGTCTTTTAATTTAAAGTTCGATAGACATAATCTCCTTGCACATAATCATCTCTTATTTATTAGCTATCTATTTATTATTATTCTAACATGAACATCATTTAGTTAGGTTATAGATGCGTCTGCTACCGACTATTACCATACAAAGTACATTGGCATATCGCCGGCTTAGCTACAAGCACTCGACCATAAACCAAGAGAAGACATGAGACATACATCGAGCGGAAACATTTGTGTAGGAGTGTGAAGTTGCAGCGGTCCCTCAAGTCAAATATCGTAGATTTGAAATCGAAAAATTTTATAGAAAAAATTTTTTTTTTACTCAATATTTCATTAAAATATCAAATTGTCATCTGGAACAAGGGTGTACGCAAAGTATGATTTATCTAGCTTGATGGGAAGTATTTTTAAATTCAATCCCTAAATTCCTACAATCGCGGACATCCTGCCAGAGCAAGTTAAATAAAAACATTTAATAATAATACAAAATTCCAGGATTTTATAATTGAATTCAACGAACATCGAAGTCATCGGCGAAACCTGCAAATCGTGTATAACAAGTGGATATTAATGATTTTGACTGAACAGTTTAGTTTTATAGAAGGTACTTATTTTTACATATGCACAATAATTCAGGGAAAAATCATTTAAGATCCATAAAAGCTATTAATGTAGTACTCGCAAAAATTTAGCGGTACTTGTGATATTTCAACTGGAACATCTCTTATCAAGTTATATTTACAACACAAATATACAAATCTCAGTTTCGTATTTCTTCAACTTCTTTAGATGTATACTAATTTATTCCACAGCTGTAAACAATTACGTTTTATAATAAAAGATTTGTCACTTAAGATTCGAATGAATTATGAGTAACATAAGTTAAAAATGCGTATAAGACTAAAGTACAAGAATTTTTAATCGAAGGCACTTTTGATGCACTATTGGTTTGAGAGAAAGTCAATATTATTATAGTTATTGTGATAAGTAGTATGAAATTTGGATGTGCATTAATTTGTCATGAGCTATCTATTTGATAGATACAGGCCAAATAATGTATTATATTCTCATTAGAAAATTTTTGTGCAGATTTTAAATGCTTTGAATAATAAAGTTTTGGTTGGAAAATATACAATTGAGGTAGTACAAACGACTTTTCGCTAAAATCACCATTCAATGTGAGGTTAAGAAAATGAAAATGATGAAAATCATGATGTCATTAGTATTGTGTCAGTCTTATTGATTGTAAAATAGATCAGAATAGTAAAAATCATTTTTCCCACTGAATTTGCCTTTGGAAAGGTGTAAAAAATAGTAGGAAGAAGATCAACAATAATGATTGATTAAGCCAACGCAGAAAACTTTTTACATTAAGCTCATTTCGACCACAGGGACGATTTGCAGTAAAAAAGACTGGAAATTAACCGTTATTATTATTTCTTTTTAAGTTTTGAGAAGAAGCATTTCATCAATAGCTATGTGACAAATTGAAAAATTTAGTTCTTGAAGCTGAGTTTTCCCTCAACTATATAGTTCTAGCAGTGAAGCTTGTTAAATAAAGCTCAGGATGTTTCACGTGAAAATTTACTTTTTTCGCACAAGCAAAAATTCCTCTGGTGATCATCGTTGGAGTTCCTTTGAACTCGATAAGAAAAAGGTTTTCGGTAAAATATCGGTATCTTCTTCCCTTAAACCACGAAAGAATTTTTCATCAAAGTGGTGGAAGTAATTCGTAGTCTTTAAGAGAAAAAATTTCGAAAATTAACTCACTCATCAACTCGGAAAGTACTTAGTTTAAAAAATTACATCGTACTATGAATCTTTGTATTTTTCGGCGTTGCCACGGAAAGCTGCAATTCCGAAACTTGGAAAGTACGATGCCGCGTGCGCTTTTCAAATGAGTTCCGTTGAGCGGTCATGTGCTTTTTTTGAAAGAAGTCACACTTTTATCCAAAAAATTCTTTTTAAAAAGCTCCCTTGTTGAGTGAATCAACTTTTCGACACGCTCTTTTTTATAAGCGAACCTTATCTAACGGAAGAAGCTTAGAACTAAAGCGCAGATCTCTTGAGAGCACGTGTTTCAACAAAAAAGACGAGAATTCGTAAAACCCGTAAAAAAGCAGTCTAATAATAAATTTTCGAAAATGCAAAAATAAAAGAAAATGCACCTTCCGGTACGGCTCACAGCAAAATAAATGTTGATTACAACAAAAACAACATAAAAAGTAACGCCAGTGGAAATATTTTTACTGCCAAAAAGTTGGATAAATTGTGTAAAATTTGCCAAACCTTGATAACATCGGTATACTTTTCAATAAAGCTGCCTAATTTTGTCGATTCGAACACTCTTGCAAGTTCTAGCAAAATATAGCAAAATGGGGACAGATCAAACAAGGTGTAGCAAAATCCATTCAATTTCAACAAATTTCGGTAAACAGTGCCGTATTCTGAGACTAGAGAGAAAAAGAATTTTCCTGGAAAGCTTTGTTTGCCAAACTTTGCTACGTCTTATGATAACTTGCTGTGTTTTGCCTTACTTATTTGGAATACACCTGATTCTGCCTGATTTTGCTAAACAGTGCCATATTCTGAGAGTGTGTCAGGAAAATAATTTTTCGTAAAAACTTTTTTAAATGACAAACTGTCTCATTTTGTGATAATTCGCTACATTTCGCCAAATGTATCCATAATTTGTCTAATTTTGTCCGATTTTGTCAAGTCTGAAAACAGTGGTCAGAAATGACATTTTTTTGAGAAGCAAATTTTTGCCAAACTTTGCTACATCTGGAAATAATTTGCTATTTTTGGCTAAATTTTGCTAATATTTGCCAACTTATTCAAATAGGCTACTTTCAACAAATTTTCTCAAAGTTTGGCAAAATCATAACAACATTAGACAAATAGAATGTTTCCACTAGGGCCACGTTGCAAAAGAAAGAAAAATATTGTGGGGAGCTGATTCTATTGAAGATAACATCAATGTTGACATTAAAGTTTTAAAACTGAAAAACTCGCTAAAACTTGTGATAATGACAAGATCGTTGAAGAGTCACATACTTGCTGCAACAGAAAAGATGAATTCGAAAATAACAGGAAAGTTTGTATTTGGAGAAAAAAAGTATCCTCCAACAGCAGAAACGATGCTATCAAAGTCTTAATTTGTGAGAAAAAAAAGCTCTGGAACAGTCAAACACTGTACGCTATCTTACGTACAAGAATCGCAAGTAAGTTTACACACTGAAGAAAAGAGAAGTATAGTCGAGACCAAGCAAATAATATTTACTCACGTTCCAATTTCAACTGTCCAAATCTCTTCCTAAAACCGCCACTTTGAAAGCACCTTAACAAACATGGGATTTTAATCCAAAGCCTTTTAGTTTGATATTGATGTTGTCGATTGATATGTGTATATACAGGATAGCTATTGTACTGTGTAACTGTTTATATTAAATCATAAGCGTTCAATTCCGTGAATCCAAGATTAAAATCATACGTACTAGGGCGAAAACAAAAACATAACGAGATTGAATTCGAAGAAACTGAGATTTAGCTTATACTGTATTAAGTATATTTTCAATTTGATGTAAAGAAAGCAATATAAAGCTATCACGATTAAATAACAATATATACACAAAGGTTGACAACTGATCGTTTTTACAATGAATAATAGATAATTGCTTTTGCTTCTTTTGCAGAAGGAATAAATTGATGAAAAAATATGATTTATAGAGTTTTAAGTATGATGTACCGAATTCAATAAAAAACAATTGGACTATGAGGATTCTTAAAACAAAATAGATAATTTTAAAGTTTTCAATAAGAACCTTTGCTTTTTAGATATAGTTAATGAAAAGAGACTGCTTGTATAGTTTAAGATTTTTAAATTGAGAGTCTGATATGTATTTGATTTGTTACTAAGAAGATAGAGAGAATGGTTTACTTTCCTGTTTTTCAAGACGGCAACGGGTACCGCTTGGATTCCGAAGCCAGAGAGAATCCCCCCGGTGATGAACTCTACCTAGTAAAAAGATGATGGGAGGTCAGAATCTGCTGTCACGCCAAATAAAATAAAATCGAAGCCTCTTTACTCCAACTAAAATTTCAACAATTCTATTAGATACGACTAACTAAATATACACTGAAATTGGACTTTTTGCCTATAATATACACTGATTCAGACTCTAAACTATGGCTCCATAAAACACTTATAGTTCAGAACTTCTTGGAATACAAACGAGAACTGTACAAAAGATTGAGATTTAACAAAAAATAAATCAATCAAATTTATAGATTGGAGAAGAAGGAAATTTATTGTTTCCTTCTGAATAGGTTGTACAAATCTTGGAAATTGGGGAGAGAAGTATGAAATTTGAAAGTTTAAAAGTTGAAAATTGAAAATTCGAAAATGAAATTGTGAATTCAACCCACACTGTAAAAAAATGTATCGTAAAATTACTACATCGGAAGTTGGTAACAAACCGACCCATTTCCAAAGTAGTAAATTTTCCTAAAAAATTGTAAAATTACCATAGGGTAGTAAATTACGATACGGAGGATAGTAATTTCACGAGTTGATGGATTAGGAGTTGAAATTCATTACCAAGGTAGTAATTTTACCACCCAAATAGTAAAATTTTAATGATTATGGTGAAATTTAGGTTATGAATAGCAATTTTGATGATACGCTAATAAATGAATGATGACTATATTCTTTGAACAAATTTTATTCTCTAGTAGTACGAATACAATATTTTATAATATAAAGAAAGAGAGGTGCAAGAAAAGTCGATGAAACGTCGAAAATCATCTTCGGAGCAAATACATATATATATACAGGGTGGGACATTTTAATCTCCGCACCTAAATTTCTCCGTTCCTAAGCGTGGTATCGAAAAAAAGTTGAGACAAAAGTTGACAAGGGCAAAGGCGGTCAAACATTGGTGACCTTGAACTTAACCTTGAACTTGATCTCCAAGGTTATTTCAAGGTCAACTTGATTTTTTTAAATGGAAACCCCTAATTTTTATCCCGGAATTGAAAATATCGGAAAATTCTACATCGAAAATGTCTTTAAGTAAATTTTGTTTTGTGACCTTAGAGAGGTCAAAGATCAAGGTCAAACGTCTGAAAAACGATAATATGCTTTTTCTCTGAATTATTACGGCTTTCTGGTCGAAGCAAATAACCTCTCTACCTCAAACATTAATCACAACAAACTTACTTTATTTCATGACCTCCAGAAGGTCATTTCAAGGTCAGAATGGTAAAAACTTGTGTAATTTAACCTCATAATTGCCTTTTTTATTGTTATTGATGGTGAGACCTTGTAAAGGTCAGTTCAAGGTCGAACCCTGAAATTGCGGCTGGCCAGAAGAGAAAACAGTGAGCACATTCGCATCGGATGGTGTGAATGTTTCAGGGTTCGACCTTGAACTGACGTTTACAAGGTCTCACCATCAATAACGATAAAAATGGCAATTATGAGGTTAAACTACCTGTTCAAAATAAGAAGCCCAAGGAGGAAAAACTTAAAAAGGTTAAATAATAGTAATAAAACTTCAGTAAGTCGAAATTGAACTGTCTAAAAAAATTTAAGGCAAGGGGACTCACGCTATTCAAGCACCGCATCGTGAGAGGCGAGGGGACTCACGCTAATCAAGCACCCAATCGTGAGAGGCGAGGGAACTCACGCTAATCAAGCACCCCATCGTGAGAGGCAAGAGGACTCACGCTAATCAAGCATCCCCCGTCAGAGGCAAGGGGACTCACGCTAATCAAGCACCCCAATGGAAACAGAACTTACTACGTCCACGTCGTTGTTTCTGGGTAGTGCTAAAAGTAAGGTAAGGGAAGCTCTTTTACTTAACCTTGGAAAGGTCAAGAGGTAAAAATTGTTAAATACCATTTGCAACGTAGAATTTCTCTCTCTGTCAGAATCCGGGATAAAAATTATAGGGTCCCATTAAAAAAACCATCATAACCTTGAAATGACCTTGAATAATTGCCTCGAGGTCGAGGTCAATGGTACACAAAGGTGACCCCCTCTGTCCTGAACCACTTTTGTCTGAACTTCTTTTCTGTTGACCGCTTTCATTCTGAAATATTTGGGTGCGAAGATTAAAATGGCCAGCTTCTCCTTAGTTCGCACTGGAACGTCACACCATCCGATGCGAATGTGCTCACTGTTTTCTCTTCTGGCCAGCCGAAATTTCAGGGTTCGACCTTGAACTGACCTTTACAAGGTCTCACCATCAATAACAATAAAAAAGGCAATTATGAGGTTAAACTACACAAGTTTTTACCATTCTGACCTTGAAATGACCTTCTGGAGGTCACGAAATAAAGTAAGTTTGTTGTGATTAATGTTTGAGGTAGAGAGGTTATTTGCTTCGACCAGAAAGCCGTAATAATTCAGAGAAAAAGCATATTATCGTTTTTCAGACGTTTGACCTTGATCTTTGACCTCTCTAAGGTCACAAAACAAAATTTACTTAAAGACATTTTCGATGTAGAATTTTCCGATATTTTCAATTCCGGGATAAAAATTAGGGGTTTCCATTTAAAAAAATCAAGTTGACCTTGAAATAACCTTGGAGATCAAGTTCAAGGTTAAGTTCAAGGTCACCAATGTTTGACCGCCTTTGCCCTTGTCAACTTTTGTCTCAACTTTTTTTCGATACCACGCTTAGGAACGGAGAAATTTAGGTGCGGAGATTAATATGGCCCACTCTGTATATATATCGTTGTATTGGAGTGATAGGCACGGCAAAATCTTTACGGAATATACATGAATGTACACTCGCTGAATGAAACTAGTATAATATATAAATAACGACATACCTTTTTGATGTTTAATGGAAGAACAGTACGAAAAAATCGATGAAACGTCGAAAATCAGCTTCGCACATGCATTCGGCAGCTGACTGATAATCTAAGATGGCTTTACGAGTGGTACTTTTACAATGCTTGTGTGAATTTTATTACTACTGTTGTGGAATTATTACACTGTTACCGTTGGTAAAATCACCATATCCAAAGTAGGTAACAAAGCGACCCATTTCCAAAGTGGTAAATTTACAAATTATGGTAATAACACATTTCTAATGGTGTTTTTACGTCACTCACAGTCGTAAAATTACGAAACGAGTACTAAAATTCCACAATCATTTTTTTACAGTGCACTGTGCAGTCCTGCGACTCTCGAACTCGCGTATAGTATATATATGTATTATATTACGCGCTAATATTAAAATGTAGATACTACGATATAGTCGTTCTCTTTCGTTCCGTTAGTTTTCCCACGGAAACGGTTGTATATTTTAATGTACTTTGTACGTGCCTAAAACGTAGCAAACAAGCGTATAAATTATCTTAACGGTCACTCGAAAATAAAAAGCGATTGTAAAATGTAAAACAGACACATCAGTCAATATTATTTATGATTATTTTCCCTCGCGAGCGGAAAACCCGAGAAGAGTCATAAATAATGTGTTCAACTAAGACGCCTAAAGTTCCGACCAAAAAACCATACGTGCTTGGCTCCTCTTTCACCCGAGACGCATTTTAAGGGTTCCCGGAAGCGAACAAGCCGAAACAATGCACTACTTGTTTAGTACACTGAGAAAAGGCGAGAACCACTCCGCACTCTCAGACATGTGTCTGCAGCGTGACGTTATCGGAGGGAAGAAAGGGCCCCACTCTGACTCTCTCCCACGCCAGTACGGGCCTGCAGCCTTTCGCTGATTGGTCGGTGACGCTCTCTCATTCGCCAAGATGAGGCAGGGGTGGAGATACTCATACTCCTTCTTCTCTTTGCACCCTCAACGACGCCACCAATGTCACCGCTCTCAAGGAGAAGAGAGCGAGGCAGCATCACCAAGAGCTCACCAGCAGGCAGTCCGAGTTCGACAGCCGATAGCGATACTCTACTTGTATTTTTCTTTGTACTTAATTTAGAGAATATCCTAAGTATTTTTTGACGTAAATTCATTTACTTTATTATTTCTACTATCCTTCCGCGTGTTGAAAGAGCATTTTAATGCTCGCTTGATAATTTAAATTACTCGCGTGTCACGTTCCCGAAATAACTATATTCTCGGTCAATAACGTATATAGAAAAATACGCGACGTCACATTGGTGCTATAAGTGTGTGGGGTACTTTTTCAACTCAACCGCGGGAATGCAGAAAAATTTTACACTTTCTTGGACCTTCGTCTTAAATAATTAACCAAGACAAAGGCCCAGAAAGTTTGTGACAGAGCTTTGGCTGTGATACTTGTTCATTTACAAGTACAATTCGTGGCCGTGGCCGTCCATTTAGTCATCTGGTGCTTATACCTGGTGCACTAGATAGATATACCTACATCTACGTCCAGGAGGCAGGAAGAAGGAAGTACTTCAAAAATCAAGCTCCATAATCGTTCAACTGTTAAGCAGTTTCCTTGCCGCTTCCCCTCTCCTAGGTTTTTCACGGCTTTCCCGGAGGCATAGGGCAAATGCCAGGGATGAAGTGATTGAAAAGCCCGTGAACAAAAATCGCTCTCAATCACAGGCAGGAATCTACTGGAACTGCATGGAGTTGGTTAAATTTGTGAACAGTGATGTGTTAATTTATATTTTGAAATAGTGAATCTTGTGTATTGTTTAAAAAATTGTGTAAACTAACTCCTTCTCCGCACCACATAAATGTAAGTTTAGTAATATAAGATTTTCGAGTGACCATATATTCAGTTGTTATAAAATAAATTTCATTATTCAGAGAAGATTAAGTGAAACCGATAAGTTATATTTTTAAATATTGCTCAAACTTTTCAAAAACATTTCTTGATTATAATATATAACGTAAACTACAATTCAAAATTGATTTTTAACATTTTATTTTTAAGATTTCTTCAAATTTATTACATATCACATTAATCCATAAAATATAATATTTAGTAATTATTATTATTAACAACTTTATTTTAACAAGTGTTATTAAATATTACTATGTTGATAGAAATTACAGACATTGAAAATATTTATATAGTTTTTAAATTTATTTATTTATTTATTTATTTAACCAGAGTAATACATTGTAATACATGTTGTAGTTAATCTCCAGATATATTAATTATATCTGGAGTAACACACATCCTAAGGAGGTAGTCAGAGCCACCTGTACATAGGTCCGGTGTGTATAATAACTTAATAATTAACCTACAATCTAAGTAAAACTAAAAACTAACTTAAAACCTAAGTGTCCAAGTACATATTTGTCTTGGATAAAGTAACAGTGACTTGTTGATGTTTATAATATATTCGTACTTATCCATTTTTTAAATTTTTTCTTATTATAAATCTTTGATATGTCTAGTATTTTAAAATTTATATTAATTGTTGGTAAGCAGTTATAAACTTGTATTGCTCTAATGTGATTACTCTTTTCACTTACAGCTTTTGAACATTTTGGTGGTATAATAAATTTATTTCTGGTTTTGCTTTTAGACGTAAAGTATAAATTCTTGAGTTCATTATAATGATACGATACGCATTCGTAAGCAAAAATTTGTTTTAAATTTAATGGGTTGTCCTGATTGAAACTATTTTTATTAACAATTTTTAGGATTCTATTCTGAGTCTTTTGAAGTAACTCAAGATTGTTTCTGTATGCACCACCCCAAGCTATATTTCCATAAGTAATTATACTATGAAAAAATGCATAGTATATTATCTTAAGTAGACATTTTAGTAGTAGTTAAGACATTTTGTAAAATATAAATAATATATATTTTGTTTTCTTTATTATATATTCAATATGTATGTCCCATTTTAGATTGTAATCAAATACAATACCTAGATATTTACAATATTCTACCCTACAAATTTTAGTACCCTGTATTTTTATGTTCATATCTTTAGGAACACTATCACAGTAATAGCCAAATGTTATATAGGTTGTTTTATTTATATTTAAAGATAGTTTGTTCAGAGCTAACCAATTAGCTATATCATCCAAGTACTTATTCATTTTATTTTCAACTTTTTCCCAAGTATCATCAGATGCTATAATTGCTGTATCATCAGCATATGAGATAGTGCTGTCAGTTCTATTTATTAATAAATCATTAACGTAAATTATGAATAGAAGTGGTCCTAGTATAGTACCCTGGGGAACACCTGTGTCTATTGTTTCATATTGACTTTCTGTTATTCCAATTCTAACTTTTTGTCTCCTATTGCTTAGATAATTCATTACTAGTTTATGTGCTTCACCTCTTATACCATAATTATATAATTTATCTAATAAGATAGAATGGTTTACAGTATCAAACGCCTTAGCTAAGTCTAGGAATATGATTGCTATTGGTTTGCTTTCGTCTAAATTGCTATATATTTCTTTCGTTATATAACTAAGAGCATCTTTAGTACCATTATTTTTTAAAAATCCATATTGATTGTGAGTTAATAGTTTAAATTTATCAAAAAATTCTTGTAATCTTACAAAAACAATTTTTTCTAGAACTTTTGCTATATTTGTGATTAAGGATATGGGCCTATAATTTGATATTTCCATTTTGTTTCCAGCTTTAAAGATAGGTACTACCTCAGCTGTTTTCAATGATTCAGGCCATATTGATTTTTCTAGACATAAATTAAATATATGAGTTAATGCATTTACGATTAGATTTGATAGTATTTTCAAAGCTTTTGTTGGGATTTTATCAACACCACCATTTTTTATTTTCATATTTTCAATTATTTGTAAAATTTCAAAATTATTAGTTGGTTTTATAAAAATAGAGTTGCAATTCATGGGTGGTAGTTTTAATATCTTACCCTGCGGAATATTAATTTTATTACTTAAATTCATTCCTATTTTGCAAAAATATGAGTTCATTTGATTGACAATTTTTGTAGGGTCATTTATTATTTCATCATTATTCATTTTTATTTTATTAATTGTATTATCATTTTGCGATTTAGTACCCAGTTTACTTTTTATATGTTTCCATAGTTGTTTGGAATTATTGCTACTTTTTATTATTAAATTTCTTTCATGCTTAGTTTTAGCTTCTTTAATAATTTTATCAAGACTCTTTGTGTAATTCCTATATTCTAATTTTATTCTTTCGTTATTAGGTTCATTACGCATTTTGACATATAATTGTCCTTTTCTTTCACATGAGATCATAATAGCTTTAGTGATCCAATCCTTTCTTGGTTTATTCTTGTTATTTTTTCCATTTTTGAACACATATTTAGATTTTTCTAAACAGTCTTGTATTTCAGTTATTAAAGTTGTTGTAGCTTCTTCAGGATCATGCATTGATTCAATTATATTCCAATTTTTCATAGCAGATACTCTGCGTAGTTTAATGTAATCATACTTATAGCAAATATTTTCTTTATTTAATGTTTGTGAATTGTTTATTTTTATAAATAATGGATAATGATCTGTAAATGGTATTAAAAGTTTGAAGGATTTAGTGTCTAGAGATTTGGTTTTTATATATATTGGTTATCAATGCAAGTGCCTTCTCCACTACTATCATTTGGTCTAGTTGTATATATAAACCCAGGGTAAAAACCTTTTTCAAGCATATTATTTAAAAGTTACTGACTGTTATGATCTTCTTTCATAATGTCAATGTTAAAATCACCAATAATTAAATGATTTTTTATATTTTTTTGCCGTTCATATATGATTTTAAGTTGGAAATGAGTTCAGTACATGATAGATTATGACATCTATATAATGTTGATATTTCAAGAGAATTACCTCTATTTAGTGTTATTCTTGTATTTAATATTTTCAATTTACCAATTTCAATTGTTTCGGTTATTTCTGTTACGCAATCTTTTATATATACAACTACTCCATCATTTTGATTTATTTTGCTATTATTATAATATAATTTATAACCTTGTATAGCAAAATATTGACAGTTATGTAAGCACCATGTTTCTGAGCATACAATTATATAAGGTTTGATCCTCAAGCTCTTAATAAAAATTTCTAATTTTGTATAGTTAGCATTTAGACTTCTAATATTAACATACAGTATAAGGCTGTCTTTTATATTCAAATTTTTATTAAGAGTTTTTAGATCAAGATATGATATTTCCTCTTGAATTACTTCTTTTTGGAATTCTTCTATGAGATCTAGATGTTGCTCCATTATTTACTTTTATTTCTGCTTGTGCTTGGGCTTGTTAATGATAGTATACTAGCGCTGAGTGGTGCATTCTTGCTGAGCGTTGCATTTTTGCTGAGGATTGCAATCTTCATTCTTGGTTTAGTTGAGTTTGTTGTCCTAGTGTTTTTTTTGTAATTTTCTACATTACCTATGTATCTTGGTATAGTAGGATTCATAGGATAATCTGTCATACTTATGTATCTATTAAGTTTTTTCTTAAATATTGTACATTTTTCCGTATCATTAACTGCATGGTTAACCTCTAAATTTGTTTTATATTTAGTATTGCTATAAAAACAATTGATAGATACTTTATTGGACAGGTTATCACATTGTGAAGATATGTGTGATCCAGCACAATTTATTTATTAATTCATATTAAATTATATCAAATCTACTCTTAATTCTAAAAGAGAAATGTCACTAAAATACAGGCAAATAGTTTAATTTATTGCGTAGTATGAGTGAATGATTGAGTGCGTATAACAGCTATTGATGTACAAATAATTAACACATTTACATGCACGTTGAGGTCAATAGTTATTACAATTAATCTACTTATTTTTAAATTAATTTTGTTCTAAGAAGGAAATAATGTTCATTTAAATTTAGACATAATATCTTACAAGGATTGCACAATCTTCTATTATTTAAATTTATAACTATACCAATTATTTATAGTCTATAATTTAGGAAATATACGAGTGCTTCATTCGCATTTTTATTGTCGTATTAATTTTAAATAATAATTTTTAAAGGGTTATGAAAAGGAAGAATCTAGATACATATATTGTTAATTTTTTGATTGTTCTGACAGTTAAATTTCATAATCTATATATAAAGTTATTTTAGGTTTGAATTCCAACTACACAATTATTCACGTAGCTAGTTAAAACTCAAATTTGAAAATGAACAGAATTTGTTACAATTTATAGATTCATGAGATATCTATTAAATATAACATATTAAAATTTAATGAAGTTAGGAAGATTGTTTTCAAGATATTTGATACCGAAATTATATGCGTTATTATGGATAGAAGCATTTTCTTTTCTTTTCTTCTAGTTGAAAGTACTTAATTATGTCCTAATCCATATCTCAAATCAAAACAGAGAAAAAGCTACGAAATTTTGAGACATTCTAATTGAAGTCTTTAATAAGGCACATGCAAATTCCTGGAATAATTAGGAATCTGGTTTTTGAGAAATAGCACAGAATACAAATAAAAACATACGCGCGTTAACTTAACTATTTGTAAGTAAGTAGTTTTTCTAATATCTCTTATATTTTTCAAATATTATCTTAATTTATCATATGCTTTAAGTATTATATATGCAGTATAATCAATATTTTTGTGTAAAATGTTGAGATTTTACTAATGTCCCATTATTAATTTTTGCGGTAAATTAAAGATGAGAACAATTTCTTACACTGCTCAAGTTGAACACAGAAGTCAAAAGGTTGCAAAAATTATTTTCACATTAGTTTAAGATACATATAACAATAATTAAGTCGCAATAATTATTTTCATCCGTTTATTTTTCCATTTTACTTTAACAATAGAAGTTCATAAACATTCACATTTTATTTATACATAAACTATTAAAAGCTTCGTTTAAAGTTTAGAGAAGTTAAAATAAGTTAATATTCAAAGAACATTTTTAGATTTATTTGATTTTAACACGCAGTGAATTTAAAATATATTGTTATTATTATTAGTATTATTCAACCAGGTACAGAGTACCTTCATGCTTTACATTGCGGTAAGAATCAAAGATCGCATAGGTAGTTTAATTACCTGTACACAATCCTAGTTAATCTTAATATTATATTATATATTTGCTTATAGATTTTAAAATACGTGTTTAAAATCCAAAGCAATAACAATAACTAAACCTTAATAATTAATTGCAATTAAGAATAATATTATAAGTTAATATCATTTAAAATTGCAAACTAAAACTAAAATTAAAAACTAACATCTGAAAACTATCAACAATAAATGTTTGTCTTAATATATTAAATAATATTATTATACATTAAACATCACCCATTTTTTGATTTAGGTCTTTACATTTTCCATACTATAATTTAAGTTTTTCAACTCATTTGGTAATTGATTAAAATATTTTGTTGCGTTATATATATTACTTTTGTTTTACCCATTTCTAAAGGAACTTTAGGTAGCTCTAGGCTTTTATTTCTAGTATTGTTGTTTAAATTTTTATATATATTTTTAGGTATTGTAGTTATAAACCAATGTTTGGAGTATATAACTTCCTTTAATATTTAGAGGTTTGGAATCTTTCTTGCCAGTTATTATTATTAGTACCTATTATCTTAAATATTCTATTTTTGTAATTGGTAAAGTGGCGTAATGGCACTATCGTAGGCCGAGCCCCATGCCCCTATACCATAAGTAGCCAAACTATTAAATAATCCATAATATATAATAACTACTAATTTTTTATCCATTATTTTATTCAATTTAGCAAATATATAAACTAAGTACTTAGTTCTTTGTACTATATTAAGTATATGAAGTGACCATCTCATGTTCATATCTGTAGTAACCCCTAGGTATTTACAACATTGAACTCATTTTAAAACATTTTCCTTGTATTTTTATTTCAATATGATTTAGTATTTTATTATTATAGCTTGCAAAAGTTATGAATACCGTTTTATCAGTGTTTAATGCCAGTTGATTGAATGTTAACCAATCATTTACCTCATCTAGCATTTTGTTCATTAAGGCAGTTGTTTTTAATTTTCTTCGAAACTTAGCATTACAGTATCATCAGCATATGAGATCATAGAGTCATTAGGCATTAGGTTAAATATATCATTAATAAATAATAAATAACAAGACCAAGTATTGTTCCTTGTGGAATACCCGATACTACTGTTAAAGTATCACTTTTGTAATTATTTTATTCTAACAATTCGTTTTCTGTTACAAAGATAGCGTTTTATTAGTTTTAGTGCAATACTCCTTATGTCATACTTCTCTAGTTTTTCTAATAATATTAAATGATCAACTGTATCAAATGCTTTTGCTAGGTCTAGGAAAGTAGCTATAATAGGCTTACTTTTGTCTAGGTTTTTGTATATAAATTCAGTTACAATAGCTAGTGCATGTGCTGTCCCTATTCCTTTTCTGAATCTAAATTGTATGTTAGAAATTATCTTGTATATTAGGTTGTTATTTATTTTCATATATTTGATTTCTATTGAGATATTTGAAATATTATTATTATAGATTTTATACTATATGATAACATAGGTTTAAGGTTATTAAGAAAGTTTTAGAAATACTATTTTTGATTTAAAATCACTTCGTTTCACTATTTATCACATAACACTGTATACTGGGTTTATCATTTTGCACTTGTTACGTCGCGCGTAAGCAATAAATGGCGCGAAGTTAATATGAAATTAAATCGCGTTCGCCTCTGGTTTTGGTCAATACTTTCGTAATTTACCTGGGAGTCGAGGCTTTAGCAAAAGCTGGATAGCGAAGGTGATATTCAATATAATAGTAGTGAAAATAGGAAGTGCGAGTTTACAATAGGATTACAAAGGCTTAGCAAGGTATTTTGGGGCTTACGTTGTGTGAGTGTGTAGGCCTTGGTTCCTTGTAGGCGGGCCGGTTGACCTGCGCTGCGCTGCGGGCGGTGTCGTACTCGAGATGATGGCGGGAGATATGAATAGGACCGTAGGTCCAGTGAATAAATAAGCGCGAGCAAATAAGTTTAAGATTAGATTTATTATATTAGAAGTACAAAGTTAAATATAAGGGCGTGTCCCTTTTACAAGTGAGAAGTCAAATAACAAACTGGTGCGTACGCGCTTACGGCTCAAAGTTCGAATGCAGAAGGCTGTCGAGGTGCAGAGGGGGTCGCATGCTTAGCCTAAATAAGGAATTAATTATGCGTCATCGAAGGGGAGCGACTGAGGTGAGTGGTCGCGGAGGGGAGTTAGGTAAAATTGGGGTGGATGAGTGTGATATTCTGGAGTACGAGGTTGGTAAGGTAGGATACTAGTTGTATAGCGTTCGTCGATAAGTAGGATACAGTATGGTAAGATACGTATAGCTTGACGACGAGATGGTGAGCGTGAGTCGCTATGCTGGACGTAACAGGCCCGCCCCTGCAGACTCGCGTCGCCGGTGCGATGCAATTTGAGGTATAGTTTGCTTGCCCCTGCAAGAGGTCCTGAGTTCGAATTTCTGCTTTTTACTAGGATCGTCTTGCTGATGATTGGTTGGCATGTTTGTTTTCTGCGCTGCAATGTTGAGGAGCCCGTCTTCCTGGTGTAGGGCAAGGTTTTATAACATTTGGTCGAAAATATAGTTCGTAATTGTTACATATATGAGGTAATATGGCCTTTTTTGTTTATTTGCCATTACAAGTGAGTTGCTGTTATGCAGATTCTTATATGTTTTCTTATGGAAGTGTATAAGATGCAACACTGTTCGTATGTAGTGGACATGTAGTCTCGTTGCTTGATGGGAGGTTTTTTTTTGTGCTTTTTTTGTTTCGAGGAAGGTTAAGGAGTGGTGTGAAGGATATGTGGAGTTATAGGTTAAACATGCTCTTGTTAAATTCAGGGTCATAGTAGTTACAACCGTTGTAACGCGCGTAATGCGTGTAAACCCAGTTTGTTAATTCACACGACGGGTTGTAGCTGTTGGTACATTGATAGCCTTATTTGCATTAAGGGAGTGATTATTTAACTTGATATAACCATTTTTTTATGTTTGATTCAACTCCGTTAGTGCATTACACATAGATTGGCTATAAGTTCGAAATTGTAGTCTAATTCGGTACGTTAGACAGAGAGAGAAAGAAAAATTATTTTGAATTGTGATGCCTGTGAAGTAGAAGTAGGGATGAGTGTAAGTAAATTTTAATAAGCTTAAATATGTTTGTTAATAAAGAAAACTCGAGGTTGGATGACAATTTCAATAATCTTGGCTTTACCCTATGTTAGTGTGTTTTTATAATTTTTGTTTACTAGGTTACTCGCAATGTTGCTTGTGAAGTTATGACAATTCCCCTTGTTTTTATATGTGTACCTTATATGCCGTTATGTATGATTATTTAGTGCGTAATTTCTTTGAGGACATAAGTGCTTAGGGATCGTTGTCGGAATGTATGTAAAAAGGTTAGCTAAGTTACAAGTGATTTCCAAATTTCCGTTGTTTTAGACAGGTCTTAATATATATTTTAAGAAACTTGGTGTCACCTCTTCATTAGGGCTCGTTTCTTGGTCGTAGTTCTGTCTGTTTTCTTCGTCCTTGAATTTGCTTAGGGGGAAAGCTTCGGGGGTGTTTCTTGCGTGGCTTGTGCTCCTCCTCTTTTTACGTTTAAGTAAAGCATTCGTAGAGCTCGTGGTTTAATGGCTTCCTTCGTCTTCCTGTGCCCCTACGACTATTTTGGGCCGCATGAACGTGGGGCGGGACGGCCCTGTGAGAGATCCGAAGGGTAGATATGCTCTTTGCTTCTGATGTTCTCCTGATACTTTTAGTACCGATCAGTAGCTGGCAAGAGCATCCCTCCTTTTTGCATACCTAATGCTCAAAAAATGAATTTTGATTTTTTTTTTTTTTCTTGATGATTTTTTTGTTTTGGTGTTAGTTTATTAGTGTGTGACTCTTTTTGTTTCCAGACTAAGTGTTCGTGTGTGTGCTGATGTTTATTTATTTATTCTTTATTCATAAATACATATAGTGCGTCGCTAAATATTCGATGAAAATGTAGTGCGATGCTGCATAGTGGCATTGTGTGCTAGAATTAAAAAAAAACATCACCCTAGCTTACGCTGGGCCATCGCATAATGGACATAAATTTATTTGCAATTCTCGTTGGTGTTGAGCATTGGTGCATTCCATAGCTGTAGTGAAGATGTCACGACCCCTGTGCCTAAAAAATTTCATAGCGCACTGTGAACATCCTCTCCAGACAGGAAGTTCATCTCTACATATTTCGCATACGCCGTATGCGGCTTTGTTGGCGAAGCCCTCGCCTCCGAATTGCTGTGATTGCAAGAGGTGACCGTAGGTGACTCCCCTGCTCTCGTTCCCGGCTTCTCTGAGTTCTGCTGCATATATGGCATTGCGTACTCTTCTACCTTGCTCTCGTAGTTGAGCCAGGCGATACTGGCGCAAGATTTCCTCCGGAATGTCGTCTTCAAAAGGCTCCTCGTAGATGTGGTCGTCTTCTTCGTGTGAATCGTAGGTCGTCTCGCTGAAGTCAGGATGCTGGTTGAGGTCATTTGCACTTCTAAGTATCTTGCGGCTAAGCTGAATTGCTTCAAGAGCCGATGCCGCTGCCTCCCTGATAAAAGCGCTGAAGTGATAGGCGATATACGCTGTGAAACTGATTTGTCCTCGTCGGGACAATTCGCGGCCTTCCCGTTGTGCGGCAAATATGGCCATCGCTTCCCTGGCAAACTTATTTAGCGGCATTGTAGCTTAACTTCCAATAGTACGTCGTCGAGGAGTGGTTGCTGCCGATGTTGAGGCTGTTAGGGTCTGCGGTAGAATGCTCTGCCGTGTGCCTCTGCTGCGTCGCTGGAAAAATTTTCGGTTTTCTTTGAGGTAAGGGGAAGTAGAAGGTAAGGGAAGGTAGTAGCTTAAGTGTTTTTTTTTGTTTTCTCTCCGCTCCTCTCGTGGCGCCTTGGTGGTTCCGCTGGTCGAAATTCTTATTATTTTAGCGTTCTTGTTTCATATGTGAATAAATGTTTATCGATTATAACAATGTTTGGTCTTTTAGCTTGTAACATTATTTATTAAAAGGCGAAAGAGTAATAACGATTATATGATTAAGGTAATTTATAACCATTGCTAATAGTACGTACTATTAGTGAGGTAGAAGATTTATTTATAACAATTACTCGTTCGCTTTGCACATTTGTCTCACAAGGTTTCTGTATTATTTTCCGGTATATCTACATAATCGTGTACTCTTTTCGGCGGGACGTGCTTCGGAGACGCGTATAAAGGAAAACCGGTGAAGCTTAATCTTATATTTTTATCTAAAGGCGTCATTGGTATGTACGTATTGTTAGTATCAATTGTTTGTACCTGTCGCTTGGTACAGTACAGTAATGTCGTAGTGGAGAGTATTAATATTATGATTATTATTGTAATCATGGAACCTACGTATAATGTGATTTGTACATAGTTTTCTAAATGCTCGCGGAAGTAAATCGAATTATGTGGTACATTATGTGTTATATGTGTCTGACTAGAGCCGTCATTCTGATGGTTTTTCTCGGCTTGCAATATCGTATCAATTTTGTGTATAGATAATTGTAATGGTGGGATTATTGGTGAGAGTTTCTTTACGAACCCTTTGGCTCCTAGATAATATTCATTTTGAACGTTAATTGTACACGTGGGTGGTAACTCAATTATTCCTGATCCATTAAACGGTGCATAAACAATTGAGTTTTCACATTTGCCGAAAATCGTGTTATTGTTGTTTGTTGAGAAAAGCCAAGTGGATGGGTTATTTGTTTTTATGATATAATTTTGTTTTTCTAGTGTTAACCCGATATCGCAGCCTTGCAACGCTTTGTATGTAGGTGTTTTCAATAAACTGTATTCGCACGTCGCTTGTGTGATGAACTCTATATCATTCGTGCATAAATATTTATCGTTTAATTCTTTGCAATTTTGAAGTTTCGATTCACTCATATAAAAATGCGTGTTATTGTTACCGGATGTCGCAATATAATCGCTTCGCGTATTAATATATGCGGCTACGTGTGGGTGCGTAGCTGACTTCTGAAATGCTGGAAAACGTATAAGCTTGTATGCGGAGTAAGTTTCGGAGTCGATTAGCGGGAGAATAATTTCGATTACAATTACGCCGTTCATTGATACAATGTAAAAGTCGGATATTTCGGCTAAAGTAGCTGAATTTAATTTTTGTATATCCAAAGGTAATCTCAAACCAGATTTTTCGACGATATCGTTAAGCACCCGCTTTATCACGCTGGTTCGCAATATATATTTTTTGTGATTCAAGATTTCATTTATCTGTTTGTAAATATTGGTTAATTGCATGGAAATTCTCTTAATAAGGCTTAAGGCTATTTTTGTAGCTGAGATTTTATCTTCTCTTTGAGAATGATCTTTATTTGAAATTGATAATAAAGTTTTCTCTAAATTAAATTGTTCTACGGATAATTGCCTAAGAGATGTGGAAATATCGTTACGAATAAAACAAGCGTTTGATTCTTGGCATTTAATTTCGTCAAAGTTTTGTTGTCGTAAACTGTCCAAGGCTTGAAAAACTTTACCATAATCTGCGTGTATGAGACTTTGTTTGCCGTTGAATTCGTATTGCGAATTTTGAGAGTTATTCCATTCGTATGTGGCAGCGAGAGAATCTGTCAGATCTGCTAAAATGCTAGCTTTCTGCATGTTTTCGATGATGAGGTAAGATGTGCTCACTGCGTGTATATCGAAGTTCCTCATGTCGTGCATAACGGACGTAACGTTGCCCGATGCTTCATATACCATTTCTCTTTTTCGGTGGATTTCCTCCACGTCGATGGAAGTTATGATATGCCAATTTTCTCTTGTTATACTAATATCTTTGACTGTGGCGTATGCAATTCCTGGATTTCCGCGGATGTTTCGAAATTTTGCTTCTTTGCCTGTTGTAGACGCTAATTGCAGTAATGCAAGTATTACTGACATAAGTAGCGCGCCCATGATACCTTAAAATTAAACGATACAATGAGATATTATGTTAGGTTATATAATTTAGTTACACTAGAAGTGCTGTTACTACGTTTGACAAAATTCGGTATATACTGAATTGTTTATATCTAGACTACGTGCTGTTATTATATATTAATTCTAGTAGCATCTTTTGTAATTATTCCTCTCCCTTTTCTAATGTTTTCAAGTAATTATGGATTACTTCGTCCATAGAATTCAGTTGTTCATAGTGCATTTCTTTTGTGATGGTCTGTATTAATTCATTAACTTCTTGTGACGAGCTAAGAGAAAAGTCCACGCTGTTTTCCGAATTATTTTCCGAAACGCCCGTATTCTTTTTTGTGGATGTTTGGTTACTTAAGTTTTTTAATAGTGAATTTCGGCTCGCCGCAAGAAGTTGATTATTTATTCTTTCTACAATTGAACTTTCTGCTAAGTTAATAAAAGTGGGTAGTGTTACGCGGGTCATCATTGCTGAGTTTTCCAACATTATTTTAGTGCCACCGGTGCTAGTCCCAATTTGCGTAATATTTCTAACTTTGTAAATATATGCACGACCTCCCCAGCTAACAAGCTGATATAACCCGGTCCGGACATTAACTGATACGCGAGTAAATCGGGAGCTATAGTTGCTAGACTTAACGCATTAGCAATAATTTTTCGCCCCAATTGACATTGTTGTATAAGCACATCTTGGTAAAGTTTGGTCATTTGGCCTTTTATGTGTTTTTCGGTATAAACGAATTTAGAATTCACATACGCAAAAATGTCAATGTTGTTTACATCTTTACTTTGAGAGACTTCGAATCTTTCTTGATCGGGATTTTCTAATATGAATAATTTCGGATGCTCGGTCCTAATTAATTGGAAAGAACACACCGGCACGCTTCCCATGTCTTTAAAAGCGAATGAGAGTCCCTCAGCTTCTAACACATAAAACGGCCGCCTCTCGCTATCTGTCTCTGTGATCTTAGCTACAGGCCCGGTATAGAGGTTCGTATACCTGTTAGATTGACACGCGTGCAAAGGCATTACGTCCCAAAACGCATATCCAAAATCTGCGTCAATGCAATTGTCTTCCGAGAAAGTGCACGTGGTGCTACTCTCTAATTTGATTTTATTATTATTCAAATTTATCGAATTATACCTTTCTTCTAGATGTATTGTTATGTATCCGGATACTATTACGTCATAGAATTCACCGTAAGGGTCCGCGTAGTAACCGGCGTTTTGGCAAGTCCCGTCACCTTTGAGTGTACCCGCGAAGGTCATAGGGTGCGTTGTAGTATCATTAATTCTCAAATTCTGAATGATATCAGTTGAAATTGATATTGAACGATGTAAATGCATTTTATAACATTCCTCTCGTGAAATTTCCCTTAAGTAACGGACTTCGTCGTTTCTTACGGCAGCCGTGTGGGACCACATCCCACAATATTGCACGGTTCTTTTAATTTCGATTTTACAGTATCGAACTTGAGTACTCGCGAACTCGTTGATTTGTAACAACGACACATGAGCTCGAGTGTTGTTAATTATAGGATCAAGGATGTCACATTCCCCGATGTCTACAAGCGAGAAGGTAGTAAAATTAGTGAATTTTTGCGCGCAATCGTATCCAATCAGAGCTCCGACGAACGCGAAGTCGATTGCTGCCAATAAGAGTGGTAGCATGAGCTTCATCTGGAATCAGTAAGGTTATATTATTTTGCACAACATTTACACAACAAAGCTTGGAATTTATTAAAAAAGGCTGACATTGAGGAAGCGTACTTATTATTTCAAATAACATCGACTTGTACATCAATAGACAAAGAAAGCGATTAGAAATGATTCGAATTATTGTTTATTTATTTACTTGCTATTAATAATGTTGATAGATAGAATTGACCTCGAATATCCGTAAGTGAAATGAGCAGCTACAAACGATTCGGATTATCCTTCATTTGTTCATATTTGCTACTAACAATCAAGTTTTTCGTATATATATATAAGTTTTGTCATTGCGGTTTAATATGCGAGAAGCGTAAGCGGTTCATGTGCACTACTTTCGTTTGATTTTCTCGTAATTGTATCTTTACATTTCCATTTTCCCAAATGTGTAATACTAAATAAGGGCCAGTATACGGGTCGTCGAATTTATGCGGCTTGGGTTCCTTTTGCAACCAAACGTAATCACCTACTTTGATTTCTAAGTGATTAGCCTTTAAATCGTAATATCGTTTCGCTCTTTCCTTAGCTAGAGAGATTCTTTCGGCAGCTATTTCACTTAAGGCGCTTAGGCGGGAGATAAGATCTTGCATGTAGTCGGCGTACGCAGGTAAAAGGTCGTCGGCGGCGGGAGGGTCGCTCGACGGTAGTCGTGCTAGACGCCCAAACACGAGCTCGTAAGGTGTGAAAATGGTCGATTCATTTCGCCCGGAGTTATGGTTAAGCATTGCTAATTCGACCCATTCGTCCCATTCGGCTTCTTTAGAAATAAACATCTTGAGAAATTCACTTAACGGCGCGTGCGCTCGCTCGAGAGAGCCGTTCGACTGCGGGTGAAATGCGGTAGTTTTTATTTGCTTGATTTTGAATCTCTTGGCTACGCGCGTCATTAATTTACTTAGAAAATTTGTCCCTTGATCCGTTAATATAGCTTGAGGAGCTCCGAAAATACAAATTAACCTTTTAATAAATGCATCAGCTTCTGAGATGGCTGTCTGGTCGGGAAGGGGAACGAAAATTATGAATTTCGAAAATTGATCTTGCATGCTAAGTATGTATTCATTACCCATTTTAGTTTTAGACAATGGTCCGACTATATCAAGAGCTACTTTAGCAAACGGTATTGCTGGATAATCCGTAATAATTAACTTTTGCTTGGTTTTGACTCTAACTAATTTTTTTAATTGACATTGCTTGCATTTTTGAATGAATTGTTGTACTTCCTGCTTAAGATTTTCCCAATTATATTTGTGTCTAATCCTATTGTAGGTTTTATTGACGCCTTTATGTCCACCAATCGTAGAACTATGCATTTCTTTGATAATTTTTGCACGTGCAGACCAGGGAGGGTGTTGTATATGGCCAAGACATATAATGATTTTGATGTTTGTTGAATGTAATTCTCTTTTAATACTGTTTAATATTAAATTGAATTCAACGTTTTCAATATTTTTACTTTTTGCTACGCTAAAAGTATTAATATCCTTTTCAATTAAGATGAAACTCAATTTATTAAGTAAAATTTGCAAAATATTCATGATATTTACTAAACTTTCTCGTTGCTCGCTTCTAAGTGGTAATATTATATGGAATCTAGTATTGACTTTGATTAATTTAGGTTCACCAACAATTAAATTATCAAGACGTGGTAGCTTATTGGTTTCATATAATTGCTTTGCTCCTTCATCAAGTGGTTGGCCTATGGAATTGACGAAATATAAGTAGTTGTCTTTTCGCATAAATAATTTTTCTCTTCAATGAATGATATTTCTACTGGGGAGTTCGTTTGTGTGTGAGTCACTATGTGTGAGCTCCGAATTGAGTAGTTCATTAGACTCGCTTGAATTTTCATTTAGAAGAGTAGTTACATTAAGATATATATCAAATTCCGCAGTGTTATCGGCAGCTGTAGTGACCGGGCTGCGTGCGCGACTTTCCTGCCTTTCTTCAGGGTGCGAGCTTTCACCGTCCCCCCCTTGAAAATTTCCGCGCGGTGCGGCTGCGAGTGAGGCCGTTTCTGCTATCTCTATAGCTTCAATGTTCGTGTCATGTGTCACCGGCCTCTCTTCGTCAAACATTTTACGACCTCCGGCTGTTCTCTTGCGTGGTGCGAGAGCTTGGATGGCTGCCGCGTACCGTGTGCTTGGCTGCTTGCCTGCACGTAAACGGGTCATCATGCCTGATGGATCGGCGGCGTTTGGTCTTGCCTGCCTTTCCGATGCTTGGTTATTCATTTCTGTGTCTAGCTCACTCTGGTTATTAGCTTGCTCATGCTCACTTGCTAACAAATTGCTATTCGTGGTATCGCTGATGATTAATATTTGTGATTCTACTGGATTTCGTGAAAGTGCATCGGCATTAGTATTTATTATGCCAGGTTTATATTTAATTTCGAAGTTGTAATCTGCCAATTTTAATCTCCATCTAGTTACTCTAGAGCTTGGATCTTTGTGCGAATTTAGCCAGACTAATGGCCTATGGTCTGTAATAAGAGTGAATTTTCTGCCGTATAAGTATGGTCTGAATTGAGTTATACAAAATACTATAGCTAAAGCTTCTTTCGAAAAAGTGCAATAATTTACTTCAGCTGGGGTGAGGCCTCGTGACACAAAAGCTATGGGAAGTTCTTGTTGCGAAATCACTCTACCGATAGAGTAGCCGCTGGCATCGGTCGTAACAGTAAATTCTTTATCAAAATTAGGATGTATTAAGATTGGCGGTTCACATAATCGATCTCTAAAATTTTCGAAAGCTTCTTGAGAATTTTTCTCCCAGATAAATAATTGATTTTTCTTTAGTAGAAGATTCAAGGGTCTGGCTATTTTTGCAAAACCAGGTATAAAACGTCTATAGTAATTGGCGAGTCCCAGGAATTGTTTAATATTTTTTGCTGTTTTGGGCACTGGAAATTTTTTTACTGCTTCTATTTTTTTTGGATCGGGCTTTAAGCCATTACTGCTTATGATATGCCCAAGATAATTAATTTCTTCCTTTAAAAATTCGCATTTGTCAGGTTGTAATGTCAGGTTAGCTTTTATTAATCTATTTAATAGCTCAGCTACTATTTCCCAATGTTCTTCGATGGTTTCAGAAAAAATACAAATATCATCAAAAAATGCTACTACACCTTTCATGCCTGCGATTAGCTCCGTGATAAGAGCGAGGAAAACTGATGCACTTGTTTTTAGTCCAAACGGGCTCCTGCGGAAATGAAAAGCGCCTAAATTACAATGAAAAGCTGTTTTGTGTCTATCTTCTTTTTTTATAAAAATTTTATGGTAACCGGAAAATAAATCGAATACCGAAAAATATTTTGCGCGCCCCAATTTGTCTAAAATATCGGTTATATTGGGTACCGGATGATTGTAATCAGGTATAATTGCATTGAGCTTTCTGAAATCTACCACCATTCTATAACGTTTATTGTCTTTTGAATCGGGCTTTTTATCGACGCAAAATACTGGTGCTGAATAAGAACTGATCGAGGGCTCGATTATATCGTTGTCTAATAATTCTTGAACTTGCTTATTTATTTCCTCATTTAATACTGGAGGGTGGCGGAATTGTTTGATACGAATAGGTACGTTACTATTAAGGGGGATTTCGTGCTCAAGCACAGTTGTTGCCGACAACTTATCTCCCGTTAGATAAAATCTATCTGCATATTGGTCTATTAACCGCTCTACCGAAGCTCTCTGTTTGCCGGTCAGATGGTCGAGGCGCAAGGCTGTTTTTACCTTGCGTGCTCTGCTGTCGTTACCCTTCGTATTCTTATCGGAAATGGTCATTATCTTACTTTTCCTAATTTCATTTGTATTTTTTATGATTTTCTTTCCTTTTATTTGACTTTTGGCTACGTTAATTGTATTGCTTAAAAGCAAAAATGAGTAATCGCAGCTGTTATTTTTAGACCTTGCGTGTACCGATACATAACTAGTTTTTTCAGCTGCATAATTAATTTGTCGATTTCATTAACTTTCTCATATTTTAGCATATTTAGTATCACTAGTATATGCTTACACATGATTTGAATATTCTCGAATTGTTCTGGTAAGAATTTGTTTATTTGTTGACTTTCTTCAATAACTTTCAATAAGTAATTTAATTTTTCTAAAAGTTCGTTTTCAAGCTCACAATTTTTAATTTCATCATACGCAAGTTTATTTTCTTCCAAAAATACGTTGTCATTAATTTCTGAATTCGGTTTTTTGTCTGCTTCTAATAGTGATGTTGTATCAGCTTTTTGAAGCAATTTTTCATTGGTTTCTAACAGCGCTGTTTTTGTTTTTCTGAAACAAGAGCTAAAAATATTATTTTTTGCTCTTTTATTTTCTAATTTCGGAGTGCGGATTTTGGTAGATTTTTGCGGTAGTTCGCTAGGAATGGCCTGTTCCTGCTTCTGCCACGATTTCGATTTTCGAATTTCGGAGTTCGATTGGTTTTCTAATTTCGAATTATTATGATTTCGGTTTTGTGCGCTTAGTTTACTATTTTCTAATTTTGGATTTCGATTTTCGGGACTTCGAATCTCGGTTTTAGAAGTAAAGTTTTCGTTTTTCGGATATCGGATTTCGGATTTCGTATTGGAAGTGTTTTGCGTACATGATATTTGATTTTGCGAATTTCGATGTTCTAAGCTTGAATTTGGCAAATGTTCGGGTTTTGATTGCACGCGCTGTTCTGCGATTTGGTAAAAGTAGCGGTTAAAAACTTATGTACTTTTTTATTTTTAATTGATGGTAATTTTAGAGGCAATTTATAATTATCAATTATAAAATATTGTTCTCTATAATTGATGTCTGCATCATAATTAATAAATATTTCACTGCCGAGCAGACCGTCTTCCTCGATAGGAAAATCATCTGGTACTAAGAGAAAATAAAATGTTAAATCATGAAATTGCATTGGAATTTTGCCATAAGTGTTTATGCTACTTTTTGTTATACCGGTTAGTTCTAAAATTTCGTTAGCATCGACTCGAACATTACGCGGTTTTTTTGAAGTTTTTAAAAGTGCTGGCCCAGCGCCGGTGTCTAGCATTAGTGACAACGGTTGCGGGCAGCAATTTGTTTTTAGCATAATAGTTGGTGAACAATTATTAATGCTTAGTAGAACAATCTTTTTTATTAATTGTATTGTTGATTGTTTCTCGTATAATTTTAACGCTGGGGTTGTGGGATTTCCCTGGTTGCGTCGTTCTCCGGGAACCCGTTTTCGTTTCCCTGATGCGTTTCTCGCATTTTGTTATTATATGCGAGTTTTCTACATTCGCTCTTCCAATGACCGGCCTTTTTGCAATAGTTACATGCTTTAGTGATATTATTTTGGGCTTGGTTTGTCTGATGTAAATTGGTCGCGGGGACATAGTTGGAGTATTGATTTTTATTTTTGTGTGTTTTCCATGATTGCGTGACACGTTGCGGCCGCTCCTGCGAGTTGGAAGGTATTGATTTTTCACGATCGGGCGTGGCCCGGGTGCTTTTTTGGGGAGTGGCCGGCGTCTTCGGAGCGTCGGCGCCATTGGTACGGTACCGGCAATTAGGCGTTGTGTGGCCCGATTTGTGACATATTTGACACGCTTCTACCCTTTGCTATCAACTAAATAACTATGTGCCGATTCTTTTTCGTTAATTTTTGGTTGTGTAGGAGGCTGTGGTATTTTGATATGTTCATCAGTGTTTTGACATGCATAATCGCGCTCTATGCCGATTGCTTGGTCGATTGCGGCATCTAGAGATTCGTGTTTGCTCATTCGCCCTTTTATGACCCATTGCAAACCGCGAATGAAATATGCTACACTATCATTTTCTAATTCTGATTTAAGATCTGGTCTGTGCCTCTTTTCACGCAACGCGGCCTCGTATGCTTCTTGTGCGGCAGATTTTAGTCTATTCGAAAATGAAATGACGTTTTCGTCGTATCTTTGTTTCATTACTGCTAATTCGCCCAGTAATTCGTGGAAACGTTTTGCGGACCCATATGTGCGATCAAAATACATTATGATCTCCTCCATATTAAGAAAAATTCTTTGTTGTGCCCTTTTTAATGCTTGTCCGGACAACCGCATTTTTATCAATCTTGCTAAATCAGGCACGTTACACGGTGGTATCATACTTCGCGCTTCTCTACATCCGTCCAAAAAAATTCTAAGTGGGATATTATAACCGTTAAATTTTGGAATCATTTCGACTGCGTCTTGATAGATTGATAGATTGCGAACCGGGGTGAGAGTGTTGTTTTGAAAAGTTTGCAAAGTGTTGTACGGTTGTCACGATAATTATTTGTTTGGTTTGTATGATACGGTGTGCTGTGTATATTTGGAGTAGCAAAAGGTGGAAATGTTTTTGTAACGTCAATTTTTTGGGTGTGGTCATTATTTTGTAATGGAAATTTAGGATCTGTTTTGGGTGTGTTTGTCGTATTTGTTGAGTTAATAATAGATTGATAAGCAGTTACTTCCGTCATTTCAGCGTTTTTGTTTAAAAGTGTGTGTATTTCGTGGTCAAATTTCTTAATTGACTTACTATCTCTAATAGTTTCTATAATTTCTTTGCAACTAATATTGTTGTGAATTAATTCTAGAAGTATGTCTATCATTAATTCATCCTGATACGCGTCGTGCACGTTTGATGTGTCAATGCTATCTTGTAAAAATTCGCAAATTTTATTTACGTCGTCCGCACGTTCCGGAATCTGTTCGCTCGCGACTTGATATCGTTGTTGTAAAAATGCTAATAATTCTCCTAAATTTATTTCGCGATTGCCCGCTGCAAAATTTGGGTCAGTTTCCGTTACATATTTTTTATCACGTCGGTGGCCTCTTCATTCCTTAATTTCTTTTCCGATTCTACTTGGCCATGTTTGAATTTCGAAAAAAATTTGCTATCCGCGCTAATTACTATTAGAATATCCCGGAGAGTGGGCCCCCAATTGTTACGTCGCGCGTAAGCAATAAATGGCGCGAAGTTAATATGAAATTAAATCGCGTTCGCCTCTGGTTTTGGTCAATACTTTCGTAATTTACCTCGGAGTCGAGGCTTTAGCAAAAGCTGGATAGCGAAGGTGATATTCAATATAATAGTAGTGAAAATAGGAAGTGCGAGTTTACAATAGGATTACAAAGGCTTAGCAAGGTATTTTTGAGCTTACGTTGTGTGAGTGTGTAGGCCTTGGTTCCTTGTAGGCGGGCTGGTTGACCTGCGCTGCGCTGCGAGCGGTGTCGTACTCGAGATGATGGCGGGAGATATGAATAGGACCGTAGGTTCAGTGAATAAATAAGCGCGAGCAAATAAGTTTAAGATCAGATTTATTATATTAGAAGTACAAAGTTAAATATAAGAGCGTGTCCCTTTTACAAGTGAGAAGTCAAATAACAAACTGGTGCGTACGTGCTTACAGCTCAAAGTTCGAATGCAGAAGGCTGTCGCGCCCTGGAGGGCCCGTGTCTTATATTCCCATGCGGGGGTCGCATGCTTAGCCTAAATAAGGAATTAATTATGCGTCATCGAAGGGGAGCAACTGAGGTGAGTGGTCGCGGAGGGGAGTTAGGTAAAATTGGGGTGGATGAGTGTCATATTCTGGGGTACGAGGTTGGTAAGGTAGGATACTAGTTGTATAGCGTACGTCGATAAGTAGGATACAGTATGGTAAGATACGTATAGCTTGACGACGAGATGGTAAGCGTGAGTCGCTATGCTAGACGTAACACACTAGACAATACAGTACCCAATCAAATCAGGATACATGATGATGGAATAATCCTAGAGACTTCCCTTCAATCCTTCAAAGTTATTGATAACTGCTATTCTCGAACCGTTTCTCCTCTTGTGAAGTGATGAACCAAAGAACGATAAACAAATAATCTAAGTGTAATCCTTTAATTCTTTGACATAGCTTGTCAAACTTTTATAACACCTTTTAAGACTGTATAGCAATTCTGAAACGTGCATGCATATGTGGTTGTGTTTGTGTATGAATATTTGTCCTATAAATGCGAAATAATATTTAGAATCTATGTTGTTTTGTTAAAACTAAATGTGAACAGTGTATAAAGATTTTAGTGTATGTATGTTGTATATGTATAGTTTATTTAATACTGTTTAGTCAGTTAAATAAATAATCACGTATTATTACTTGTATGCGTAGAGTGAGAGAGTTATTATAAAACTTTATATTTAAGATGCAGAGCGACTGCTTAGAATTCTTATAATGGAGTACAGAATAAAAGAATTATAAATCAAAACTGGGTCAGTGCTGTCAACCTGTTGTGCTCGTCATATCTCCTTTCTTGCATAAGTACATTTGATTTTGTTTTTAATTTCAAGTTCTTTACTTTGTTGTTCATAAATAGTTTAAATCCAAATATATATAAGTAAAAGCAAATATAATACACAAAGTATATTGTTTAAATTAAGAATAATAATTAATAGTAAATAATTGTTACACTTATCTGATGGTTAATTCAGAATTTTTTTTTTTTACAAGTCTAATTAAGATTATATATAATACATTCATTGTCTTATATTTCATAAATATTTACTTTTTCTTAACATTAAATACAATATACAATAAGTTGATAAAAATCTAACCTATATATATTAAGCACTGTTAATGTGGATTCTTCTAAAAGCGTAAGACTGCGTAGTGCGTTAAATTGTTCCTTTGGAACCTTGCGTTAGGGTCCTTCTACATCCGTTGTGTACAAGTAGAACAACTTTTCTTAAATAATATTTTGGAAGGTGCTTTTATTTCGGAATCTCTGCATAGTATAAATAGTCTTATAGACTAATTTTCTGCAGGTAAACTTTAAAATTTTATTTGACTCTTTATTATTTAAATTTTTAAATTCAATTATATACTTTATTTGGATTAAAAAAAAAAAAAACGAGATATAAAAGATCAATTAACAGATAAATGCTTCCAGCCCGAAGAGGACGCGGTCGACCTGCTCGTGGAAAGGTTAACCATAGAAAGGTTACGCGAAATAACACCCGTCCTAACATTGATGAGGTAGACCCCCTTTTTGAAGTAGTTCCGGTAAATGAAATAAATGCTAGAAATGATCAGTTAACTCAAGCTCTAGTGCTTAAGCATGTTAATATACCGTCATTTAGCTCAGGATCCGAAGCGGACATATCCACATTAAATGTTAGTTTAAATACACCAAATAGAGAACAGATTGTAGATATTAAAATAGCCGCGATTATTATTCCAAATTTCAATGGATCAAGTGAAACCATTGAAACTTTTATAAGAGCATGTTGCGATGCTTATAGCTCAGTATCTCTTGCGCATAGAAGTTTTATGCTTAAGGTCATTAGATCCAAATGTATAGGAGAAGCAGAAAAATTTCTGCGAGGTAAGCCAAACTATAACGACTTAGAGACATTCATTTCGGACTTGAAACGAGGTTTTGGATCTCGAGATAATTATAATTTTTTAATGATAGAGTTATCGAAATCTGTTCAGAAAGGAAGGGAAACTGTTAGAGATTATGACCTTCGTGTGAATGAACTTTTGGCCAAAATAATTGATTCAATTCATAGGACGTATTCGACAGATAAGGCATACGGAATGGAGAAAGGGACCCGGGATAACGCAGTGCGGTGTTTTATTGAGGGCTTATCCCACAGATCCGTCGCAGATAGAGTCAGGAACCAAATACCGTCATCATTAGAAAAAGCGATTAACATAGCACTAGAGGCGGAAAAAGCACAAGAATGGCGAGATAGCTTACATTACAAAAATCATTCAGATAATTTTCGTAAACTGGGTAGCCCAATTCCTATTGCAATTGTAAATAATATAAAACCACCATTAATTTGCCGAAATAAAAATTAGCAGGTACATTACAGCTCAATAAAAATGATTTGCCCCAGACGAATATAGTTTAGAAGATACATAAAAAACATGTTCTTAAAAACGTTACAAATATGATTTTATGATTCGGATTTTCTATTTTTTTTAATTTGTTTTATACATGCATATAAATTCACATCTTGATAATAAGTATGTGTAATAAGCAGTACACTGGTACAGTAAGCTTAAAAGCGCTATGCAAATTTTGTTGAATGTATTAAAAACTTCCTTGTTATAAGAACAAGCTTCAATGTGGAAAAACGAGTATGATACTTTAGTGAGTAACACATTAGCATAGTAAGCTTAAAAGCGCTATGCAAATTTTGTCGAAGACAGTTTCAAATTAATTATAAAATAAACATAGTAAGCTTTCACGATACACATATATATATATATATATTGTAACGAAATGAGGGCCATGTACCGGCGTAGGTTCGCACTATACCGGCGTAGGTTCGCGGCGCTGGCCGCGCTGACGCCTCGCGCGCGTCACTATCGATTAGGAGTTTGATCCGCGCGCGTCAACGCCGTTTCAGTCTCGCCGACATTTTCCCGCGTAGAAACGAGTGCACGCGGGGAACCTGTTGCCGCGACGCCGCATTTGGAGTGGAGTGCGTATGCAGATATCTCCCCACTGTGCTGTGAGTGTGGAGGCGCGTCCCACGAGCAGCCAGAATAGAGTGGAGGAGAAAGAGAAGCGCAGCGGAGAAGGAGATAGAGAGAGAGAGAGAGAGAGAGAGAGAGAGAGAGAGAGAGAGAGACAGTAATAGAGTGATCGTCCTCGAGGCACATCTAAATAAGGTAAAGGCTAGCCCGCGCGTTTAGATATAATATAAACCGCGAGCGGTGTACAGGGCTGCTCACCGTGGGCACCGCGCCCTAGAGTACACCGAGGTACCGTGACACCAGGCGCGCGTACGGCCCATCGTGAGGGCAACGCGTCCAGCGGCGAACGAGCTGGGCGCGCACCGTCGCTTGGTCTGCGCGATTGTTAATCAATTATTGTTAAATTCGTCGTCACTATTTGTTATTCCATTATTGTTAAACTCGTTATTACCATTTGTTAATCTATTATTGTTAATTTATTTTTTGTTGAATATAATTTATTTTGTTATTTAAAGTTAAACTCGCGTGAGTCAATTTTCCGCACGACCCGCCTGCTCCACGACCGAGTTAGGCAAACGCGAAAAGCCGTTACATTGGCGCGTTGCGACAATTAGCTTTCCGCGCTTTCGCGCTCCTTGCAGATCGCAAAAACCCGTGCGTCGAGATGACTCCGCACGGAGCTGAATCCACCGGGGTTCAGTGAACTTTGCAGCAGGACGGCCAGAGCAGCGGCAGCAAGGCAGAAGCTCCGCGACGTTGCGCCGCTGGCTTACTCCAGGTAGGAGCAATAGCGGACGCCAGCACGCGTCGCGTGCTGCGCAAGCTAATGCACGACAGCAGCTCGGCCAACGGCTTATTAGCCACGGACAATTGTTATTAACAATTGTCCGACGTGTTACAGATGGCGCCCTTCCGATATTACTCACGCAGTTAATTAATAATTAACGGAAAATATTTAAACAAATTTAAGAAGTATTAATTAAATAAAAATAAATTTAAAACCATTTGTAAAATTGTATTTGAACGTGTAAGCAGGCCAAGCACGCGTACGCGAATCGAGCGAAAAAGCGGCACACCGAATTGTACAAAAATGTGTGCGAGGTAGGTGAGCAGAGAGTGCGAATAGATAAAAATTAAATAAGATTATTTTTGCTCTGACTAAAATATCGGAAATAGTTTAATAATAATTAGTTAACAATTTTCGATTATAACTAATGATCAGACTAAGCAAAAGCGAAATAATTATTTAAGGCGAGTCAGAGCAAAAATAACTAATCACGGCAGAGAAGTGTGTGTGGAAAATAGTAGAGTAGCGCGGCTGCGCAGTGAGCAGTACGATTAGCCAGCTCAACAGCAAGTGTACGAGAACAGGGCCGTACGTACGCGACACATGAGCCACGCATCTACAATATTTTTTTGAATTTCTTTTTCAAGATTAACTTCAAAAAGAAATTATTGTTTATTAACTATTAATAAACAATAATTGCAACAATCATTTTTAATTTGTTTTTTAATTTCTTTTTAATTTCCATATTTTCTGAATTTTTTAACTTTTAATTTTTTTTGGATTTTATTTTGAAGGGTATTTATTTTCTAAGCTTTTAAATTTTTTAAGTTTTAAATTTTTAGATTTTTCGATTTTTTTTGGATCTTGGAAATTTATGAACATTTGGATTTTTGAATTTTTGGAAAATTTTTTGAATTTATTTTTGAGGGTTTCGGATTCTTTTGGGATTTATGAGGCTTTAAATTTTCAGGTTTTCAAAATTTTTGAATTTTTAAAATTTTCGAATTTTTGAATTTTCGAATTTTTGAGGATTTTTGAAGTTTTAGAAGTTTTCAAATCCTTTCAAATTTTTTTTTCTGAGATTTTCGAAGTCTCAGTGGTTTGAATTTTTGACAGTTCGAATTTCCAAAGTTTTTGGAATAATTCGAAGTAGAAGTTTTTAAATTTTTTTTTCTTTTCGTTTTCTTCCCCAAAAACATCATAACAGAAAAATTGAGGGAAACAAAGGCTGAACTCATTTTTCGTTTCGAATAGTTTTGCATCAAATCCCACACACACTTCTAACTTGCAAAACGAGATTTGAACCCGGTCACTCGAGGTTACCGATTCAAAACGAAAATTGAGAAAATCAATTAAAGTCACCGGTTTGAAGCGAGATTTGAACCCGAATACTCGCATAGATCGAAATAGGAAAAAGAAACCCGTCATTAGTTAAGAAAATAGTACAAAGACGATCTTGCGAAACAAGACGCACCGAGAAAAGCGCAACAAAGATCAGTCTGACACTCTGCTCAAACCGAGAAAGATTTAATTGCGAAATTTTTCTCGGACCTTAGGTGTATAATACACTTGCATACACTTGCGAATAAAAGCGAAATCAAAAATATCGCATGGCGAGAAATACATAGGTAATTGCGAGCGAAGTCAGCAACCTATAGAAGATCAGAATGTCCAGCACAACAGAGACAGCTGTAGAGACGTGACTGACGGAACTGAGTGGTCAGCAGCTAAACGAAACACTCTCTCAGTTGAAGATGTCCACAGAGGGCAACTACTTCGCACAGGCATATCGCCTGCAGAAATGGTTGCTCGGCAACTACACAGCCAACGATTTCGTGGAACAAGACGATGAAGAGGGCGACACCACCAATGTCAGAGCTCGACGCAGGCGCCAGTTCATCGACGAAACAATAGCGGCCGATATTCAAGACGGCACGCAGGCAGGCCAGGCAAACGCGCACAGCCTGAATCAGAAACCTTGAACTGTCGCTTCGTGGGCCTCCAGAGGTCAACGAAACAACACCGACAACCAACGAGACAACAGCCGATGAACAAACGATGGAGTCGGCCACACAGCCACTTGAGCAGATGATTACACTAGTGTCAGCACAAGGAACCGAATTCCAAATACCACAGGATATATCGTTCGTATTGGCAGAACTGCTCACACAGGTCAAGTTGCTTCAACGGCAAGTAGACACCCTGAAGCGAGAGCAGATTCTGTTAAGTACAAGGAACGAGGAAACCAGACGCCCGGGACATGTGAATTTCCAAGACACGTTCACAATACACGGTGACACGCATCTGGACGATTCTCGTGCTACAACGGCGCCACCTACTACGGTACGCAGCGCCTGGGAGGGGACAGGTAGTCGAAGAACGACTATAAGCGATGACCATCAGCGGCCAAGAAATCCACCAGACGTGCGTAGGAGTGGCAATCCTGGAAACACTTCAAGCGCAAGATTCGCACCAGGACGTTTGGACGGAACGTCTAGGTTCGGTTCGAATAAAGATGTAGGGCAAATAGTAAGAAAATGGAACGTCAGGTTCTCTGGCAGCAAGAACCAGAGTATAGACGCATTCCTGGCACGGATTGAGAATTGCAACACATTGAGCAATCTGACGGGCGATGAGCTTCTAGCAGCGCTGTCTGAACTCTTCACAGACAACGCAGCGACCTGGTATAGGAATAACCGAACGAAGTGGCGGGCTTGGAATGACTTCACCACTTCAGCCAGGCGATGGTATGGTACAAGTCATTAATACCAACAGAGACTATGGAATGAAGCCAACCTAAGGACACAAGGACCAGATGAACTGGTCCGAGACTACCTCACGTGCATCATCGGCATAATGAACAAATTATCGCCGAGGCTTGAGTATAGTCAGGAATTAGACTTGCTACATCGAAACATGCGGTCGGACCTACAGAAAATGGTCCGCAGATGCGAGATCATTAGCGTGGAGACACTGCTGGATGCCGCCTCAGACGCCGAGCAAACGTCGGAACGAGAGAAGAGTATACGTTTGCCCCCGCCTTCGGAAGCTTCTTTGTTACCCGAGATGGCGTATAAACCCACTCAAGGGGCAAAGAAACAGAAAGCGGAAGTATCTGCCATCTCGAAGGAAGGACCACAACCTTCGACATCTGATATCATGGCAATGTTTGCCAAGATGTTAGACGAGAAACTGAGTCAGTTTCGGCTAAACATGTCGGACAAATGCGCCGTCCCCAGCAGCGAAAAGGGCGGGGGAACCAGCACGGACCCCAAAGTGCCTGACAAAGGGGGAAAACCGATTGGGTCGTCAACTCGAACGGGATGGGGAGCCAAAAGGTCGAAACCTACTGGCACCCCGCCAGGAGGGAGTAAACCAAGGTTTGACCCCACGCAGCCAATGAAAAGCTACGGCTGCGGAGAGATAGGGTTCATGCGGAAGCATTGCCCTAAATGCTCGGGAAACGAGCAAGAGAGCGGCTAAAAAGAACCAAAGCCACTCCTAACGAGAAACCGGTCCCCGCAGAAACACTTCCCGTCGTAGCCGAGACTACGACGGAGGATGTGGACATCCAAAAGAAGCCAGGCGATTCTCGTCCAAAAGGAGAAATGATACTGGAGGAGCCTCCGAAAGAGCCTACGGTCACCGTAGCTGCTCAGGAAGTCGAAGCTACGGTCACCGTAGCTGCTCAGGAAGTCGAAGCTACGGCAACGGCAGAGGACTTGGACGTCCAGCCACGGTCAAGCCAGCCAACTCCCGAAGGAGAGACCGAAGCGAAGGCGTTCACCGGCTTCGATTCTTTAGTAAAAGAAGACGAGCTTGTGAGACCGTGAGGAATGAAGTACAACCCCGAAGACGAAACACGATGGTGGATGTCGATTGAAGTCACGGACTACAGGCTCAGAGCCCTATACCATCCTGGCGTATCCAGCACGGTCATGGGGGCGGTTGGACTGCAGATGGCCAGCGCACTAGGGCGAGAACTCTCTTTGAAGTGCACACAGGACGAGTGAAGCTACCAGATGGTACTTGTCGCCCACTAGTTGGCCATGTTATGCTCCCCATTACTGTGGCGGGTGTAACCAGAGAAATACGAGTAGGCATAGTACCTCACTTGGACGATGCGTGTTACGTCGGTGTCAATTTCGTCAAGGAATTCAGGGCCATGCTCGACCCAGATACCGATACGATGTATTTCAAGGGTACGGAGGCTAAATTACTATGTGAAGTAGCCAGCTTAGAGGTGGGAGTAGCCGCACTCTCGTTCGTTGGTGTAGCAGATTCCATGGAAAATGAGCGCAAAGAGCTGGAAGACCTTCTGCACGAGATGTTGGCAGGTCAAAGAGAGACGTGCGGATTGACGTGTGTCATAGAGCACAATATCGACGTCGGTTCCACGAGACCGATCAAACAACGATACTACCCCGTCTCTGAGAAAATCGAGCAGGAGATGCACCAACGGGTAAAGGAAATGTTGGAACAGCGCATTATAGAACCATCTAACAGCGGATGGTCGAGTCCGGTGGTTATGGTGAAGAAGAAGAACGGGACGTATAGGTTCTGCGTCGACTATAGGAAAGTGAATGCCCATACAAAACCCGATGCGTACCCACTACCGTATATGCAAGGCATACTGCGGAAATTACGCAGGGCCAAGTACATATCGACGATAGACCTTAGAAGTGCGTATCACCACATACCACTAGGCGAAACTTCCAAACCCATAACGGCCTTTAAAGTGCCCAGAAAAGGGCAGTTTCAGTTTGTGAGGCTCCCGTATGGTTTATCCTACGCTGGAGCCACGTTCGAGAGATTGATAGACATGGTGATCGGTAGCGAGCTCGAGCCATACGTGCTCGCTTACCTAGACGACATCATCATAATCTCGGAGACGTTTGAAGAGCACAAGCGCCTACTCAGGCTAGTATTAAAGAGGTTAAAGGCTGCAGGGTCAGTGATCAACAAGGAGAATAAGAAAGTCAGTTGGACCTAACCCGACCAACTCCATCCACGATCGATCTAGCATTTCGTAGGTTGGGTGGCAGAAGTTGATTGCGAGGGCAAGCAACGTATGGGAGGGAGTTGTAACGAAATGAGGGCCATGTACCGGCGTAGCTTCGCACTATAGGCGACGCGCGCGCGCAGCAGGGTAGTTACCCAAAGAGAACGAGACTGGGGGCGCGGCGCTGGCGACGTTTCACTCTCGCCGACATTTTCCCGCGTAGAAACAAGTGCACGCGGGGCGTCCTGTTCCCGCGACGCCGCATTTGGAGTGGAGTGCGTACGCCGATATCTCCCCACTGTGCTGTGAGTGTGGAGGCGCGTCCCACGAGCAGCCAGAATAGAGTGGAGGAGAAAGAGAAGCTAAGCGGAGAAGGAGATAGAGAGAGAGAGAGAGAGAGAGAGAGAGAGAGAGAGAGAGAGAGAGAGAGATCGTCCTCGAGGCACATCTAAATAAGGTAAAGGCTAGCACGCGCGTTTAGATATAATATAAACCGCGAGCGGTGTACAGGGCTGCTCACCGTGGGCACCGCGCCCTAGAGTACACCGAGGTACCGTGACACCAGGCGCGCGTACGGCCCATCGTAAGGGCAACGCGTCCAGCGGCGAACGAGCTGGGCGCGCACCGTCGCTTGGTCTGCGCGATTGTTAATCAATTATTGTTAAATTCGTCGTCACTATTTGTTATTCCATTATTGTTAAACTCGTTATTACCATTTGTTAATCTATTATTGTTAATTTATTTTTTGTTGAATATAATTTATTTTGTTATTTAAAGTTAAACTCGCGTGAGTCAATTTTCCGCACGACCCGCCTGCTCCACGACCGAGTTAGGCAAACGCGAAAAGCCGTTACATTGGCGCGTTGCGACAATTAGCTTTCCGCGCTTTCGCGCTCCTTGCAGATCGCAAAAACCCGTGCGTCGAGGTGACTCCGCACGGAGCTGAATCCACCGGGGTTCAGTGAACTTTGCAGCAGGACGGCCAGAGCAGCGGCAGCAAGGCAGAAGCTCCGCGACGTTGCGCCGCTGGCTTACTCCAGGTAGGAGCAATAGCGGACGCCAGCACGCGTCGCGTGCTGCGCAAGCTAATGCACGACAGCAGCTCGGCCGACGGCTTATTAGCCACGGACAATTGTTATTAACAATTGTCCCACATGTTACAATATATAGATAAATAATTATAGTGATTCTAGACTGATCTTTTTATAAAGATAAATAATAACTAATTAGATCGTGAATAATGAGCGTGATATTTTTTATTTTATTTTTCAAACTGTGATGATTAATATTTGTTAAAACCGTAATATTTATGTACAAGGTTTCAAATCGTCGGAGACGATTTTTTCCGTAAGGGCAAAGGGAATATTACATACATATACATCTTTTGATGAATAAGCGGCTTCGTGAAAAATTCAAAATCATTAATAACGAGCTGCAGTGTAATACTCACCAAGCAGGTAGATTTGTTATTAAAATTTTATATAAAATATTGTATATCTCTTACAACATAGAAGCAACGTATAGTAGGAGGTCTGTCCCAAAAGTATCCGACCTACGTTCATATCTTCGCGCGGAGAGACTCAGGCGACCTCTGGAGGGTACGAACGTCACCAGCAACTCCTAACCTTCTCGTCAGTAGCCTGAGATACCGATGAAACGACTTAGTTCCCGCGCAGCGTGTATTTGTTTACAACGACATTTTTGCGTTCGTCGCAATTTGCTTATTGCTAAAAATGGCAGAACGAATCAAACAGCGAATTTGCATAAAATTTTGCTTTAATCTCGGTAAAAGTTGTGCGGAAACTATTGATATGTTGCAAAAGGCCTTTAAAGATGAGTGTATGGGCAAAACACAAATAAAAGAGTGGTATAGGCGGTTCAAAAGTGGCCGTCAAAGTCGAAGCAACATCAAGTCAATGTTGATTGTTTTTTTCGATTATGAGGGCGCTGTGCACCACGAATATGCCCCTACAGGCCAGACAATCAATAAAGAGTACTACGTTGAAGTTTTGAAAAGATTACGTACAATGCTCCAGCGCACGCATCAAACCTTGTGCAGCAGTATTTATTGAAACACAGTGTTGCGCAGCTCCGCCAGCCTCCATACAGTCCTGATATAGCTCCCTGCGACTTTTGGCTGTTTTCTCAATTGAAAATGCCGCTTAAAGGACATCGATTCGACAATAAACAGACTGTTGAAACTAATGCGACGAATGCACTAAAGGCGATTCCGAAGTCTGACTTTGAAGAGTGCTTTAATAAGTGGAAACATCGATATGAGCGTCTTGCTCAATCAAATGGGGACTACTTTGAAGGATGCCACCCCCCGGATGACGAAGAATAAATCAAGCGCCGAGAAATCGAGTAGGTCGGATACTTTTGGGACAGACCTCGTAAATATTGTAATCTATATTATTTTACAAGTAATTTTATGGAGTAATTTGAAAGACTCTGGAAATGATACATTAATTATTTAGACAGTAAGCTCTAGGAGCGTTGTATAATGTTTCGATGTTTATTAAGTCGAAAATGAACTTAAAACGTTAAAATAGTCCAAAGCTGGGTTGTGTAAATTTAATGCAGAAGTCAAATCCTAAATCCACCTGTCTCTAATTTATCCGCAAAAGATGACTGTCAGCTGACTCACCATCGGTTTCGGGTTTTTTATTAGACAGAGATCCTTTGAATATTAAAACCAAATTTTTCTAAATTGTTCCAAATAAACCTTACATTTTGTATAAATTGTGAGAAGTGAAAGGATGTTTACTGAAACGTTGGTTCTGACAATAAAGACCAGTATCTGTACGGCACTGAAGGGACAATAATGTCCGGTGAACGTCAGTTCAGACAAAAAATTAAGACCAGTACCTGTATGGCACTGAAGAGGCAAGATTGCCTGGTGAATTTTATATTGAAACCAGTACCTGTATGGCACTGAAGAGGCAAAATTGCCTGGTGAGTTTTGATTCAGGCAGCATGCTGGTACTCAGTCTAAGCGATCGCTTGTACTCAGTTGTAAAGCTCATGATTGTATTCTGAATGATTAAGTTATAACCTCGTTGAAACGAGCCTAAATATGTCAATAGTAAAACAACCATGAGAAGGATAATGCATACAAATATGCAAGCGGTAAGCCTTGTTGTTTCAGAAAAACAATTGAAGAATGAATGTTGGATGTATATATGAATGATCTCCTTTGACTATACCTGCATTATGATATACGACTTACCCATTGCTTATAAGACATGATTACGAAATTTCTTTTCAATTACGTAACTATTTTCAATTTCATACAATTTTTATTTGTTGATAATAAAATAATAACTATAGTGTTTTCAAATCACGGGTTAAATAAAATTAGAAATTTAAATAAAGGAAATAATAGAAATCTAGTTAATATTTAAGTTATATATAAATATTTAAGTATTTTGAGAAACCAGTAAGACTTTAATAGGTTGAAATTAAAAGTTCAAGTTTGAAAATATAACCAACCTTACGCTATTATTTAGAAAACATTTTTACGAAATAGAAAGTGTGTAGAATTTATTTAATAATGAATACTCTAGTGGCGTACTAGATAAAGTATAAAGTACTAGTTGATGTTTCCATCTTTAGAAATTATATAAAGCTATCAAAATTTCATGAAGTTATTTAAGTTTACTGCGATAATAAATTTGAAAAGAATAAATTAAACAGTTGTGCTCCCGAATTCAATTTTTATTTTTCATTTATTTAAACGTTTATAGTTTTAAGATTTCTTCTCAATAGCAACCAGTCTAAAGTTGCAAATTTAAAATATTTAAAGTCATTCAAGGTTCATAAAGGTTTTTTCTGAATAATTCTTATTTTTAAGAATGCATTTCTCAAATATATGAAATCATAATTATTATATAAATGCAGAGATTCAAAGCAATAAAGGTATCAAAGTAGTATTTAAACAAACATATGTTATTTAAACAAACTAAAACATGCAATTGTTAGATTAAACTGATAAATATATATATAAAATCGTATATACTGTAGTCATAAAGATGTGTGTGATACAGAATGTAAATTATTATAATGCTAATATAAAATTCATAATTTATGTCATGTAACAAGTTTTATAAATACAGAATTACAATATTATATTAGTAAGAAGCTGTTTCTTACAAAACAGCTTCTCCATAAGGGATAAGGTGTGAAGTCCGGCGACTTCCCGCGATTCTCGAAGTCGCGTATAGTATATATATGTATTATATTACGCGCTAATATTAAAATGCAGATACTACGATATAGTCGTTCTCCTTCGTTCCGTTAGTTTTCCCACGGAAACGGTTGTATATTTTAATGTATTTTGTATGTGCCTAAAACGTAGCAAACAAGCGTATAAATTATCTTAACGGTCAGTCGAAAATAAAAAGCGATTGTAAAATGTAAAACAGACACATCAGTCAATATTATTTATGATTATTTTCCCTCGCGAGCGGAAAACCCGAGAAGAGTCATAAATAATGTATTCAACTAAGACGCCTAAAGTTCCGACCAAAAAACCATACGTGCTTAGCTCCCCTTTCACTCGAGACGCATTTTAAGAGTTCTCGGAAGCGAACAAGCCGAAACAATGCACTACTTGTTTACTACACTGAGAAAAGGCGAGAACCACGCCGCACTCTCAGACATGTGTTTGCAGCGTGACGTTATCGGAGGGAAGAAAGGGCCCCACTCGGACTCTCTCCCACGCCAGTACGAGCCTTGCAGCCTTTCGCCGATTGGTTGGCGACGCGGGGAAAAGCCAGTGGAAACTCTCTCTCATTCGCCAAGAGGAGGCAGGGGTGGAAATACTCATACCTCTTCTTCCCTTTGCACCCTCAACGACGCCACCAATGTCATCGCCCTCAAGGACAAGAGAGCGAGGCAGCATCACCAAGAGCTCACCAGCAGGCAGTCCGAGTTCGACAGCCGATAGCGATACTCTACTTGTATTTTTCTTTGTACTTAATTAAGAGAATATACATAAGATCTTAGGAGGTTATCCTAAGTATCTTTTAACGTAAATTCATTTACTTTATTATTTCTACTATCCTTCCCCGTGTTGAGAGAGCATTTTAATGCTCGCTTGATAATTTAAATTACCCGCGTGTCACGTTCGCGAAATAACTATATTCTCGGTCAAGTGGTAGCGTGGATTTACCGGCGCGTAATTTGAAAGTGTTTAAAATGAATGTGTCTAGATTATAATTATTATTAACTTACTACATTGGAGACTTGTACTTTGTAGAGTTGTAGATGTTTTCTTGACTTTGCCTGTGATCTCCAAGGATGCTGTCACGCCTTGTGAGTCATTTGTTCTCCAACATTCGTTCTGGCATTTGGGGAAACGCGACAAAAACCCAAATGAGAGAGCTGGCACAGTCAAAAACTTCACAGTTCAATGTTGTAATTTTGTCTTTCACACTTTTCACACACCGATCATTTTTCACTTTGTTTTTTTCTTGTATATACTTTTTGTATATGACCACTGTCTGGTTTCGCCTTTCAAATGTTTATATATCTCGATGTAAAGTTTCCTTTCTCGTTTTTGGATGGCGAAGTGTTATATCTGAAACAAAACTTTCTTGGCCTTTTCTTCCCTCAGGTGGAAAAAAGGGTCAAAAAAGTGAAAAAAAATCCTTCTTGGCAGTTCTTCGGAGGCTTAATATTTTTAAAATTGACGCACTGTTAATGTTTGTGCACTTTATGGGTCGAAAATATCGCACCGCTTCGCACCACTGTGATGACCCAGGCCGTTGGATCCGAAGTGGTAGCGTGGATTTACCGGCGCGTAATTTGAAAGTGTTTAAAATGAATTTGTCTAGATTATAATTATTATTATATTTATATTATTAATGTGAAATTGAAGGAATGCTTTTAGTAGGAGATAAAAGGAGTCTAAATAAAATACTTGAGTTTAGTTTAAACAAGGACTTAGCTTAAGGTGATGCTAAACCCTCTTGTTACCGTTAAATACGGAGAACCACTTTTTTCATTCAATTTTTAATTTTGAGAAAATATCTCTCTGGAAAGTTGTTGGTTTTTAGTAGGACAATAACGTTTCATAGAAATATTTACTTAAAATTGAAAATAAAATGAGAAAAGTGGTTCCTCGTATTTGTCGGTGACTGGTAGCTTTAGCATCACCTTAAGGGGGCAAACCACCTTTAAATTGTCAAAAAATCGTTTTTTTTTATTTACCATATTTATAGGAAATTTCCCGTAGAATAAGCTCCCGAAAACCGTTTTAAGATATCATAATTCCTTTTAAAGTTAGAATATAAATACTGAGACAGCTTTTTTGCCGATTTTGCGTAAATTCGGTATTTTATCAATTATTATTTATTTTATTATTATTTATAACTAAATGTTTGATTCATTATTTTATTTAGTTATAAAGCAATAAAATATAATATAATAAGATCCATGCTTGTATATTCAAATATTGGCGCATGTGCGAATTATGAGTAACGTGACATGTCATTACGTCACAAGATAAAGGTCGATAAATCAGATCGAATTTTTGACTAACCTTACCCGTACATTTTTGCTACTTTTGACAGTTGGCTTTTATGTTTACAAACCACCTGTTAGTAAACACAGCTAATATTTTTATTGTACTGAACTTATACAGTGTTTTAATTGCATTTGACAATTTGTGAATGTGTGTAAATCAGTGTAGTGAAAATGTCTTCTAAAAGAGATAAAAAAGGAAGATTCCAAAGTACTCACCTTGACCACAAATATTCTCGAGGTAGAAGCAAGAAAAGGGTTAGAGAATTTTTGACTAAAAAAGAAGAAAGCTCACAAAAGAAGCCAAGACTATCCACCAGCTCAGCGAGGAAACTCCAAAACATAGCTAGTGCTAGAGACACCAGTGATACAACAAACAGAATCATTGACACTTCAATTTTATTTTCTAAACTTACAAGTGTTCTGTGTTGTAATCGGTGCCATGGCAGTGTTCAATTAAGTGAATCTGGTGTGCAGGGTCTTGGTTTCAAAATAGATATTGTGTGCTCAAAGTGTGGTGAAATAGCAGCGATCAACTCCAGCAACAAAGTAGGAGCCAAAGGAAATGCATATGAAGTGAACAGAAGATCTGTGCTGTCTGCTCGTGCACTTGGACATGGACACGCTGGCCTTTCAACTTTTTGTGGGATTATGGACCTATGCAAGCCAGTTGCCCAATCGGCTTTTGATGAAATAAACAAGCAGTTGAGTGAAGTGTGTGAAAGTGTCGCTCAAGAGTCAATGACCGAAGCCGTTCTTGAAGAGACTGAATCCACACCACCAAACAGCGCTGGACTTGATGTTTCTGGTGATGGATCATGGAGAAAAAGAGGATTTTCATCATTACAAGGACTCGCCAGTGTGATAGGAAACAGGACAGGAAAGGTTTTAGATGTAGCTATAAAAAATAACTTCTGTAAACCTTGTTCAAAGTGGGAAGGCAAGCAAGACAGTGTTGAATACCAAGAATGGATCGTCGACCATGAAGCCAATTGCTCTGCCAATCACCAAGGTAGTGCTGGAAAAATGGAAGTGGATGGGATTATTGAAATATTTCAACGTTCTGAAGAAAAGTATCATGTGAAATATCATCGGTACATTGGTGATGGTGACTCAAAAGTTTTCAAGGGCATTAGTGAAATTAAGGGGTCTACCCTAATTACAATTTTCAAAAAATCGATTTTTTTTTATTCCATTTTTCGAAAGTATAGATATTTGAAAGTATCATATTAAATTTTCATATAGATCCGAGCAGTCTAAGTGTACTTTTGAGGGACTTTTACTTAGTTACCTGAGCGCGCTAATAGTGACCGTTCGGAGTGGTATCCCTACTCAAATCTATTCATTCGTGACCCCTTATTTTTCGAAAGATACCTGTGTATTTGAATTTCAAGCAAGTAGCAACCTATATTAGTCGTGTTTGAAATCTGTAAGCGTAAACATCTGTGCTCGTGATTGCCGAGATGGACAAGAAAACTATCCATTAAAAACAAAACTGGAGACGTCCAGGTTCGAAAGCAAAAAAACGTAAATTTCATGGAGTTCTTCCAAATGCCCATGAGGCAAACACAAGTCATGCTAGTGCATCTGCAGAGAAGCTGAAGAAGTCGAAAGATACGAGTTTCGACGTGCCTGTAGATCAAACGTTAGGGTACAGCATCATACATTTTTACCTGATTTTTTCTTCGTTATAACAGTTTTTGAAATGTAAAGTGTGTAATAACGATGTTACATTTACTAAGTATGGACAGCGAGGACTCGGTTTTAAAATTTGTGTTACTTGTGAGTGTGGAGAAAAATATATTAATTCGTGTCCGATGATTGCGACTGGATACGAAGTCAACCGTCGCCTTGTGTTTGTTATGTGATTGATTGGTATTGAATGGAGTGGTATAAACATGTTTATTGGCCTAATGGAACTTGTATCTGGAATGAGTTCCTCCGTTTATTATCATATTATCTATTCGGTCTCTATCGCTGTGAAAAGTGTTTTCGATATAGTGATGCTAAAGGCTGTTAGAGAAGAAAAACTCCTAAATGCTCAGCACGGAGAACCCGAAGATATTTTAACCGTTTCAGGAGACGGTTCCTGGCAAAAAAGAGGATTTTCTTCTCTTGTTGGCATAGTTTCTTTGATATATAAACACAGTAAAAAAGTTGCGAACGTCGTTATCAAATCAAAGTACTGCAAAGGATGTGGAAGAAGAAAAGGAACAGAGGACACAATTGAATATGCAGCATGGTACGAAGTGCACCAAAAAAATTGCAGTGCTAATCACTCAGGTAGTGCCGGAAAAATGGAAGTCGACGGTATATGTCAAATGTTTTTGGAATCTCTCGAAAAATTTTCTGTGCGTTATGGTTTTTACATCGGCGACGGTGACACGAAGACTTTCAAAATACTGCTCGATACACACCCGTATGGTGAAGGAGTGATCGTTAAAAAGTTAGAGTGTGTGTTACACGTCGCAAAAAGAATTTTCAAACGTGCTAGTGAAGCTAAAAAAAATCTTATACAGGCAAGAAAAGCTGCAAAGAAGGACGAGGAAAAAACTCCAGCAAAAAAAGCTGCAAAGAAGGACGAGAAAAAAACTCCAGCAAAAAAAGTTGTCACTAAAAAAAGAAAAACCAGCGTAAAAAAAGTTCCTGTTGTCAAAACTCAAGATTTAACGATAAAATTAATGAAAGAACTGTCGAAAAATTACGGTTTAGCAATTCAACGGCATCCTGATTCCGTGGAAGAAATGCGCAGGGAGATCTGGGCAGGATTTTATCATAAGATTTCAACCGACAGCAAGCCACAGCATTCATACTGTTCTGAATCCTGGTGTAAATATAAGAAAGCTGTGGAAAGCAACACCGTTCGACAATTTAAACATCCTCCTGCTCTCGCTGAAGATGTTCAAGAAGTTCTCAAACCAATCTACGAGGATTTGACAAAACAAGAACTTCTTGAAAGGTGCCTCGGCGGAAACACGCAAAATAACAACGAGTCTTTCAACAACTGCGTCTGGTCGATGGTTCCTAAACACATCTTTAGTGGGAAAAAAACTGTTGAAATCGCGTGTCAAACAGCTGCGTGTATTTTCAATGAAGGATTGAAGCCAATATTGAAAATATTGAATGTGATGGGCGTCAAAATCGGCAATATCGCCGAGCAGTTCGTAGCTGAGCGAAATCTAACGCGCGTACGAGTTGCAAACCGCCACAGTGGAGATGCCTCTAAGGAGGCCAGAATTAATCGAAGGAAGGCTATTTTGGATGCGACGGTACATTATGAAGAAACTGAAGGCATAATGTACGGTGCAGGCATCGCTGATTAAGCGTAGGTAAGAAATTTTCACGTTTTTTCGTTAAAAAAAACTTTCAACGCGTTTTTTTCAAAATGACATTTTTGTACGGCTTGTTGAAAAAATCTCGGAAACTACTGCATCAATCCTTACCAAATTTTTACCACGTATTCTTTATGATGATAGCTATGTCGCATATCATACGATTTTTGAAATTTTGAGTCTAACTTGGTGTTAAAAAAAAAACTGATGAAAAAAGGTGATTTTTCGTTACTTTTCGAAATATGGCCGCCATTTTGCCAATTTTTTTTTTTTTTTTTAATTAACGTCGCCATGTTTGTGCTCCCATGTGGTGCTAATCGACGACGGGGGTCTGCGGTGTGTTTGTAAACAAAGCACATGTAATTTTTTACAGAGGTGCTTGTATCAATCGGCAGAGACTAGGATTCGAACCCGGGTCACCGGCGTGGGAATCCGACACTCTACCGACTGAGCCGCCGCAGGCCCCTAAGGGTTTGCCAATTTTGAAAAAATCAATAATCGTATGATATGCGACATAGTCATTACCTTACTGAATCTAAAACCTTTTTTTTTTTGTTTCAGATAATCCACTCCGGAGATTTCATCAACAGGGCGCACTCATCTTTTTTATGGATATTTTTTTGGCCTCCATTTTTATACGATAAAAAACAACAAAATTATTAAAAAAAAAATTTTTAATGTATTTCAAGATTGTAATTATTAAGCCTCATACTTCACATATTAATATTTCTAATTTAAAACAATGAAACAAAATCGTGAAAATAGTCATTTTTTTGCGCGTCTAATTAGGGTAGACCCCTTAAGCCTTATGGTGATGCATTTGTGGTCGAGAAGAGAGAGTGTATTTCCCATGTACAGAAGAGGATGGGAACACGTCTCAGAAATTTGAAGAAAACTATTGCTGGAAAAAAATTGGACGATGGAAAGACAACTGGAGGCAGAGGAAGATTGACAGGACAACTTATAGACAGATTGTCCTCGTACTATGGCTAAGCCATTAGAAAGTACCCAGATTCTGTTGATAAAATGCATCAAGAAATCTGGGCAACTTTCTATCACATGCAATCAACAGACGAGAAACCTCAACATCACTTGTGCCCAACAGGATCCCAGAGTTGGTGCCGCTGGCAAAAATCAAGAGCCGCAGGAACAAGTTTTACCCATAAGACCAGCATTCCGTCTGCTGTGATGAAAGAAGTGAAACCAATTTATGAAGACTTATCAAAACCAGAGTTGCTGGAAAAGTGCCTTGGAGGTTATACTCAAAACTCCAATGAAAGTTTTAATAATTCTGTGTGGAAGTTAGTGCCAAAAACATCTTTTAGTGGCTTGACGGTTCTCAAGATTGGTGTTTTTATTGCTGTGACCAGCTTCAATGAGGGACGCAACAGTTTCCTCAAGATCATGAAGAAACTTAACGTCAATCCAGGAGATGCAGCTGTGACTTGGGTGAATACCAGCGATGACTCCAGGCTCTTTCATGCAGAACGAAGAGCACTTGCCAGCACAATACAGGCTAGGACCATCAGGAGAAGAGCACGAGAAGGGATCCCAGAGGAATCTTATGCAGCAGGAGCGTACTGAGGTATTTCCAAATAATGTAATTTCATCTAGATCAAAATTATTGATTTTTTTGTTATTCTTTGTTCCAGCCTGGTTGTACTGACTCTGAGGTGACAGGTGAGGTTATTGAGGCATAACATACTACCAAGACTAATGCTTTCGGATGAAGATGAAAAAAAGATAAGCATGATTGACTGAGTTAAGTATGATAAGTACAGTTTACTCAATTTATTCATTTTTGTGTTTTTTTTTTCATTTCAGGTTATTCAAGGAGGAGGAAGACTCATGGGACTCCACGCACCAGAAAATATTGATGTACACTGCTGCAGATGTTTGTCTGCTACGTTGAAAAAAAGAAAAAAGTAGTTGCAATTGATAAGATGAGTATAAATTATATTTATTAGAACTTGTAACTTAATTGTTAAATAACTCTAAATGTTGTTTTTATCAATTTCAGCTTACTGTCCGTAAGATTCCAAGTGAACGCATGGACAGATTGGGCTCAAAATTTATGGAGATACTCATTATAGTAGTACTTTTCATATGAGCGTAGGGATTTTGATTTGAACGAGTAGAAAATTTTTTACATCTATAAAAGTGATAAAATTATTAAAAAATAAGTGTTATATTGACAATGTTCAGATAAAAAAATACTTCTACTCGTGGTGCCGCTCTCCTTGTCTCCACCCTCGCTCTCTAGTCGTGGCCAATCAGCGAAGGTCAAAGGGTAGCAATCGGGCTTCTCCCTCTCTTCGCTCTTGATTTGGGACTGCCTGTAGGTACTTGCTTTCTCTCTCTCTTTTTGCTCTCCGTTCTTCGGCTTCCCACGACCCTTTTTTTATGAACACACGTGTTTCTGCTCATGTGCTTGTCGTGTAGCTGTTTCGACCGATGAAATGCACTCAGATTTCCGAGCTTTTCTTTGGAAATTTATGAGAGGCCTTTTGTGTGCATTGAGCGAGAAATGTGCTGTTAGTTTTTTTCTTGCTTATTATTTATGGTCTTGTTTACTTGTGTGAGCCACTTAGAATTTCGTTCTGTTATTTCTGTATTTCCTGTCCGTGCCTTTGCGCTATCGAGTGAATTATTTGAGTGACGAATTTCTAGAGGTCTATCTACTAAATTATGAACGCTATGTATTTTAGAGTTATTTTCCAATTTGAATATTTGCGCGCTTCGATGTATGAAATTAGCGAATGCGCGATTCGCAAGTATCGTGACGTGTCATTACGTCACAAAAAATACGCGACGTCACGCCACACACTCCCGAGAAAGCAACGAGAGTTAGGTAGAGAAAAGACGGAGCGAGCGAGTAGAGAAAAGAGGAGAGACGTGCTCTGCCCGAAGTGTGCCGACCGAATCCTTATAAATAAGCTATAGTGGTACACTTTAATTAGTGTAGTTTGTCGCAGTCACGGTTATATCGCTGGTTCTACAACCGACAAAAGAACCAGATCAGAACGATGAATTTGCTTCTTTTTGGCTCTTTTTCTCTTTCTATAGTTGGTATTTTAGAAAATTACTAGATATTCCATCTTTTTTTTTCTCCAATATAGGTAATCGAACTATTGGCTGAATAAACTGCCTGTTCGATATGTCCCCATTGCCATTCTTGGTCTTATCATGCAGATACATTTGTTTTTTTGAAAAAGTCTATGAAGACTTGAAAAAATGATGAAATTTAAAGAGCAAAAATATAATAATATATTTATATAATATATATTTTAAAAGGATAAAAGAGATAAGCTAAGAAATTGGACTTATCAAATTTCTATCTGCATGGTTACAAGCATTCCTTGGTTTGATTCTCCAGATGCTGAGTGGACTGAGCCTCTCGACAAATCGAAACGCGGAGAACTGTGAGAGTCCAAAGATAAGTACCAGAATATTGAGGTTATAATTTATATATATATATGGGTGATTTGCAAAAAGATGGTAAATTACGTGTCCTAAGATTAAATTCCTATTTCAATTTTTATTTTTATATTATATAAATGTTTTTGTGTATATTTCATGTTACAAAAACATACTTACTGGTTGATTTTTTCTCAAAATAAAAATTTCGATTTACACGGACATATTTATACCTCAAATGTCAGTACCGTGACGTTTCCCTTTATGCTTCTTCAACATTTGGTCGATGATTTTATAAAAGAAAATTAATCTATACTATATAAAATGCATTATATCTAAAAGTAGACATAAAATACTTCAATTTTTTATAACACATATTTAATTTTAATACAATAAGCAAATAATATAACTGTTTACGTCATGTCCAACAATTTTAGCTAAAAATTATGTTTTTATAATTTGGCGCTCAAAAATTTGACAAAAGTCACTGCTTCTGCCCTCTACCTGAGAAAATGTCAAATACTAGGTATCAATATCAACTTTACTTTTGAATGAACCGTCAAAACCGTTAAATATTTAAAATTTCGAATATTTTATGTATTATTTTTTACTCGCAGAATAAGCCTGTCAGTACCGTATGTATTCTTTTCCCTATTAAAAAAGATCCGTGCAATTAATTTTATTTTTCTATTCTACTTATATTGGGTAGCAAAAAAAGCTCCCGGGCGGAAAAATCATAATTTTAAAATTTGGGTCTAAAACGAGACATTTTCCTGTAAAATGTCAGTATCGTGATAGTCAGTACCGTGATGGAATATTCTAGAATTAATTATAAATTATACACTTAAGTCGATCTTACGAATATGCAGACTAGACAAGCTATAAATGGTAAAAGAACAGTGACAAAACAGTGGAAAATTGAACTTAAAAAGAAAGAAGAAAAAAGAAAAAAAAAGTTGGATTTAAAAAATAGAAACAAAAAAAAGGTAAATATTTATCAAATATTTTTATATTATTTATTCGAGTATTCGTGAATTGAATTTTTAAATACTCGCGCTAGTATGATAAAAACTGCTCTATAGTACAGTTATGTATATAGTATATCTCTATAGTATATACAATTGTCTTCGTCCATTTTTAAATTATATGTAACAATTAACTTTTTATTTAATACTGACAGTAGTTCTAGTAAGATTTATTAATTTATTTTATTATTACATTTAGGTAACTAAAAAATCAAAAGAAATTCAACAGCAAAAGAACAGAGAAAGAAATAGAGCTTGGGGAGAACGAATCAGACGAGATCCAGTTCTGCATAAAGCGTACCTTGAAAAAGAAAGATTACGAAATAGAGAGAGAAAAAATAAAGGAAAAGAATTAAAATTTAAAACTGTTGATAAATTGTCTGACCGTGAATTAAGAAACAGGCGAAAAAAGAAAAAGAGTATAGACGTAATTTGAGGTTTATAAAAATACAAACAGAAGAATTTAACAGTAGTTTACCAACACAGAATGCCAATGTATCTGTGAAATTATGTGAAGAAGAAAAACAGGAATCAAATCTAGTAAAATCAGTTAAAGCTGTGGCTGCTGCAAGACGTAAACGATGTTACTCCACTAATAGAAGTCTAAAAGCCGAGGTCGATTTATTGAAGAAACAAGTAAGTGCTCAAAAAAAGAAGATTTCACGACTTACAAGTAGTAAAAATAAAAAAAGTGAAAGAACTCTTTCTCCAGTTTCAAGTTTAAAGCTAAATTTAGAAAAATCAAATTTATCTGAAAATTTAAAAAAGAACATAGTAAGAATAAACTTTCTTGTTTATAGTACTTTCAATCATTGAATTTCATGCTTTTTTCTTATTAAATATTTTTTTTAGATAACTAGTGAAGCTTTAAGAATTCAGTTTCGATCATCTTATCAAAAAGCAAAAAGTTATAGCGAACGAGATATTTTTAAGAAAGTGACAAGTGGTGCCACTATAAAGAAATATCATTTATTATCTGAGGCTAATAAGTTTATAGCACCTATTTTAATAAAAGAAAAAAAAAATTCTCAAAACTAAATATTCTTGAAAAAATAAAAAATTTCTTTTTTAAGAATAGTGTTATTGATCCTAGTAAAAAAGGATTTGTAATAAAAAATAAAGTCAAACACCAAAAACGATACATGATGTCAAGTATGGTTGATTTGCACAATAAATTTCGTCGAGAAGAAGATATTAAAATTTCATATGAAACCTTTACAAGATATCGTCCTATCCAATGTGTACCACCAAAAGTAAACGACAGAGATACATGTGCGTGTATAGTACATGAAAATTTTAAAATGCTTATAAAAAGCTTGCATAAAAGTAAGATTATAAAAGAAAGTACTGATTACCAAGTCTCCGAATCTCTTACGTGTTCTACAAATAGATCAGAAATGGGTTTTTCAAGAGTGTGTGAAAATGTAAAATTTTTGAGATTCGGTTCGACTTAAAAAATATTAAAACAAGTGGTAACATTTCATTTGATAAGTGGATAGTGAAAACAGAAAACCGCATCAATGAAAAAACACAAAAACCCATACAAGTAAAAATCACTGTAAAAGAAAACATCTATGACAATTTCAGATGTTTTACAATACTTTCAACGGGAACAAGCAGAGTATATGAACCACGTTTATAGATATATTCACCAAGAAAAAAAAAATAGAAATCTTAAAAAGTTCACTCAAAGAAGATGAGTACTTATTCATTGCCGACTTCAGTGAAAATTATACTTGTAAATATTCAAGTGAAGTACAGTCTGTACACTTTGGAGCTAGCAAAAATCAAGTAACAATACATACAGGTGTTTTCTACACAAAAAATGTGTCTCGAGGTTTTGCAACTCTATCTCCAAGTTTACGATATGATGCTGCAGCTGCAATGGCTCATTTAAAGAAAGCTGTAATGATTTTTAAAGATATCTTGATTCCAATACGAAAAATTTATTTTTTAACTGATGGTCCTACTGCACAATATAGAAACAAAAAAATGTTTTATTTAATTACTCAGCATCTGTCGAAGCTCTTGCCCTCAGTTAAACAAATTTCCTATAACTTTACTGAAGCTGGGCATGGCAAAAGTCCAGCAGATGGAATTGGAGGATCTTTAAAAAGATTAGCCGATGATGCTGTAAAATATGGAACTGATATTTCAAAGTTTAATGCTTTAATTACATTTTTAAAAGAAAAATTTAAAAATGTACATATATCATCAATTAACATTGATGATATTAAAATAATAGACTGTTTAATTCCTTTAGATATTAAAACATTTCCTGGAACAAGGAAAACTCATCAATTTAACTGGGATATAGAACAACCTTACAATGTAATGTTTAACTATTTGAGTTGTTTTGAATGCAATTTTGGCAGTAAGTGTATTCACTTTTCTCAAGGCATGCTAGATTACACAGAAATACAAAATTTACCTTCTGATACACGTATACAAAATATACAAAATAAGACAAAAAAAGTGACAGTAACCAAAAATAAAAATTTAAGAAAACCATTAAAGAATATCTCTCTTAATGAAACAATTGTTAACATCAGTAAAAAGCAACTAAGTAAGTCTAAAGAAAAATCGGACAAAGCATTAACAAAAAATTCTATGCGAATAAAACAAGAATCTAAAACATCAGATAAATTTACACGAGAAGATAAAAGAAGCTCAAGAAGGTATAATAATATATTTATGTAATTTCTTACAAAATGTTAATTATGCTTTGAATAAAAATATTTAATTTTTTTCAGAATCCGAAAACCAGCTTTAACAGAAATTTATGAATATTTTTAAGGATATATTTTAAATTAAAATGTATATTTTATGCACTTTATTGCTATTTTCAAAAAAAAAATTAATTATTTATGACTGTTATTTTAACAAATCGAATTATAAAATTTCATTTATTTTATTTGCAAGTTATAAAAAAAATATTTTATTATTTTTTTAAGAAAGCTATATTTTTGTTGAAATGAAAGAACTTCATTGTCAATAATTAGTGCTTCGGTTTTTATTAATGTAATGCTCAAACTATTCAATATTAAGAATAAATAAAACATTAAACAAATATAAAGGTATTTTATTGTTGTTCTAACTTATCTTTGTAAATAATTTCATAATTAATATTTTATATCACCTTATAACTAATAAATAATATTATTTAGTACACAATTAATATTATATTCAATAAGACATTTTAATGTCAAAGATAGTTTTGTATTTGAATTCATCTTGTGTATATCACGGTACTCGTCAATATATTTGTCAGTACCGTGATATGCACTTTTGATGTTTTTCGCTATAAATTAAAATAAATAAGACTTTCTATTTGTTTTATCACATAAATTAGTTATTCATGTTGCTAAAAATCACAATCAATCATTTTTGTATTAAAAAATTTATATTTTCATCAAAGACATAATTTAAATAAAAAATTGCCAACATTTTGCAAATCACCCATATATATAATAGAAGAAAATAACAACAAAATGGAGTCGTAATTTGAAATACGACAGGTTGAAATTGGAGGAACAAAATAATTATGAATGATACCATAATAAACGCCAGATTTTATTTAGGAACTGATATTATTTTATCTCTAATTATAGGAATCGATTATTATGGTGTTTGAATTTATTATAAACAAAAATATTATTGTATATAAGTTGATATTTGAAATTAATTGTTTGTTTATGTATCATGAGCCGACTTCGGAGCATTTCAAATGTCAATAGAGGCTTAGCGACACAAAATCGTTACCAAAGTCGACATGTATATATAGATAATATTACACTAATACACTTATAGAATAAAATAAAACTAGGGTAATTGTCTCTTTTGTCAAGTCACTACAATAAATCACACGAGTTTATTCACACGATTTTATAGCACGACTTTAACATTTTGTCCAAAGGACCGCATGTGATGTTGAGTATGCGTAGGAAAATCAAAGAAATGAGCACAATAAGTTCTGGATGATAACAATCGAGGACCCGGTTGATCCTTTGAGATGGTGATGCATATTCTCCAAGGGTGAACTCCATCCTATCATCAGCACTCTATGTAGATTCTCCAATATAGTTTATACTTCAAAATACTTGAAAATCAACGAATTTTCTTTTTTTTCCCTTCTTTTTTTAACTTCTAAAGGAGAAGAAAATGATTGATATAAAACAGTTAAGAATAAGAGCTAGGTAAATTGAGTTTGTAAAACGTGATTCCGCCCGCTGATCCCCAAGTATAATTTGAACGCTGCGCGCGCGCGCACCATGCGTCCGAACGCTTCGAACTCTGCAGCGATCGGAATCCGTGTGTGTGACGTAATGACACGTCACGATATTTGTGACTCAAATATTCGCCAGATTTCACACATCGAAACGCGCAAATATTCAAATTGGATAGGAGCTCTAAAATACATAGCGCACATTATTTAATAGATAGGCTTAACGAAAAACGTTAGCAAAATAAATCACTCGATAGACGCAAAGGCTCGGACAGGAAATACAAAAATAACAGAACGAAATTCTAAGGGGCTCGCTTAAATAAACAAGACCATAAATAATAAGTAAGAAGAAACCAACAACCAACGGCACTGCTCTCGCTCGATACACACAAAGGGCCTCTCATAAATTAACAAGGAAAAGCGCGGAAATAAGAGTGTCCTTTATCGGTCGAAAAACAATACGACAAGCACTCGAGAAGAAACACGTGTGCTCATAAAAAAAAGGGTCGTGGGAAGCCGAGGATCGGAGAGCGAGAAGAGAGAGAAAGCACGTACCTACACTCAGTCCCAAATCAAGATCGAAGAGAGGGAAAAGCCTTATCGCCACCCTTTGACCTTCGCTGATTGGCCAAGACTGGAGAGCGAGGGTGGAGACAAGGGGAGCGGCACCAGAGCGCGGGGGTTGGGAAGCAGCGGAGAGGAGAAGACAACGGCAGTCCTGCCCGAGACGCGAAAGCCTTTATTTGTATTTTCAAATATCATTCTTGACAATATATAGAAGGACTTAGACGGTTAAGCTAAGTCCTTGTTTAAATTAAACTCCAGTATTTTATTTAGACTTCTCTTATGTCCTACTAAAAGCATTCCTAAAATTTCATATTAACAATATAAAATAATAATAATTATAATTCACGTGAATTCGTTTTAATAGGCTTTCAAATTACGCGCCCGTAAATCCACGCTACCATTTAGGGGAAGGTGGGGCAGAACGGGCACCCTAACTTCAAAAGAATCCTGTACTTTCTATTTTGTATCAATACAAATTATTAAAAGTGCTTTTTAAAGTAGAATATCTCAAGATTTAGATACATTATTTTTTATTATAAAATATATATTGCATTGTTTTTTATAATGCAAAGTACAATACCGCTAAAACTGCCCATTTTCCCCACCCGTGGGGCACGATTGGCACGGTGAATTAATGAAAAATTTATTTAAATAAAAATATTGGACGTTACTATTAAATTTGCATTTTATAGGATTGAGGATCAAAACTAAAAACAAGACCATTTCATTAACACTGAATCTTTCACCAACATCTAAGACTCCGACTCCGAAATGTTAAGGGCGCAAAAGTAAGGTTAAGAAAATCAGCTGTTAAACTCGGCGGAAATAAATTGACGACTCACGTATGCCAATCGTGCCCCGCTAGTGATGCCAGTCGTGCCCCATTTTAGAGTATTTTTATATGTAATATTACTTTTTTCCTAAGCAGCGGAGATCATCAATAAAAAATACTATTAATAATTTACGATTTAAACTGTAAAAGTAATTTCCTTTCGAAGCTCATATGATTTATTTGTTCTTGAGAAATAGATTAGAATTATGGAAAAAAACGTTTTGAAGTCCTCAATTTCTAATAATTCTCATACGATTTGTATTAATTTTTTTCATTTAGGATTTGCAGAGGGAAAAAGTAAAAGCTATTTACAACATATAAAAAATACTATCATGTTAGAATATTCATTTATTTAGTGAACATTTGAATGCCCAATCCACCCGCCAAACCCATCGTGCCCCACCTTCCCCTACTGACCCGACGGGCTGGGATGTCACATGTGTGTGTGTGTTTTTTTTCCTTTAAGTTGGCTATATTGGCATAAGCCTATGTGTTGCCTATTACCAATTCATGCGCGAGGCATGATCCTTACTCTCTTGAGATCGCTTCTTTTTGAGATCAATATTCTGGAGTCCTTTGTATATCTACTGGTATGAAAAGCGAGACTCGCACTTGATTCTCTAGGGTGACACTGGATGAGTCAAGTATGTGCCATTACCAGAAATATCTGCACGATCCTGGATATATATATAATAATATTATAATACTGATACTCCTCTATTTATACATTATCAACTATCGTGGAGCTTTAGTTAATGCCAACATTACATATAAATAATAAGCTAGCGACAGTAGAAAAGTCTATTTAAGAAGCAATCATGCACTTAGAACTCTAAAGTTTACAACTATAGGACTAGAAGTTATTGCCCCATATTTTATACTTTATTTGTTTATTAATTAATTTTATATATTAAGAAAGGTCCATGAAACATTGTATAAATAATTCTGAAAGGTGTAATGTTTCAAGTGAAATATTACCGAAAGCTTTTAGAAACATTACGTGCCATATGGGTAAAGTCTACTATGTACATGCCAATTTTATAATTGAAAGTGTTGACAATTGTGCATATGTTGTCACCCAATGCAATTTTTTCTTTGGTTAAATTTGAAATGAGTTTATTTCTGAATTGGTTTACAAGGTCGCAATGCCATATAATGTGTTCTATTGTGTGAACGTCCACACCGCAATCGCAGAATTCATCATTTACGATGTTGTTGTTAAAAAGATGGTGTTTGCTTCTATTGTGGTTGCTTTTCAATCGGTTTAGTATACATATTTTTTTCCTAGAATAGAAAACCCTCTCAAACCATGGAGTAGCACAAGTCATAGGTGTAGCAGCAGTTCCAGATGCGAATCTAGCATTCACTATCGAAATCTCCATGTAGCATATAGGAATGAAGATGGGACACTTTATTGAGAAAATTTGACAGGGTAGGGTACGGGTACGGGGTAATGGGTAGGGGAATGGTAAGCGTGTGGACTCTCCCTAAAGATCAGAATATTTAAACATCACGCGACTTAGAATATATTGAACGTTTTCAAAGTAAACGTTCTTCAGACGAAACGAACAAACTTATATTTTTGTGCATAATTGTTGGTCGCAAAACGCGCGAATATAGTTGTACTACTGCAGTAATGATCTTTTAAATTTCAATGCCACAATCAAACGCTACAAATTTTGTATACTGTATTTTTTAATTTTAATTTTTATAAGCTATCTAACAGAAATAGGGTATACGTATACCTCATTTGAAATTTATATTTTGTTTTATTAGCCATCTAGCATTAGATACGAGAAGCTCGCGGCAGACTTCCTAACCTCTAAAGATAAAGAGAAAAAGCGGAGTTGTAGTAGTATCCATAGTGTTCTTTTCATTGCGCATAAACATCAGTTCTCATTCAATTTAAAATAAAAACATGAGTTTTGGAGCTGATCCTACAAAAGCCCAAGGTGCCGCGACACTAGGAACAACTTTAAATTTCGGAGTTCCTACACCAAGCTTTAATTTAGGATCAAATGCTACAGCAACCACATCAGCTCCTGGGACATCTCTGGGTGGCGGTAAATAACAAAGAAACACTTTAAAAGTGTCTTTATATCAATTCAAAGCTCATCAGTCATTTCTTTTGCAAGGCTTTGGGCTCGCTTCTACTGCTACAACAACTTCTGTCACAACTACAGGTACTGGCTTCAATTTAGGTGCTCCTGTAACCACAGGATCTGGTTTTACTTCAACCACTGCACCACCTGCAACAACCCATTCCTTTAATTTAGGCAGTTCAACCACAACAACTTCAAGTGGATTTAATTTAGGAAGCAATGCATCTGCATCATCCGCTACATTCAATTTGGGCAGTACTACATCTACCACAGGCAAAACCATTTCAACACCAACATCCATAACTGTTGCTGCTGCTAGTAGTCAACCACAAACATCTTTGGGTACCACAACAACGTAAGCATAAAATTATTAGTTTGGCCTCTTGTTTATTCATTCATTCATTTTGTATTACAATTAAATATTTACTATAAATAAATTAAGTTTTGTTTGATTTTAAACATATTTCAAACTGTATCCCAGTGGAAATGAAAAATGTATATAAGCATACATAAATATATAAAAATGTATATAAATATATATTTCTGGATTATAATTGAAACAGGTTTTACCACAGATATGTACACTTTTGTACACTTATACATTTCTGTATATTTTCAAAAAAATACTTAACTTTTCCACCGATAGATGGCAAGGCATATATACATCAATTGAAGTCTATCTTGATGCTTCTTAGTGAGTGGAATTTTTCATATAAAAATGTACATAAATGTATAATAGTGTACATAAATGTATAAAAGTGTGCATAAACATACAGAATTGTAAAAAAATGTACAAAAGTGTAGGTCAATATGCCGTTGCAATCCCAATTCTTTTTTCCAATTATAACAGAAATATATACCTTTGTAAACTTTTGTACACTTTTATACATTTATACACATTTATGTACATTTTTGTACATTTTATTATTTCCATAGGGGTAACTTTGACTGGTTAAATTACAAAGAGTTTTTACTCTTTACTGATAATGTGAATGAAGCTATATTCAAGAAATTGTGATCACAATACAAAAAAGCATATTGTTTCAGCTTGACAGCTTAAACATGATCTTGGTATGGTCAGACAGCAATGGCACGTGTTTCAATCTCAGCAAGTGCATTCCATAAAATAGTTCATTATGAATACGTATAATTTTATACTCTAAAAAAACATTATTTAAAAGAGTTTCTACAAATAAATCTTAATAGATGTTTTCATAAAATTTTATTTAAAAATGATTTTGATACAAATAACACTTATAAATACTAGTACATTTGATATGTGTAACTCATAACTTTTAAAAGTTCTGCTCTCTTAAGATTAAGAGAAATTTTAAAACAAATATTGAAGACTGCACATAAAATAGTCATTTTTACTATAATCATAACTGCTCTATTATTCTTCAGCCTAATTTCAATCATTTTATTTTAAGCAAATATTGTAATAAATATCTCATTACACATACTTGTTAGTCCATTTTAATCATATGTAGTATGTAAGAAACTGTATTTTTAGATGTCTGCTTTCAAATTAAAAAGACTAATTTAGCACTCTTTGAAAAATAAATGTAAATTAGTAATGAAAAATCTTCGTTTTTGTATTATTACTTTTCAACATAATGTATTTATACTTTGTAAAAGATTTTAATGATCCATATGTTACTGAATAAATGAACAAATAAAAAGAATAAATTAATGAATTTTTAAATAATATGAACTAACAAGGAGGGTGTCCCTCCTGTGGGAAACGATTTTTTATGACGTTTTGGGCAGTGCTTTATAGTACCCAAAGATGAAGCCCTGCAGCTGTAGTTTATTCTAATGGGCACTGGTTCTCGAGATACGAGTTATTTTACTCCAAATATGCGTTATTTTAATAAAAAATGATACATCTATTTCATATTACTACTATGTAAGTTTTGATGTTGGAAAAAATGTTAAAAAAGTAAATAAAAGTAGACGAAAAGAGTTTTATTTTAAGCTTTGTTACGTACAAAAATTTGAATCTAGTCCAAAGTTATTAATAATTGGAAATGGTGACTGAAACTGCATAAAAAATCAACGAATTTATAAAAGATAAATTTCCTCGAATATTCGTGTATTTTCAGTCACCTTGTTTAACTGATATTTTTATACAAAACAAAGCTTAAATTAAAGCTTTCTTCGCCTACTTTTATGTACCTTTTTGACAATTTTTCCACTACCAAAATTAATATAGTAATGATATGAAGTGGTGGTACAATTTTTCATTAGAATAACGCATAATTGGAGTAAAATAGCTTGTATCTCGAGAACAAGGACTCATTAAAACATACTACCGAAAATCGTTTCCTACAGGTGGGACACTCTCCTTGTAAAACTATAATAAAATTAAGAAAAAATACAAGCACATTTGATAACTGTACATTCCTTCTAATATTTAAGTAATTTCTATACTTTATTTTCTATTCAAATTTCTTAAAACCTTTGTGTAGAATTATTCTAATTCATGATTTCTTTCAAGTTTCATATAAACAATTTGATTTTTTCAATATTTTTTAATCACTTATGAATTTTTCTGTATAAATATGCTTACAATAATACAATATTCATAGATTTCTGATTACATGCTTGCAGAAGGAAACATTTGAAATGAAAAAAATTAATCAAATTGTTTATATTGAAAGTCTTGCTCCTCCTCAATTTTTCAAGAATGAAAATACATAAAAAATGTTCAATATCTTTTGTATAATTTTTTTTTTTTAGTTAATTACTCTGAAATTATTTTTAAATACTATTTTGTGCTTAACAATTAATGCTTTTACTTCAGAGTTAGTACTTCATCAGCCAGTAGGCCACCTGGTGCTATCAACTTTTGTCAACTAGAAGAATCTATAAACAAGTGGACACTCGAATTGGAGGAGCAAGAAAAAGTATTTGTTAATCAAGCCACACAAATAAATGCATGGGATAGATTGCTAATAGGAAATGGTGAAAAAATTGTCACTTTAAATCAAGAAGTAGAAAGAGTTAAATTAGAACAGCAACAACTTGAACATGAACTTGATTATGTTGTAAGTGCTTTATTTCTAATTCATAAAACGTTTGTGAGAAAATAGTTTAACTCTGTTTTTGTGAAAAATCATTTTACTGATTATTTTATTCGATAAACTAAAATAAAATATTATTTTATTTAAAAAGTAATAATCTTAAATTTCTGTTCTTAAATAAAAGTGTATGCATTGTTTCCATAAAAATTAATCTATAATTTGTAAAAATTAATCATCACACAATCTTTTTACAAATAATGATTACATTACAGGTTGGACAACAAAAAGAGCTGCAAGACTGTTTAGTACCACTTGAGAAAGAATTAGCTCTGTTGTCTGTTACGGATCCAGAGCGTGAGTATACATATCGTTTAGCCGAGAATATAGACACACAATTGAAGCAGATGTCAGAGGACCTGAAGGAGATTATAGAGCATTTGAATGAAGCAAATCGGGCACAGGACTGCAGTGACCCAATAGTTCAAATAGTAAAAATTCTCAATGCACACATGAACAGCCTTCAGTGGCTTGTTCAGCGAACAAATCTTCTGAATCAGAAGATACAGCAAATTGATCAGATGCATCAGAGCTTCAGACAAGAGAATGAGAGGAGTTTTAGTTTGGCTTATAATTAACTTTATGTTTTACTTACTACTGTAATTTTCATTTATATATTCGTATAATGTAATACTTCTGAGTAATAAAATTGCTATTTTTTTCTATATAAAATTTAAAAGTTTTTTGCATAGTTTAGTCTCTAATTGCTCAAGAGAAATTAAGAAGTGTGATTTTCATGTCAAATATGACACTGTTTAAATATTTGCAAAATCAGTAAAAAATGTAAAATTATATAAGAATTTTATTAATTTCAAGATATTGATATTTTAGTTATTATTACTGTCGTAACACTATAAAAATTAATACTCTATAATTATGTGGCTTCGAGGCGTAACAACTTAGGGTAGACTGGGGTATAATGAGAAAGTGAAATGAAACGGCCTCCATCAGTATTTTTATAAGAGTAATAATATAGCATTACCTTTTAACTATCTAAAGAATACTACCATGTATTAATTTTAGGGCTAAATTCTGTATTGTAATTAAAATCTATAATTTACTTTTTACCTCGATAATAGCGGTTTCTAAAAATGTTAGGGTATAACAAGACACATACTTACTGTTTGTACTATAACTTCGTTTAAAATGATCAAATTAAATTTTGCAAAAAGGAAAATAAAGTTAAACAATAAGCTAAAAAGACAGCCTATTCTGATTTCGACAATAAATAAAACATATACAATTGTTAACAGATTTAAAAAAAGCTGAATTCTTGAATTTCATATCTTAGAAAAAAATCCAACATATTGCTTCATTCACTTCGTTATTCATTTTTGACGTGAGTTTCAAGCTATACGTTAAACATAAGGCGTTACTTCGTAATATATATAAGAATAAATTAAATAGCAGCCAGAAAGGTGGTGCCACTTTCAGACATTAGTTATTGCAAATGTCTCATTTTACTTCAATCTACTCTAGTTTTTAGTGATTTTAGTATCTATAATAGTATATTTTTATATAAAAAAATTAAAAGTTACAAAACTTTTTTTATTTCTTTCATTTTTTTATAATTTATGCGTTTTCTATGCATAGGTTTAAATGTTAATTTTAAAAATGGACTTGTCGTTATGCCTTTCAACCACAGAATTAAATCAGGGACCTCTGTAATACTGAAAAAGTAATGTTTTTTATGGTCAAACTATAAAAGGTTTAAAAGTAAGAAGAGAATTTGGCTGTATACAGTAGCTTCAAGTATATTTTCCTGAATCTGGCACAAAAATATATTTTGAAGTACATGATAATGTTAATTTCAGTATTTATTAGAAGAAAGAACATTTTACAATCTATAATAAAAAAGAAAATTAGAATTAATTTTTGTAAATCAAAATTTATTGTGGTATTATATTACTGACAGTGTCCACTAAATTAAAAGAATATGTGAATAATTGTTTTTAAGTCTATATATAAAGGAATCTTGAATAAAATTTCAAGTTTTTACTTTAAGCCAAGTCCATTGGTTGCTCTTCTGCTTCATAAAACATGAAGTCATCCTGATATTCTTTTAAGAATTGAGAAGATCGATTTTCATCCATAAATAGGGTATATGCACGTTTTACATCATCCACACTTACTTCTATATTCTTGTTTCTACGACAAATAAGTGATGATGTGGTGATTAGCTGAATCGCATACCTTAAAGAAGTTTCTAGTGCAATACGTGTAAGAACTAACAGTGCATCATTGGACATTTCACAATCTTCTTCTTCACATCTTATTTTTAAAATTTCCTTGAGTTCTAATTCTTGATATGGAATAGTTGGAACAATTATCATACGATCTAATAAATCAATTGGGATTCCGTGTGGACTCTTATAGTTAGTGCCTCTGATTCTTGTAATACCTCTATTTGTAGCCATAATTACAACTGGTGCCATTTCATTTTCCAAAGCTCGATTGAGAAATGAAAAACATTCAATATCTAACATGTGCACTTCATCAATGAATAATACTCCAGGTACAATTTCAGCTTTTCCTTCCTCACGCCACTCTGCCACTTTTTGATTTATTTGTTCTCTTACTTCAGATTTAATTTCACCTGTATCTCCAGAGAATAGAGCCAAAAACCCATGTGTTCGGCTATTTATGACATCAATTTCGTGCAACGTTACAGTATGGATAACTTCTTTTCGTTTTTGTAATTCTCCTTCAGGACATTGAACAAAACGAGTTTGTGGTCCTGTTGCATCATAATCACGAGCTCGTGTAAAAGAACGTCCAAGTTTACTAATCTTACCAGTAGCTTTGTCTATTGTTATAACATCTCCTGCTTGAACCTTCTCTTTCATAAGACATTCGATCATTTTATTACCCAAGTCATATATTGTTTCCATTTCCGTAGTTTTTAATGTAAGCTTGCCAACTTTTGCTCCTACTCCAGCAACAGGTCTGTCTACTTGGATTTCTACAACTTCACCTTCAATAATTTCACTTTCTTCTTTGATTCTTATACCTATTGATTTCCTTATAGCTTGTGTTAAAGCCTCTGTTTTACTCATTTCCAATGAATAAATTTCAGAGCCAGCCATGAGTGTGAAGGGTGTATCTGAACCTAAAGATTGAGCTAATCCTAATGCTACTGCAGTCTTTCCAGTTCCTGGTTGACCCGCTAATAATACTGATCTACCAGCTATTTTACCTTCTTTAATCATTTCCAGAATTACGCCAGTGGCTCGTCGTGCTTGAAATTGGCCAACCATTCCTTGAGAAACATTTCTAGGTTCTAGGCTATCATCTAATCCTAAACCTCGTATGTGAGAATGTGCACCAATACGTTCCATTCTAGTGATTTCACGGACTTCATGAACTTTTGCAGCTGCAATCGCCATCTTACTATCTTAGTCCTAAGATTAACAAATTCAAATTCTTAGTATCTTTAGTATTAATATTCTAATCCATATTCAATTTTGTTTGTAAAAATATAACTTTAAAAAATTTTAAAATAGAAACAATTATATGTGTTTTGCTGTGATATTGCGGATAAGTTGATATATTGCATCTACATTTTTGTGATATTCCAGTATGATTTTCAAGATTGCAGTATTGCAGCAATCTTTCTATAACATTACACTACGATATATCACATTGTAATATCGCAGTGATATTCTTGTAACACTGTGCGATGATAAATTACAATGCAAGATTGCGGCAATAATTCTACAATATTACATTGTGATAAATCACATCGTAATATACTTGCTTAGTACATTACTACAATATTGTTATGTGACATATATCATTGCAATATTAAAACAATATTATTACAAGTTTACAGGGTGACATTTCTCGATGCATGACACATTAATACTGCCAAAATATTTCTACAATATTTCACTGCAACAAATCACACTGTAGATAGACAATCTTGAAATAGATTGTAGTATTATTGATAGTTAAAAAAACATTAGTCTAAAAGAAAACAAATTAATAAGAATTTATTAAAGTTAATTTGAATAATAATTAAATTTTACAACAATATTTGCTATTATTTTAATTTTATATTATTTTGTTAAAAATAAGTGATGCTTACTTATATTTATATTAGTTATAGATGGATACGCAGTTTCGATAGCCAATCATAAAACTTACAAAGATTATAACCTTACAAACAAGTTAATAAATCGCACTAATACATTAGTAGATAACGTTATTGAAATGTATACTTACTTTTTATGGTTTAAATAATTAAATTTTTAGTTAAGTTCTATTAAAAATGCTCAGATTGTAGTAACAGCCATTAAATGTTAATAAACTTTTTCAATAAATCCGTAAAATGCTTAATTCTCACGTCCGCCTCGCCGCTTTTTTAATCTATTCTATTTGTGGTTAGTGACGCCAAAAGTCTGAACGACCATCAACTTTTTTTTTTTCTCCTGGTTACACCGACCTCTTCTTGGTTCGGTATGTAGGTACCCGTAAACGGCGTAAACCCTTGGCTGAACGGCCATCAACTGTCCTCGCCGCTTTTCAGAGCTTGAAAATGTGCGCATGCGCAAAATCTTATAACCTAACCCCGGCAACCACTACCACGCGGCTATGCGATATGCTTTTAATGTTTGGAATTCAGTGTTCCAAAACGACCAAAAGATATATATAAATTATTTTTCTTAAATATGCAATTTATTTTAATTGAATAAAAGCATAAATGTTAAACTTGCCGTTTATTCTTAAAATTTATATAAAGGAATATAAAAATGTTTGCTGAAAGACTGACAAGAGTGTTAAACTGTAAAGAATGGGTTTTATTGCAGAGGCTAGACTCAACTATTAAGTATATTTCCAGTACAAGTAATGACAATAACTTGTTTTATGATACTAAAAATGTATCCTCAACCACTTTGTACAGTAATAGAGTTTCAGTCAACAACTATTCTATTAGACAAGTGCACACAAATACACCAATGTTTAATTACCTATCTCTAGAAAGTACTTATGCCCGCAGTATACTAGGAAATTCTGAAGTTTATTCAAATTATTTTGCAACACCTTTGTTGTCTAAAGAAGATTTACAAGTTGACGAAATAGAAAAATTCTTGAAAAAACCATGGATTAGTATGAAAAATGCAGAAATCTTGCACAATTTTGAACTTCTATCTTATCACGCATTTAATAATCATGAGTCCGTAAATGATCCTAAATATAGTGGAGTATTAGAAATAATAACAAATCGATGTCCAGAATTTAATGATAAGAAACTACATCATCTATTAAATTGCTTAAGATTATGGGATAGCAAAACGAATAAAGAAAAAACAGAACAATCCGTTCAACAAAGCTTTTGGGATGTATTAGACAGTGAATGTTTAAGACGAATGCCAAATTGGTCAATAGATGACATATTTTTGACGAATGATCTGTTATATAATTCAAAATTTCCACGAATGTCAAAGTTTACTTGGCACAGCTTAGCAACAATTAATCCAAAGAAAATGACACCTGCAAATCTAGTACAACTTACATTTCTATTAAAACTGAACCAAAAATTTGCAATTGACTTACGAAACATTGAGTACAATTTGGAAAAGTACGCTCATCTGTTAACACTAGAAGAATTGGGAATAGTTGCTATGGCACTATTTAAATATGAGACTCCAATTAGAAGCAAACATATTTTGTTAATAATAATGCAAAAACTTCATAGTAACATTGATAATGTTAGTGAAATTTCCTTAGCAGCAATCTTGAAGATTTTACGGTAAGCAAAAGTTAGGGTAAAAACTTGGCTACTTCATATAGGGGAGAGCGTGGCTCTCATACAGGTGCTAAGTAGTACACCAAGGAGTAAAAAAAATAATTTGATACGTCAGACAATTTTTAGACCTACTATGCATTAACTGGAATATATAAATCTTTCGTAATCCTATTTGACATGTAGTGAAATTCTGAAAAAGTTTGATGTACAACTTAGATCCTGTAAGACTTAGCCCCGCTCTGTCCCGTTTATAAAAAATCTTGTACATTATACTTGTAATAAAACTATATAAAACAACCTTATAAAGTTAGTAAAAATATATTGAAATGTATTTTCCTTCTATTATAAATTTATGTATGTATGTTTTTTTTTTAAATTTTAGATATAGCATTGATTTACATATAGTGCAGCAATTTGATATTTTACTTAGATCATTGGAAAAGCAAATTCCACGCTGTACATTAGCAACTATAACACACATTGCTCATATGAAGGGTAGAATTTTGATACATAGTAAAAAGTTAATTTCCAAATTATTAGATAGGTAAATGGATTAATATGTTTTGATTGGAATTATAAAATGAAATTGTCATTTTAAGTATTTGATTTATTATATATTTTTTTAACAGATATGAAAAAGAAATAAAAAATGCAAGGATAAAAGACATAGAAAGAATTCTATTTATGTTATATATATTTAATTACAATCCTAAGATAACTCCATTTTATTCTGCTGCCAGTAATGAATTGTTGGACCCTAATAGAAAAGATGAAATTATAAGGTAAGAAAGTATTTACTTAAAGAATTTTTTATCATACATAATGGGAAAAGTACATTACTCTATCCAACAACAAATACAATATTTTTAAGACAAAATTACTTAGAAAAGGTTTTTTAAAAATATATTTTTATTGGCGACATTATATCGACGGCTGAGCGGAAGAACCGATCAACTCGGCACGCACTCGAAGAAGAGGTTAACCCTTAGCGGGGCGGGTGCCACTATAGTGGCACCCTGTTTTTGTTCAGTTTTTTGTGCATAACTTAGACAGTTTGAGCTCAATATCGCTCAAATATTTTTCTATATAATCCTAGATACCTAAGGAATAAAATCCTGAGCTAAAATTTACAAATCTTTGTTTATATAATTAGTTATAAACAATTTAAGATGAAAAAACTTCGATTTATTAGATTAAATTCGGCCAGAGAGTCAGTTTTGGAAGAAATTCTTTGATATTACATATATAAGGGTTTTCGGGGTCGCTGATTCTAAATCCGGCCTCTGATTTTCGAAATTCAACATGGCGGATCCAGTATGGCGGGTGCACGTACCGAAAAACCCACAAACTCGATGAAATTGCGTGAAATTTCGCATATAAAGGCTTTTGGGGTCGCTGATTACATTCCTGGAATCAGATTTTTTAAATTTCAGATTTTGAATTTGCAATTCAACATGGCGGATCCAATATGGCGGCCTGTAAAACCAAAAAAATCCAGAAAATTGATATTTTTAGCTAAAATTGCGTATACAGGGGTTTTCGGGGTCACTGATTACGACTCTGGCATCAGATTTTCAAAATTCAACATGGCGGATCCAATATGGCGGGCGGAAAGGCCGAAAAATTCACAAACTCGATATTTTTACTTGAAATTGCGTCTATAGGAGTTTTTGGGGTCGCTGATCACGAATCTGGCATCAGCTTTTCATAAATCAATATTATCGCATGACAAAACCGCCGAAAAATGCAAAAACTCGATAATTTTGACTAAAATTGCGTATATAGAGGTTTTTGCGACCGCTGATTACGAATCCGGTTCCAGGTTGTCGAGATTAAAGATGCTGAATTCAAATGGCGGTATGAATCCTACATAATAGGTCTTGTCCACGTATGCAGGGGCAGACAAAAAATATTTTTGGAGTCGTGTGCTACTCGCAAGTAAGTGTCACATTCTCGGAATATCGGGCAAACATTGAATACACACTCGACCGGTGTAATGGTTTGTAGTCATCATATTTTCCGTGTTAGAGATCACGTTTGAGTGGCAGGCTAACGGATAAAAAATATTTATATATTTCTGTATAGTTTGGTATTAGATTTCCTAATTGATCATTTTGACAATTTATCGGCCTTGAGCTCTGTTGCAACGCTGTTACCCTAAGCGGGTCCTGGGCGTAGTCGTCCAGAGCGGACGGGTGGGTGCCTATCACCACTGCACAGTGCGTCCTCAGGTTGCGGATAGAGGAACGACCCCTGAGAGAGAGGTTAGCTGCGAATAAAGCGAATAAGCAGTCGCGGACAGCCGATAGGCCCAGGCGTGGGTGTGATGAGCCCGCACTGGCGAACGCATTCATCTAGAAACACTACGCAAGCACCGCAACATCTACAAACACTATACAAAATCTCCTATCTTACTTTCTTCTTCTACCTTACTCTGTAATCTATCTCTTTTACCACACATTTCAAACAAAAAATGGGCCAAAAATCCTGCTATCGTGGAGGATGCGGGAGCGATGACAACTGTCCTGAGAGCCCTGCTAAAAATATGCGATTGAAGTCAATTGAAAAAATTCAAATTTTATTGAATTAAATTTATTTTAATTGATTGAATTGACTACCAGAAAACAAGTCAATTGAAAATGAATTGTGATTAATAAACTTTAATTGCAATTTAGTTCAATCCCTATATTTAGTATTGATTTCTATATATTTAAATCGACTTCTATAACAGAATAGTTCATTTTTTTTTCGTATTGTATTTAATTACAATTTAGATAATACAGTTCAATGAATTTTAATATATTCCAATACTATTTGAATTTATCTCATTCGATGTATAAATTGACTATAAAACTTCTATCCACATTAATTCATTTTTATGAATTCCAAACGTGAATAGATTTTAATACAGCTTATTCGTATAAGCCCTGAATTAACTTTAATCACGTTTAATAAATGAAAATTTTATTGAATTTTGTAGGTTGTGAAAACTTTATTTATGAATTGACTTGAATCAATTCCTATGAGATTGGGAAATCAATAGATTTAAATACAGTTTATTCGTATAAGCCGCGAATCAACTTCAATAAACTTTAATAAACACACATTCTATTGAATTCTGTAGGTTGCAAATACCTTTCTCATTAATTGATTTTAATCAATTCCTATAGGTATAGGAAATCAATATAATTTAATGCAGTTTATTCATATTAGGCGGGAATCAACTTAAATTAACTTTGATAAACATACTTATTATTGAATTGTGTAGTTTGCGAATATCTTTTTTATTAATTGACATTAGTCAATTTCTATGAGTATAAAAAATGAATAGATTTAAATGCACTTTATCCGTACAAGCCGCAAATGAACTTAATAAACAAACTTTTTATTCAATTATGTGCATGTGCGAATTATCATGGAACAATTTATGAAATTGTAGGAAGCTACATGCTAATCAATTGTCAGTAGTTTTTTTTTACAAATAATTAAAATGTTAATTTATTAGAACAATAAAATAATTTAAAATTTAAAATTCAAGATGTCCCCAATTTGGTATTTAAACTGTGAAAGTTTTCATGAATTAGAATAATTAACATTAATAAAAAATGGTACACTTTGAAATTTTTGCATTATCGTCTACACCTTAATCTACTATAAATAATACTTTTATAAAAGGTTCTCTCAGTTGATATTTAAGAAAGTAATATTAGGTATTAATTAGGTTAATCTCACTCCAAACGGAATTAATTTATCGTAAGCATAAACAAATTGTTTCATGCTATTTTCGATAAATCGTACAAATTACATGTGTAATATTTATTTATTTTATTTAAATTATTTAAATTATTACTTATAACTGTACCATTACTTTTTGATAATATACGTATTTTCTATGAAACCACCTTTATTCAATTGGCCTCATATTGATCGTGAAAACTCATAAGCCCCATCCAAGGCAATAGGTAAGAATACAAAATTTACTTTTTGATCGGCACTAATTGTGCATTTGATAGAGAATCTAAGCCGACGTATATCTTTTGTGTATATCTTTTTGAAATTAAAAAAGAAAACTTAATTTGTATATATTTCTATTGCACTTTCCAGAATTAAGATTTAGCATAAAATGCAATAGATTTTTTTTTTATTGACTTTAATCTTATTTTTTAACAGGGAGGGGATGTGTAGAATGATTCGCAACCCTGTTAAAAAAATGAGATTAAAGTCAATAGAAAAAAAATCTATTGCATTTGATGCTAAATCTTAATTCTGGAAAGTGCAATAGAAAAATATACAATCTTTAGAATTCAATTCAAATCTATTAGATCTATGTTTATAAAAATATATTGAACGGAATACATTTTCTTTGATTGTCTATTGATTTGAATAGGTATTTAGTCAATTCAATGTAATTGGTGTCAATTGATTTTTATCATTTTATAGCATTAATCGAATTTAATATAACAAAATAGAATTAAGATTTAGCATTATAATATAATACATGACGATTGATGCATGTCAATTAAGTTTATTAAGCATTTAACTAATTTTAATGTAATTATTTTTTATTCATGTCTATAGATCTAATTTTTATCTAATGTCTAATTATTTTGTATAATTTACATATATCGCAAGCTATTTACATATATCGATACCTAATAACGCATGATCGCAATCGCAGTTCTAATTGGATTTAAAGATTTGAAACTCTCTTATATAGCAATCGTACGGAAATCTCGCCACTTGCGAGCTAACTTTACGAGACGCCTCCTAGCGGTAAAATATATAAACTAGCGCATTTTTTAAATGCAAGAACGATACACGTAAAATATAATAAGCCTTTGCAAGTACTTTTTTTTATCAATGATAGGTTATAAATAAATAGTAACTTAGTTTTTTATCTTATTATTTATTATTAAACAAACATTATATTCATGTTTTTCGAATATAATACAAACCATCTGATAACATTGTCATATGAGAAGAGCGAGCACGAATTTCGCGACGACCGGAAATTTTGTCGCGCCAACAGCTATAAATTAGGACGGTCATTAGACGTGGTAATTAGTGGTCCCGGTGATTCCTTCTTTGTTTCCATACACTTGCTAACTTACCTGCATATATTTACAACAAACTCATAAATATATAGTAACTTTTCATAGGCATAGTAAATTTCCTACATATCTCGAGTTTGTCCCCGGCTCAGTAAAAAGTATAGTAATTATTACTCAAACATTTCTCTCCGTGTATTTGTTATTTAATGCTATGAAAAATTTAGAATTAAAATGTAGCATAAAAAACTATATAAATCTTTTCTATTGATTTTAATAGGGAAGAATGCCAATTTTTAGTTGACAGAGTATTCTTGTAGATCGCGGTATAGCTTCTTTGTCAACTTTTGGAATTTTCACGATATCTTCAAAATGAAAGAAGTTATAGTTAAATCTTTAAAAAACGTTGTGACGTCACTCCGGTCGGCACCTTTGATATTTTAACGGTGTGACGTCACTCAAAGGATTTTTAATACACTATAACTTTTGCAAATTAAGTTTTCTTTTTTAATTTCCTAATTTATAGCTGTTGGCGCGACAAAATTTCCGGTCGTCGCGAAAACACGTGCTCGCTCTTCTCATATGACAATGTTATCAGATGGTTTGTATTATATTCGAAAAACATGAATATAATGTTTGTTTAATAATAAATAATAAGATAAAAAACTAAGTTACTATTTATTTATAACCTATCATTGATAAAAAAAAGTACTTGCAAAGGCTTATTATATTTTACGTGTATCGTTCTTGCATTTAAAAAATGCGCTAGTTTATATATTTTACCGCTAGGAGGCGTCTCGTAAAGTTAGCTCGCAAGTGGCGAGATTTCCGTACGATTGCTATATAAGAGAGTTTCAAATCTTTAAATCCAATTAGAACTGCGATTGCGATCATGCGTTATTAGGTATCGATATATGTAAATAGCTTGCGATATATGTAAATTATACAAAATAATTAGACATTAGATAAAAATTAGATCTATAGACATGAATAAAAAATAATTACATTAAAATTAGTTAAATGCTTAATAAACTTAATTGACATGCATCAATCGTCATGTATTATATTATAATGCTAAATCTTAATTCTATTTTGTTATATTAAATTCGATTAATGCTATAAAATGATAAAAATCAATTGACACCAATTACATTGAATTGACTAAATACCTATTCAAATCAATAGACAATCAAAGAAAATGTATTCCGTTCAATATATTTTTATAAACATAGATCTAATAGATTTGAATTGAATTCTAAAGATTGTATATTTTTCTATTGCACTTTCCAGAATTAAGATTTAGCATCAAATGCAATAGATTTTTTTTCTATTGACTTTAATCTCATTTTTTTAACAGGGTTGCGAATCATTCTACACATCCCCTCCCTGTTAAAAAATAAGATTAAAGTCAATAAAAAAAAAATCTATTGCATTTTATGCTAAATCTTAATTCTGGAAAGTGCAATAGAAATATATACAAATTAAGTTTTCTTTTTTAATTTCAAAAAGATATACACAAAAGATATACGTCGGCTTAGATTCTCTATCAAATGCACAATTAGTGCCGATCAAAAAGTAAATTTTGTATTCTTACCTATTGCCTTGGATGGGGCTTATGAGTTTTCACGATCAATATGAGGCCAATTGAATAAAGGTGGTTTCATAGAAAATACGTATATTATCAAAAAGTAATGGTACAGTTATAAGTAATAATTTAAATAATTTAAATAAAATAAATAAATATTACACATGTAATTTGTACGATTTATCGAAAATAGCATGAAACAATTTGTTTATGCTTACGATAAATTAATTCCGTTTGGAGTGAGATTAACCTAATTAATACCTAATATTACTTTCTTAAATATCAACTGAGAGAACCTTTTATAAAAGTATTATTTATAGTAGATTAAGGTGTAGACGATAATGCAAAAATTTCAAAGTGTACCATTTTTTATTAATGTTAATTATTCTAATTCATGAAAACTTTCACAGTTTAAATACCAAATTGGGGACATCTTGAATTTTAAATTTTAAATTATTTTATTGTTCTAATAAATTAACATTTTAATTATTTGTAAAAAAAAACTACTGACAATTGATTAGCATGTAGCTTCCTACAATTTCATAAATTGTTCCATGATAATTCGCACATGCACATAATTGAATAAAAAGTTTGTTTATTAAGTTCATTTGCGGCTTGTACGGATAAAGTGCATTTAAATCTATTCATTTTTTATACTCATAGAAATTGACTAATGTCAATTAATAAAAAAGATATTCGCAAACTACACAATTCAATAATAAGTATGTTTATCAAAGTTAATTTAAGTTGATTCCCGCCTAATATGAATAAACTGCATTAAATTATATTGATTTCCTATACCTATAGGAATTGATTAAAATCAATTAATGAGAAAGGTATTTGCAACCTACAGAATTCAATAGAATGTGTGTTTATTAAAGTTTATTGAAGTTGATTCGCGGCTTATACGAATAAACTGTATTTAAATCTATTGATTTCCCAATCTCATAGGAATTGATTCAAGTCAATTCATAAATAAAGTTTTCACAACCTACAAAAATTCAATAAAATTTTCATTTATTAAACGTGATTAAAGTTAATTCAGGGCTTATACGAATAAGCTGTATTAAAATCTATTCACGTTTGGAATTCATAAAAATGAATTAATGTGGATAGAAGTTTTATAGTCAATTTATACATCGAATGAGATAAATTCAAATAGTATTGGAATATATTAAAATTCATTGAACTGTATTATCTAAATTGTAATTAAATACAATACGAAAAAAAATGAACTATTCTGTTATAGAAGTCGATTTAAATATATAGAAATCAATACTAAATATAGGGATTGAACTAAATTGCAATTAAAGTTTATTAATCACAATTCATTTTCAATTGACTTGTTTTCTGGTAGTCAATTCAATCAATTAAAATAAATTTAATTCAATAAAATTTGAATTTTTTTAATTGACTTCAATCGCATATTTTTTGCAGGGTCTTACATGTCAACGAAGCCAGCGAAGGCGCGCTGCCTTGCAGGGGGGCGTTAGGATATGAGAATGCAACCGTGTGTGTCTGACGACGAGTTGACTATGTCCTCGCCAAAGTCGGAGAGCTCTCATACTTAGTTCTAGGGAGGTATGAGGGTTATCACCCCTAGACGGATGAACTCACCTGCGATCGGAACAGGATCCAAAACGCGCGGGTTTAACTTACTATCATGGCTCAAAGAAAACAAAACCAAACCAAAACCAAAAGAAACTTAAGGGTGGGAACCTGGAATGTACGCAGTCTACACAGAGCGGGCGCGTTCCGGGAAATCATAAATGAAACTGAGAGGTACAATTTAGATTTGGTAGCAATACAAGAAACCCGATGGAAAGATAACGCGATGCTAGGATCCGGTAACTTCACCTTTTTATATGGGGGCGCGAGCGGGCATTCTCTAGGCACCGGATTTCTTATTAACAAAAGCATCATACATTCCGTTAAAAGTTGCAATTTCGTGAATGACCGACTCTCGTATATCATCATCGTAGGAGCGTGGTATAATTACGTGGTTATTAACGTCCACTGTCCCACGGAGGACAAAGAGGAAGAAGTCAAAAATCTTTATTATGAAACTTTAGAGCAATTAATCGACCAATTCGCGTCTTACGACACCAAAATAGTAGTGGGGGATTTCAATGCTAAAATAGGGAGAGAGGAAATGTTTAGGCCCACCATAGGCAAAGAAAGTCTGCACGAAACCAGCAACGATAACGGTATTATGGTCATAAATTTCGCGGCCGCAAAAGATCTTATAGTCAAGACCACGTGCTTCAAGCACAAGGATATACACAAGGCAACGTGGACATCGCCGGATGGGGCCACGCACAATCAAATTGATCATTTTCTTATTGATAAGAGGCGCCACACGAATATACTCGACGTAAGGACCTATAGGGGGGCGGATTGCGACTCAGATCATTATCTAGTAGTGGCTAAATTAAGAGCCAGATTAGTAGCCGGTCAAAATAGTAAGTGAGCGAACAAAGTAGAAACCTTTGATATTGGAAAACTACGAAGCGGGGTAGAGCGAATCAAGTACCAAGTAGAAGTTAGCAACCGATTTCAGGTGCTCGAGGAAACGGATGAACAGACGGGAGTAGATGACGATCCGAACAGGTTGTGGGGGGCTATCGAAAAAACTATAAAAGGGGCCGTAAACAAAGTACTGGGTAAGAAGAAAAGGCCGAAGAGCAAACCATGGTTTGACGAAGAGTGCGAACTCTGGTTTGAAAGGCGCAAGAAGGCTAAATTAGATAGTGTACACAATGAAAGCGGTAGGGCCGTAGAAGAATACCATGAAATAAGAAAGCAAGTGCGTGTGATTTACAGAAACAAGAAGCGCGAGTATCAGAAAAATGAAATTAGAAAAATAGAAACTAATAGTAGGGAGAATAACCCGCGCGAGATGTACAAAGGAATAAACGCTATTAGGAAGGGTTTTCAGAGTAGATCGCAGTTAATGAAAGATAAGGACGGGAACCTCGTGACAAGCGAAAATGAACTATTGAAATTATGGAAAGATTACTTCGATAATTTATTAAACGTGCATGAAAACTCCGTGGAAATGGGAGACGAAATCCACACTGCTGAACTCCATATGGACGAAACGACCTACAAAGAAGTAGAGGCCGCGATCAAAAAGCTAAAAAACAATAAGGCCGCAGGAAACGATTCTATACCAGCTAAACTACTTAAATATGGAGGCACCGCGCTTACATCTAAAATTTTTTATCTAGTATGTGCTATTTGGAGAATTGAAACAATACCAGAAAATTGGAAAGAATCCATCATCATACCGATCTTTAAAACGGGAGATAAAACAGACTGCAATAACTACCGGGGAATCTCACTTTTAGCTACCTGCTACAAAGTTCTGTCAAACGTAATACAGGCCAGACTCACACCATTCGCGGAAGATATAATAGGAGATTATCAGTGTGGATTCCGGCGCAACAGGTCAACGAGCGATCAAATGTTTACCATAAGACAATTATTAGAGAAAAAGTGGGAATATTGCGAAACTATACACCAGCTATTTGTGGACTTTAAGAAAGCGTACGACTCTGTCAAACGAAGCAAAATGTATGAAATCCTAGTGCTCCTTGGCGTACCAAAAAAACTCGTAAAATTAATTCAAATATGTCTCAACGGAAGCACTGGAAAGGTCCGAGTAGGCGGTAATGTATCCGAATCGTTCATGATACGCGACGGTTTGAAGCAAGGTGACGGGCTTTCAACGGTACTCTTTAACCTGACGCTAGAGCATGTTGTTAGAAAAATGCAGGCTAGCGAGCTAGGCGCAACACTCAACGGAACAACGCAAATTTTAGGCTATGCGGATGACTTGGATATAGTGGGAGATAATGGTGAAACGGTGGCGAGAAATGCGGAAATCCTTATAAATGCGGCTAAAAACACGGGGTTAGAAGTGAGCGAATCGAAAACGAAATATATGATCATGGAGAAACTGGGCATTCGCGAAGCAGAGGGGGATCTCAGAGTCGGAAATTTCACTTTTGAAAAGGTTAGCGAATTCAGATATTTAGGTACAACTATAAATGATCGAAACGAAATTAAAGCCGAGATTAATAAGAGACTTCATTCGGGTAATGCCTGCTTCTACGCTGTGAACAGATTACTTAAGTCAAAGCTACTGTCGAAAAATGTCAAAATAAGGATATATAGGACTATAATAATGCCGGTAATCTTGTATGGGTGCGAAACCTGGGCGCTCACTAAAGCGGAAGAAAATCGTTTTAGGGTATTTGAAAATAAGGTTCTGCGGAAAATATACGGGCCAAAGAAAGATGAGGAAACTGGGGAGTGGAGGAAACTGCACAATGACGAGCTACATAATTTGTACGCGTCACCAAATATTAACAGAATAATAAAATCACGGAGACTAAGATGGGCAAGGCACGTGGCCAGAATGGGCGATGATCGTACAGCAGCGCGCATAATGAAAGGAAAACCGAAAGCAACGCGACCTCTTGGTAGACCTAGACGCAGATGGGAGGATAACGTAAAATCAGACGTAACTGAAATTGGGCGGGAAGGCGCGAAATGAATGGGGTTGGCTCAAAATAGGGAAACGTGGAAGGCTTGCGTAGATGAGGCGATAAACTTTCGAGTTCGAAATGCCACTTAAAAAAAAAAAAAAAAAAATTGGCCTTGAGCTTCTGCGGCTAAACAGGTGCTATTTTCTGTAGTTATATTATCCGTGTTAGAGATCACGTTTGAGTGGCAGGCTAATGGATACATGCTTCTTGTATATCTCTGTATCGTTTAGTATTACATTTTCTGATTGATCGTTTTTACAATTTATCTTAGTAATTTCGAAAAAGGCAAAATGAATGATTCAAAAACAGAATATGAGGACGCTGAAATTCCATCTGACAATGAATCTGTAGATGGAAATGATATGAGTGACGATGAAAGTTTTGATAAGAATGTTGAATCCGAAAGTCATTCTGCTAACTACGAATTACCACATCTACTTTGATAATTACTTCTCAAGTATTGCTTTGATGGAAAGATCGTAAAGATCTACCCAAGCTTCAGAAAAAAGATAAAGATATGAACATCGAGATAGTGAGTACCGTACGTCAGATGACAGTATCAGATGGATAAAATGGGTTGACTAAAAGCCAGTCCAGTTTCTATCAAACTTTCACGGTCCATCTGCGTTGTCAGAGGTGCAGAGAAGACAAAAAGATGGTTCTTTGAAAACTGTAACTGGCCCGCAAATGGCCAAAGATTATAACGCTTACATGGGATGCGTTGATAAGTCAGACATGATAAAATCATTTTATGAAATTTTCAGAAAGAGCAAAATGTGGTATCACCGTTTATTCTGGCACTACATCGACGTAGCTTTGGTCAACTCTTTCATAATTTCCAACTGCGCAATCCCAATATCAATTTGAAATTTAAGGAGTTTTGTTTGGCACTTGTGGATGAACTGCGGTAGGACCGGCTGACCGACTGAAACGGGGAAGACCCTCTTCCAAAACCCCTACTCAAAAAAAAAAACTAAAACACCTGATAGTGTTAGAACGTCACAACAGATGCATTTAACCGCCGTTCATGAAGGAGTTCCCAAAAACTGTGAAAATTGTAGCACTAAAAAACTTCGGATTCGATCGAAATTTTATTGTACAACCTGCAATGTGACATTATGCATCAAAGCAGAAAATAACTGCTTTTTGAAATACCACCAATAAACATTTTATTCCACGAACGAAACAATAAAAGCCAGATTTGTGATCAGCAACATCAAAAATCGTTGTGTACATAATTCTAGATAGAAACATCGATATGTGAATATTTTGAGGTTTCTTTTAGCCATATTGGATTCGCCTTGTTGAATTCTGAAAAGCTCATGCCAGATTCGTAATCAAGGACCTTGAAAACCCCTGTATACGCAATTTTAGCTAAAAATATCAATTTTGTGGATTTTTTTGTCTTTCCGGCCGCCATATTGGATCTGCCATATTAAATTTTAAAAAGCTGATGCCAGATTCGTAATCAGCTACCCCAAAACCCCTGTATACGCAATTTTAGTTAAAAATATCAATTTTGTAGATTTTTTTGGTTTTACCGGCCGCCATATTGGATCCGCCATGTTGAATTTTAAAAATCTGATGTCAGATTCGTAATCAGCTACTCCAAAATCTATTTATTTATTTATTTATTTAAACCAGAAAGAATTACAAAGTATTGTCTACCCCGTAATTCACTGTAGAGGTAAACAAAGTTACCTATGCACAGGTCTGGTATAAGTACATCTAACTTAAGTACTACTTAAAACTATAATTTAAACTGAAAACTACAATTCTAATTCTAAACTTAAAACTACAATTCTAATTCTAAACTTAAAACTAAATATTACAACTGTGACTTTGTACATTTGTTTTAACTTAAATACTATTTCAACAGTGTTGTAAAATTTGTTATATAAAATTTAACATTAATTTATTATTATATCTTTAACATATCATCATTTCCTATAGTACTCTCCTCGAGTACGTTTCAATAATATAATTTCTATCGGATTTAATCCATTTCTTTAGTTTGTTTTTTTGGTATACATTACTAATTTCTAGTTCTTTTAAATCATTTGGTAAACTATTGTGACTTACTATTGCCTTTGTATAACTGTTTTTGTTACTGACTTTTTTCTGACTTTTTGGTATGGCTAAACTTTTATTTCTTGTTATACTGTTAGAATGTATGTACTTATCTTTAAGAGTGTTGTAATGAAATTTTAGAGATTCAAATGTAAATATTTGTTCTATATTCATTGGGTAATCTAAAGTTATAGGATAATTTTTATTCACAATTTTTAGAATTTTATTTTTTAACCTTTGTAGACAGGTTATATGAGTTTTGTAAGTTCCGCCCCAAGCTATTATACCATAGCTAATTATACTATGAAAAAATGCGTAGTGTATCATTTTTAAAACTTCTTTAGGCATTAATTTGGAGATTTTATAAAATATATAAGCTAGATATTTCGTATTTTTAATAATGTATTGTATGTGTTTATTCCACTTTAGATTATAATCAAAAATAATGCCCAGATATTTACATTCTTCAACTCTACGAAGGTTTCTATTTCTTATCTTAATATTTATATATTCAGGAACACTATCCTAGTAGATATCGAAAGTCATGTATACTGTCTTCTCAATATTTAAGGACAATTTATTTAATGCTAGCCACTTTTCAATTTTATTGAAATAACTATTCATACTTAATTGAGCCTCGCTCCAGGTATTTCCAGTTACTATAATTGTTGTGTCATCAGCATATGACGATATTGCTTCAGGCGGGATTTGTTTCAAGATATCATTGATATAGAGTATGCAAAGCAATGGGCCCAAGATTGTCCTTGGGGAACTCCCGTTATTATTACCCTGTAATTACTTAGATTATCATCTATTTTCACTACTTGATACCTATTATTTAGATAACTTGTAAGCAAATCCAACGCCTGTCCCCTAATTCAATAATAATATAATTTTGCTAATAGTATTTCATGATCGACAGTATCAAACGCTTTTGCTAAATCCAGGAATTTTATAATTGTAGGTTTGCTATGATCCAAGTTATTGTAAAGTATATTTGTCACATAATTCAAGGCATCTTTTGTACCAATTTTTTTCATAAATCCAAATTGATGTTCGGATATTATATTGCTTTTATTAATGAAGTCAAAAATTCTGTTATATAAAATTCTCTCAAAAATTTTAGCTACGTTAGAAATTAAAGAAATTGGTCTGTAGTTAGAAATACTATGTTTAACACCAGATTTGTATATCGGTATTACTTCAGCATTTTTTAATGCATCAGGCCAGGTTGCTTTTTCGATGCATAAATTAAATAAATATGTTAGAGGTATAGCTACATGATTACATAATACTTTTAATGTTTTGGCATGAATTTTGTCTACACCACCTTTCTTTAATTTTAAAGAATTAATTATGCTTGCAATTTCATATTCACTTGTTGGTTTGATAAAAATAGAATTATTATTCATATTCGGCATTTTTAAGGTAGTATCAGATGGTTTATCAATTTTTTCACTTAGTTTCAGTCCTATCTCGCAGAAGTACTTATTCATTTCATTGGCTATTTCTTTTTCATCAGTTATTTTGTTATCATTTATTTTAATATGATTAATAGTATCATTCGATTTTTGTTTTTTTCCAATTTTTGAATTAATAATCTTCCATAATTTTCTGGGATTATTTGCGTTATTCTCTATTAGACTCTTATCATATTTAACTTTAGGATCTATTATTACTTTGTCTAGTATTTTAGAATAACTTTTGTACTGTGACTTAAGTTGTTTATTGCCTGGATTTAATTTCCATAGATCGTATAGCAATTGTTTTGTTTCACATTACTTAATAATAGCTTTAGTTATCCAATTTTTCCTGTACCTTTGTTTGTTACTTTTCTTTTTTAGTTTTGACAGTTCTGTACATGTTTTAATTTCGTTAATTAATAGATCAGTAGCTAAATTAGGATCTTGTATTGACAAAATTTCATACCAGTTCCTGTTATTAGCAATATTTATTAGTTTTTTATAATTTATTATTGTTATAGACTCTTTATTTACTTTTTTAACCTTGTTTATGGCAATAAATAGAGGGTAATGGTCTGTTATGGAGCTTTTAAGTTTATAAGTTGTTGCATTTAAACATGTTGATTTAATAAAAATATTGCCAATACATGACCCTTTACTATTTCCAATAAGTGGTCTTGTGATTCCTACATAACCAGGAATATAGCCTTTTTCTAAAAAGTTCTAGTAGATCTATATTAAAGTCACCTATAACCAGATGATTTTTAATATTTTTCTTTTTAATTAAGTATTTGTTTATTTCTAGTATAAATTCAGTCTTATTTATATCATGAGATCTATAAACAGCTGAGATTTCCATGATACTGTCAGAATCGTTTTTGTTGTTTAAAGAAATACGTGTGTTAATAATTTTGATCCTACTAACTTCTATAACATTTGTTTTTTGAGCTACGCTTGTATATACAAAGATCATTACACCATCATTTTGGTTAATTTTGCTTTCATTATAGTAACTCATATATCCATCAAGTTCATATAATTTGTAATTGACTTGTGTGAAAGTTTCTGTGGTAATGACAATACATAGTTTATTGATTAAACTTTCTAACAATACTTTTAATTTATCAAAATTAGCATTCATGCTTCTTATATTCATATGCATTATTAAATCTTTTTTATTGCTTATTGCTTTATTATGTATATCAATATTTCCGCACAACTTTTCATTTTTGACAGTATCTTTTTTATAGTCTCTAATAATTCAAAATAATCCATATTATTCTATTATATATGACAAGTATTATGTAGTATTAGTAGTATTTGTTGTATTTATTGTCGTCCGCTCTTTACTATGTACTACTATCCGTTGTCTGTGTTGGTAGAAATCTCTTGGTGGTAAAACAGGTGCAATTGGATAATCCGTCGAGTCGATATACTTTTTTATTTTGTGCTTAAGGATCCCACAAGATGTCGCGTCATATGCCATATGTTCAACATTGTATTTTGTTTCATATTTGCTGTTGCTATATACACAATTTACACATTTTCTTATTTCACTTGTGCACTCACTGGCTTTATGCTTACCCGAGCACTTCATGCATGCAGGACCATTCCTGCATTCTTTGTTATGCCCTAATCTACCACATGCATCACAAGGTCTAATGCTTATATGGCCATACACTCTACAGTTTTGATAACTAATAAAAAGCCTATTTTTCCTCTCTCTTATTACTTTATACATTTCAGCTGGTACTTCCATCAATATTGTGCTTAAGTTGTTCCTGTTATTTTTATACATATGTAGAACTGTACCTTTCTCTGTGAAATTGTTGAAATTTCTTGCATCTATGTCCTCTTCTATATCTGCAATATCCATCTCGGTATCATTGTCAAAACCTACTATTTTTATTTTTGGATTAAACAATTCTTCTTTTTTCACTTCACAAATAGATTGTAGCTTGTTCTTGATTATTTCTTCAGTTACTTGAACACTTTCATTATCAACGCAGTTAATAGTCACTTCATTTTTCTTATTTATGTGTATACTCTTTGCCTGTAGTCTGTTTTATTTGTTATCTGCTTTTTGATACATTCATTCAGATTAATGTGTTCGTTTTCAGCTTTGGCTATTTTTTTAAGAACGATTTTTGGAACACGTTTTGGCTGTGGTTTGAAATTTTTTACCGTTTCAGAATAAGTCTTTTTTATTGAGTTTTGATTATGTTTATCTAACTGCTTTTGTTTATCTAGCAGATCTCTTAACAGATCAACTGTTTCTTGCAGTTCTTTAATTAGTACTTCTTGCAGAGAGACTTTTGTTTGCATTAACTCAAATTCTCCTTCATTCTCAAAATTAGAATAATTTTGTATGTCTTGAGTTTTGTTCGTAACTTCTTCAAGCAGTTCTTTCCTAATTCTCTCTGAGCGTTTCATTTTAATCTGCGCAATGAGGAGCTTGGCAGATTCACTCAACGTATTTTCGGCATTTTTTGAGGTTATGTCGAGCTGCTTATGTTCTGGACATATTATAAGAAATTCACTTATACATTTACTTCCTTTTAATCTTTTATTACAACTCTGGTGAAACGCGTTTTCGTATATAATGCAAATGTGTGTAGTATACTTTGATTTACCACAGCACTTAAAATTTATTTTACTGATTTTATCAGGACCGTGTTTCTCATTCACCGCCATCTTGACCTATGAACCAACATTATTTTAGTTGTCGGTATTGCAGAAAAATGTGCCCCTGAAAGGGTTAACTCGGAGCGTACCCCAAGAGTAGATCAACTCAAATATCGCGTAAAGGATGGCTTCTTTAGCCACCCCATTAACCAAATGTATTACAAATGGATTAGCAATGTGACATACACGTTTTGCTATCGATTTCTTTAAGTTTGACGTAAAACTGCGTCCGTATATGCTGGAAATTTTGTATCAAGTAATGAAGTAAATTATGAGGGCCAAGTGAAGGCAAAATTACAAAACTACATCAATATGCTGTTTTTAATTTCCTCCCTCTCTCTCTCTCTCTCTCTCTCTCTCTCTCTCTATCTCTCTCTCTCTCTCTCTCTCTCTCTCTCTCTCTCTCTCTCTCTCTCTCTCTCTCTCTGTGTCGCGCGTCTGCTAGGTGCACCTGCTCGTGTTTTGGCTCCTGCTTTTACACCGCACTCTGCTGCCTCCTGCGCCTGTGAGCCGGTCTGTTGTGGTGCCTGCACAGTGGAACATTCCAACCATAGCTGTGATAATAAATCACAGCTTCCACTGGTCCATCGGCACAGTTTTCAACATCCAAGCAACAACACCCGGCCAGGTGTTTTTTGAGGTTAAGAGAGGTGAATACGGCAGAGTGGCGGGAGCCAAGCACGAAGCATAATCCAGAGGTACCACTTCATTCTGGACACACAGCACGCAGCGCCATACTATCAAGGCGCCATCTGCCGACTCGAACTACAACTACGTGACCACCGAGGCGACACCTGTTGCATCCTAGACACACCATCAGTACCTTCCACGACTCATCTTTGTCGCCACTAACACCATGGTCGACAACTGCGCCATCTGCGGGGAGGTTCCTAGGAGCAGCAACTCGCTACGTAAGTGCTGCATATGCGATATTACTTACCATCCGGCGTGCAAGCCTCTTGCAGTGCTTACCCGCGTACAAAGGAACGCATTGCAGCTACATACTAAAGCGGTAGCGTGCCAGGCATGTATCGACTCGAAGAGGTCGATGTTCGAGTCGGCAGTCGCGCGCGCGACGAACGCCAGCAAAAATATGAGTGGGAAAGAGAAGGAGCTAGCCGCGTCCACTCCGGCCAATAAAAGGCCTGCAACAGCTGCTCGCACCAATCAGGCGAGCAAGGCCGCGCCCACCAACTCCTCACTCTCTCCGTTGCAGGGGCTAAGCCCCGCCCCCACCAGCAGCCTACTCCGGTTGGCCTCACAGTCTCCTGTGACGTCACTAGGCCCGCCCATTTCCAGTATAGGAGCAGAGCACAGTGGGGAATCCCCGAGTGACGTCACGGCCAAGAATGCGGACCGAGCTAATAATACTTCACAGTCCTCCTTCTCCAAAAATAACAGCAGTATTAATGATATAAATGCGTCAGTCATCCGTATGCTAGATAGTACCGCGTTAAAAAAGGGAACAACGGTCTCCTGCCTAGTGGAGTACGCGAATTCTACTTCAAGAAACATTGATAATGCACTTGCTAGACATTGCACCTCTATTGAAGGCAGATTGGAGGCAATTGTAAATAGGCTAAATACGTTACCAGCAATACATACTTTAGCACTTTCAATTGACTCTAAGCTGCAAAAAATTGAAGAAAAACTGTCGAAACAACACTCCCAGCTGGAGGAGATGAAAAAGGAGAAGCAAGTGCTTTATCAAGAAATAGATAACCTAAAAATTAAAAATAAAAAATTACATGATAATAACGTAGAAACGAACACTTTATTGATCAATACAGAGGTACAGTACAATATGTTAATTGATAAAATCGATAATCTAGAGCAGACAAATCTCGAGTCACGGACTAAAATTGATAATCTTGTATTAAACACTTTTGAAAACGATTTCCTAAATTTAACAAACAAAATCAATAGAGTTGAACTTGACAACAAGGAAATAATAACAAAAATAGAAAAAATAATAACAAAAGAAGATTTTACCTCTGTATATACTACTACTATTGAGAAAATTGAAAGAAATGTTGAGAACATCCAAAAAGATAACAAACTCATACTAAATAAAATAGAATTCCAAAAAATCGCAGTACTACCCAGTACACAAAACAATACCGTTTCTCTTATAAGTACAAAAAAATGTAATACTGCTAATAATAATGCGTCTGCTACGAATAGTACCTTACTTGACAATTATAGTGATATAAGCGAAACAATTGACAATTGTGAAAGCAATAATGACGGGTTTATCCAGATTGTAAATAGTAGAAATAAAATGTCTAGGCGTTTGAACAATTATAATAACGACAATGCTAACGCTGCGGCATCACCTGCACGAAGCACGCGGGTGCAAACGATTGATGGGGGGACAATGCACAGTAAAAACATTAAAAGCGGTAATACGGAGCTCATTATTTCAAACATTTTCGACGGTGATGTCTCTAAGCGTGTTGACGTCGCACACGCGATACTGTGCCGTGTCCTTCCATCAACACAAAAAATTGATATAATAGGCACACGCCTGCTTCGGTCAGAAGAATCGACAGCTGCGGCATTAGCAGATACAAACAACGAACGTAGAAGGTCACCATGGGTTGTTACCCTTTCCAGCAGTGCGTTAGGCGAGAGAATAATGCGAGCCAAAAAGCTTATCACTGGCTTTCATGCTAGAGATGTCGACATTGCAGCTCTTGACCAGGACACAAGGGATGGGATTATAAATGGGAAAATTTTTATAAATGAATTGTTAACAAAAGAATGTTTTATTAAATATAGAAGTCTCAAGGCCCTTGCGATGAGACTTAATTTTAAATATGTTTGGCATAGAGGGGGCCGTTTCCTGGTGAAGAGGCGCGATGGCGATGTCTCTCATGAATTTTCATCTGCGGCTGATTTACAGACAATTGTGGCATCATATGCCATTAATCAACCATCTCAAACTGTAAATACTGAAAAAAAAACTGTTGATAATGAAATCGAGATTGATAATAATGTAATTCCGTCAACTGCTGCAAAAAATTGACTATCCGCAGACACTGCTGGGGGGGTTCACTGTAAGGGACTGAGGGCAGGTTTTGTCAATGTTACCTCACTGAAGGGGCACATTGGCATGATTAAACAACACCTTTCAGCTCGTCCTACCTACCATCTCTTTGGGGTTGCTGAGTCGCACCTTGACCCTGATGTTGGGAGTGATCTCATTCAGATCGATGACTACTCACTACTTAGACTTGATCGCAACAAACTAGGAGGCGGGCTAGTCCTGTACATTCATAACACTTTCAAGGCAAATTTACTAAGCAGTTCTCCAACAACACAGGAGGGCAGACCATTTATACCTGAATATTTAATGTGCAGTGTTCAGCAGGGCAGCCTTCCCCCCGTCTTTGTTGCTTTAATATACAGACCACCACACGTACCGTTTTTACAGGGCTCGGACTTAATAGACAAACTAACGATACATACTCAAGACTTTAGTCACAAAATTATTATGGGAGATCTGAATGCGAACCTACTCGGAACGTCAGCCGATGCGAAATTTGTTAGACGGTTGGCTGATGATCTTAACCTTCAAATAATTGATCATGGTGCGACTCATCATCTCACGGATTCTCACACGTGGATTGATGTGATCTTGACAGATAATAATGACGTTGTACTGAGCAGGGACAATCGGCCGGCGCCTTTTCCCAGTCATCATAACATCATAGAGGTCGAGATTGGGGTCGAAACTGCTGCATCCCCTGTGGTTGAATCATTCAGCTACAGGGATTTTAAGTCGATCCAGCAAGACGACCTCCTGTCTCGCCTAGCTGACTGTGATTGGTCGCGGATCGATGGTCCCGCGGCGAGTGTTGACAGTCAATTAGAGTGCCTCAGTGTCAACCTCATGGCTGTGATAGATAAAATTGCACCGTTAAAAGAATTCATACCGAAAAAGAAAACAAATCCACCATGGGTTGATGCTGAGCTAATACATCTTTACAAAAAACGTGACTCCGTACGAAGACGCTATTCGAGGACCAATGACGACAGACTGTGGCGGGAGTATCAGGGCCTTGCAGCTGAAGCTGAATTACGAACGAAGGAAACAAGGGAAAGATTTTTACAAAATAAAATTTCTGAAGCGATTAATAATAAGAAAGATATCTGGAAAGAGCTCAAGGCTCTGGGCCTTCTGCCAAAGACAAGAGAGGAGCTTCATGGTTTCTCACCGGAAGAGCTCAATGCCCACTTTGCAGGGGTGTCGATCTCCCAAAATGAGGGTGATGAAGAACTTGACAGCGTCCTGACCACTGCCAGTGATGACGGTTTTGTTTTCCGAGAAGTCAGCTTCTCGGACGTGGTTCTGGCTGTTGCCCACTTCTCATCACAAGCCAGAGGGGAAGACGACATTCCCCAAAGTATAGTGGCTAAGGCTCTTCCGTTTGTGGGAGATCATATTGTTAAGATCTTTAACTCCTCTCTGTCCAGTGGCATTTTTCCGGGAGCTTGGAGGGGAGCTCGGTTGGTGCCTTTGAAGAAGAAACCTGTCCCATCTACGGTGTCAGATTTCCGACCAATTGCCCTGCTGAGTTTCCTTTCTAAGGTCCTTGAAAAAATCGTACACGACCAAATAACCAACTTCTTACGAGAAAATAATACTTTGGACCCGATGCAGACTGGTTTTCGACAGAATCACAGTACACAGACAGCACTACTGAAACTGACGGAGGACATAAGATCAGGCATTGACAACAACAAAAAACTATTGACTATTTTGTTAATGTTTGATTTTAGCAAAGCATTCGACACCATCTCACACACTAAACTGCTGCGTAAGCTGATGCGCATGGGATTCTCCAGGAGTGTTCTCCTGTGGCTTAAGTCATATATCATGGGGAGACGACAGAAAGTCGTCACAATCACAAACGGGGATTCAGGTTGGCTAACCACCAATCTTGGCGTTCCACAGGGCTCAGTCCTGGGACCCCTGCTTTTCAGCCTGTACATAAACGACTTACAAGACGCACTCGACTTAGATGGTGTCGAACACATACTTTACGCTGACGACTTGCAAACCTACACACAAGTGACCCTGAAAGGTCTTCGTGATGGTATCGGTCGCATGTCGGCTGTAGCACAAGCAGTGTCGAACTGGGCAACGTCAGCTGGCCTGCGCCTCAATGTCGGCAAGACAAAGGCGATCATTTTTGGATCTGATCACAACATCAAACAGGTTCAGAGCCTCGACTTGCAAGGCATTGAGATACAGACCGGCGTACACGTTCCCTTTGTCGATACAGTCACCAACCTCGGCGTGGTGATGGACGGAGGGTTGACATGGAAGCCGCAACTGAATGCGGTCAGTAGAAAGGTAAATAGGGCTCTGTATAGCTTAAAACTTTTCCGTTCAAGCACCACAGAGATACTAAGGAAGCAGCTGGCATGTGCACTGGTACTACCTCACTTAGATTATTGCTCAGTGGTTCTTCTTGATGTGTCAGGGGAGCTCCAGACACGACTACAACGTCTGCAGAATGCATGTGTGAGATACATATGTGGTGTTAGGCGGGATGAGCATATCACCGCCTACAGGAAAAAACTGGACTGGTTAGAATTGAAGGTGAGGAGGGAGTATTTTATGGGGCTGCTGCTTTACAAAGCGGTTGTCATGCGGCAGCCACCGTATCTTACTGCCCTCTTTAAAAAAAACCAGGCCAGGACTTCAAGTAGGGGTGGTATGAAAGAGCTCTCGGTTCCGGGGTCGCGCACCGATAAGGGCCTTTTTTCATTCAGAGTTCAAGGTGCGCACCTCTGGAATTCGCTCCCGAGCAGTGTGAGGTGCCTGCCATCTTTTTGTAAATTTAAAACGGCGTTTAGCAGGCACCTTAAACAATTACATGGTGAGGAGTATGTTTAGAGATAAAAATGAGTCGATTATATATTTAGGCTTTTTATTTATTTAAATTATTTATTTATTTAATTTATTTATTTATTAAAACTTATTTATTTAATTTATTTATTTATTAAAATTTATTTATTTATTTATTTAACTTATTTATTTATTTAAATTTATTTATTTATTTATTTAAATTTATTTATTTATTTATTTAAATTTATTTATTTATTTATTTAATTTAATTATTTATCTTGTTTATTTATGTATTCGACGTATTTATTTATTATTTTATTTATTTATTTATTAAATATTTTTAGTGTTAATTAAGTGTGAATGTATTTAATTATTAATTTGACAAAACAATTTTAAAAAAAGTATGCATGTATTTATTAGTATGAATGGAAACGATTGTTAATGTATGTATATAATTTTATTCAAGCGACTGATAGGTATAATAAGTACGATTTAGAAAAAACAAATTTTATAACTGACAACAAAGTGCAATACTTTATATACCTGACTTCACATATGTGCAATTAATTTTAGTTAAGTAACGACGTGATATGTAATTTTAAGAAACTGACAACGTGTGACATTAAAATGTAAAATTATATGTAAAAACTTTTGTAAATATTTACAAATAAATATTATATCTATCTATCTATCTCTCTCTCTCTCTCTCTCTCTTGCACTATTTCATATATGAGTAATTTTATTGAATATTATATGAATAATATGGAAAACAAGTTGAAAGCAAATTGATGTACAAAACTTGCAGCAACAGTTATACGTCAAATGTAAGTAAATCTGCGTCCGTATATGGCAGCAATTTGGTGGCAAGCATTTGCAGTCAATTTCACGACACATTGACATCAATCCTTGATATTCGTCATTTCTTGAGCGCAGGTAGGAAGCAAATTGATAACAAACATTGCACAGCAACTATTGCCGCGATTTTGCCACGGCAAGCCTGGCTATAATGGGGTAATTATTCTTCGCTTTACGCTGGGTTTTTGTAACTCTAGAAAAATAGTAAATTGCTTTTTTTGTGGTCATATTCGTTCTCATATTTTTTTAGAGTTGCCAAAACACAACTTAAAGCGAGGAATATTTGACTAAAGAAGCCGTCCTTCACGCGGTATCTGAGTTGATCAACTCTTGGGGTACAATCCGAGTTAACCTCTTCTTCGATTGCGCGCCGACTTGATCGTTTCTTCCGCTCAGCCGTCGATATTGTAATCTTGAAAGTGCCGTACCTATTTATACAATTTATTTTTATATATTCTAGAAATGTATTTGCTTGTAAATAAATACAATAAAAGTAAAATTTAGATTTTTTCACGTTCTAGATAGCAATAATAGTCTAGATTTAAATATTTGGAAACAATCATATATTAATATTTTTTTTATTTTATCTTATTATTAATTGCTTTACATAGGTATCCAAAGTCACTAGTCTACAGCATTATGTATATGCTTCAAGTGAATTTTTACCCTGAAAAGGCTTTAAAGGTAGTAATGGAACCAGAGTATATAAATAAAATATGTGAAGGAGATATTTCCAATTTAGATCGTGAATATCTGGTTTTGGACTACTGCATAGAAATAGAGCATCCTGAATACAATGGCCCAAGATTACGTAAACATTTATTGAACTTTCTTCTCCAGGTAAACATTACTTATCTATCTTTAACTGACTCATAAGGACGAGATTCTCTACCCAGTAACAAAAAGTATGATTAGTTGTTTATAATGCTGCTTTTACCACTAATGTTTCAGGTCTAAGTTTTTATGTAAATTCCGTGTCTTCTGTCTCTTTAAAGTTTTAGCTTACTGTTTAATTTTAATGGTTTGCAGATTTCACTTCACCCGGACTGTCTAAGGTTTAACATTTTTATTTTTAAAATTACTTTTATTTATTCGAGTAGCCCAATTTTCTCTTGGAAACTGATTATTTTTTGAGTACCAAAAGAGTCTAGTACTCGATCCGAACACGATAAATAAAAACTTGATCTTAAAACATTTTTATATAGCTTTCACCAATCTAATATAATAATAATATAACCACAGTAATCACAAAGGGGACGTGAAATACGAGTACTTATCAAAGTAGTTTTCTGATTCCAGATAATAACAGAATCTCTTGAAAATTTAAGTAGATAATGTTTACACAAATTATTTGAAATATTTTTTTTACAAGAATTTGTATTATCTTCTTTATTTTAAACAATTATTCGAGATTAAATTTTTTTTTAAATGGCTTACTTTGCCTTCCAAATTTGCATATAAGCATTTTGTGGGTAAAATTTCAAAAGATTTCGTTTTTATTTTTAACCAGAAACCAGTTTTAAATATTATTCGTGGTGAGCAATGTATATGAGACTCTTTATATTGTTATATCCTACGGCGATTCTATACGAACAGACTAGCTTTTCTGTACATACAAAAAGTACGAAAAGGTCTCCCTTTAAAAATTATAGTAATCATAGATAAATATCGATTAATGGCGGCTGTTTAATAATAATAATAGAAATAATTATTATGTAAACAATTCCCGGAATAAAAGATCATTGGATGTATTCTTAGAATCAAAAACAATCGAAAACAATGTTTATAAACATTAGAAAGAATATAAAATTCGTTGGTCTATTCTCAGAAATATCAAGACGAATCCGAGACAAATCCCAAGAAAATAATGTAAACTATATTTGTAAACAATTCGGAGTAAACAAGTAGCGAAATGAACCCAAGTCATATCTCTAGAAAACAATGTAAACACTATGTTTATAAACACTTCATAGAATCGAGCTTGCGAGCTAATGGATTTGTTTCAGGAAAATCGAGGAGAAAGGGAAGCGTGCCACCCTTAAGGTGCAATTTCATGGCGCGTCTAATTTTTTGCGTCAACTAGACAACGTGATATATTTACGCCCGCTTTCGTATTTTTCATGTTAAAATTGTTTAACTTCAATAAACAATTGAACTGTCATGTATATCATTTAAAAGGTTATCTAAATAAAAAGATTTAGAGAGTGTTGAGAAATCATTTACATTCCATAGAAATGTATTTGAACGCTTACAATCCATCATTAATGTAAAATATTGCGTTTTAGAAATATAATATGTGCACGATAGTGAAGTAATTTATTACAAAAATTATAAAGTTATTATAAACATTGGGAATCCCCCATGAAATGTCACGTGGTAAAGTTGATGTAAAAAATTTTACGCACCATGAAAATGTAAATTTCCCGGAGATCAAATTCCTGGGAACCGACTACAGGGGACGCCGCCTCTCAGATTCGGATATACAAAGGGCGACACACCTGGCTCTGAAGCTCAGTCCAACTCCGGATTTATGTCCATTAAGTTCACGACAGTTTATTCTCTGATTTTCTATAAGTCAATAATTAATTGCCAATCTGAAATTCTTCTAAGTTTTATTAATCTAGCTTAAAAATATTCAAAGTCTTTTATTTCAAATTCCCATTCAAGGAGCACTTTAGTGCCTTGAAGACATATGAACTCACTCGCTTTTATTTGATTAATCTCAAATCGATTCGGGATTCTATATAATTTGAGTGGGATTATTCAACTTGAGTAAGATTTATCAATCTTAAGTTGAAGTTGATCTGCATCGAGATAATTTTTCAAATTTAATTTTGAAAATCTCGGATCAAAATTCTACGTTCGTACTGGTGTTCGAAACCAGAGGAAAATCATCTGAAGAAGAAAAGAAGAAGACGAAGTTTGTGTTCTCCTCGAGGTTTTTGAGGACGTGGTTTCCTTCGAGGCTTTGAGCGAATGTTAGAACACTATGTGGTTGACTCTAGGTCCACGGTCATATTTTTCAATCTCATACAACCGTACAGAAGTCGAGGGGTGAAGAATAAAAAGACAAGGAAATCATTAACGCAGCGTCAACGGCAACACCGAGACTTCAACATCGGCGTGTCGCAGAAAATTGGAGAAAATTCGTCGCTACTTTTGAGAAGCCTTTATTTTTAATCTTTTATCCCGTTAGCTCATTTTTTAAAATATCGTTTAAAAATGTCTAATCTAGTAGAGGTTAACGTAGTCATAACTAAGAGGTGTGAAAATTTAAATCCGGATAATCGTGCAAATGTAGACAATTTAGAAAACGGTAATTTGACTCAAAATGATGGTCAAAATTAAGTAGAAAATTCTTTTCCTGAAAACCACGACGAACAACCAAATCTCGTTAATCTCGGAAGCAACATGGTAGTACCATCAGAACCCTTAGTTGACGGGTATTATCAAATTATAACAAATCATACCTAATTCCGATGATAGTTGATCGTTAGACAACGTCCATTTTTAAGAGAATAAATTCAAAGACAAGTGAAAGACATGTTAGATAACGATGTTAACAAACCATCTTCGTCTCCTCACCCATATGAGTAGTCTCTAAGCGCCCTAATGTCAAGGAAACAAGAGATATAAGTTAGTTATCGAATTTCGTGAACTTAATAATATTACAGTCGCTGATAGTTATCCTTTGCCAAATATTACCGATATTTTAGACCAATTACCGGGTTCCACCAAATATCGATGTATCCTGCAGATGGCGCTAAAACTGCCTTTTCTACGCAAAATAGTCACTTTGAATTTTTGCACATGCCTTTTGGTCTCCGAAATTCACCCTTTACTTTCCAACGTACCATGGACCTTATTTTATCTGGTCTTCAAAATATAGAACTTTTCGTTTACATGAATGACATGTCATCTATGCTAGTTCACTAGCCGGCCATTGAGAGTTGAGCCAAGGGAGATCGGGTCCGATTTACCCATGGCTTATGCCTCTAGGACTCTAAATTTGGTAGAAATAAATTATTCAACTATAGAAAAAGAACTTATTGCGATTATTTATTCAGTGAAATATTTCAGACCTTACATTTACGGAAGGAAATTTATTCTAGTTACTGATCACAGACCTCTTGTTTGGATACGCAGTATAAAAAATCCGGTTTCTAGATTGGCCGATGGCGTATTAGATTAAAATAGTATGAATATGAAGTTCACTATACACGATGGTTATTAAATATGAACGCTGATGCATTATTTCGCAATTCAGCCCTTAACGTGAAAAGAATGAGCGATCCCCAAGAAAATAATGAAAATTATACTGATTATGAAAGTACAGATAGTGATGTAGTAATTGAGCGTTTTCTTGAGGAATGACTAGGAGATATATGAAAGATCTGTGACTGGACTGAATAGGAACGGAGTTGTCGGAATTTCTGGGAGATCGGAGGAAATGGCCCGAGCCCTACCATCTCGCCTCCCAACACTAGGCGTTACCGCCGATGATAATCGAGCCAACGGAAACTTGACTATCGCGAGTCAAGCACACAGAAGCTCGTCTGATCTACATCTCTAGGGCAAGAAACTGCAGTGAACATAATTGCCACACCTGATGGAGCCAATGGAAACTTCAATATCGCGGGCGAAGCACACGGAAACTCGTGTGGGAGACAGTTTCTAGAGGATTCTAGTGAGTTGAGAGTCTTGAGTTGAATGGAAAGGAACTATAATATGAGAAAGAGATTAAATTCTCGAGAGAACGATAAAAGATTGAGATTAAATTCTCTGAGTTTAGAACCCCTAACTCCAGATGGGAGCGCTGTTGAGTTTGATGACGATGTTGATGAATCTCTTTGTAAAAAACCTAGAATTGAAGAAAATGCATCTTTTAAAATGATCATTGATAGTTACGACTCTTGTCAATCTCATGAAGATTCTGACAACGAAAATTTTCAAGTTCTTACTGTTCCTTTAATTCATATAGCTTACTCTGTCGAGCAATTGATGGCACGTGAAAATAATTTAATTCATTGTATATCCGCTGACTGCCAAATTTCGAGTCTGATAGGCTTACAAATACAAGCGCACGAATCCACTGTAGGAGGACATATGGAAATCGATAAAACTTGTAATCGTATTAAGGAGTCATATAGTTGGAAAGGGATGAAAAAAGACGTTGAAAATCATATAAGATATTGTCAGAGCTGTCAAGTTAATAAACTTGTTAGAAAGAAAACAAAAATGCCTATGATGATCACTACTACACCTGCTGAAACTTTCGAGGTTGTTGAAATGTATGTAGTGGGACTTTCAGAAACTGTCTGTGAAAATAAATACATTCTTACTATTTTAGATTGCTTATTGAAGTACGCGTGTACGATCCCCCTTGTAAGCACAAAAACTGCTATGATCGCCACTGTATTTTCTGAATATTTTATATGTAGAGTTGGGTGTCCGGAAATTATTAAAACAGATCAAGGATCTAACTTCCAAAGTAAGTTCACGAGGAGAGTTACTGGAATATTTAAAATTAAATAATTGTGTTCTACTGCTTTTCATCCTCAAACTATGGGAGGCATTGAATGCAGCTACCATTCACTAATACAATATCTACGACATTTAGCTACTGTAAGTGACTGACATCAATGGCTCACACATGCTATTTTTAGTTATAACACCACAGTACATTCAGCGCCTTTTTTAAGTCCTCGTGGGATTGTCTTTGGAAGAAAGGCTAGAATACCTTCCGAATTTGCTGAAGAAAAAGTAAAACCTACGCAACCTTTGCATATTATTGGAAAGAGGCGAAGGTTGGGGCCTCATTTCCCCTCTTTTCTAACTTTTTTTTATATCCATATGTATGTCGTCCGTGTATGACTATATAAGAACGTAAAGGTAAAATAATAAAAAAAAACATTGCTATATACGGTATATATAATAAGTATAGAGTTCTATGGATATATGACATCCTTGTGGGGACATGTATGATCGCATATGATATAAGTAATATCAGAAAACTTTACTGTACACTTTTTGACAGTTATAGCTTTAAAAATCAAAAACAAATGTGTCGAATTATAATAATAAATTATTAAAAATCTTCATTATCACTAAATTAATAAAATATCATTTAAAAGTTCTTTAATATATGATTTACGCATACTTTCGCTTGGCTCAATATATTCATGTATGATTTTATGTTGCGATTATATGTGATCGGGTGTGATAAGACACATATGATATCAATAGCGATCAATAGTAACTTTATTTTTATTACTAAATAAATCCTAGAAAACTAAACTAAAAATTATATTAACAATAAGTTGTAATAAAAAAAGAAGATAAATTTATTCGTTTTTAAATACTGAAAAATCGAAGTATTTAATACTAATCAAGTTATATCAGAATTCAAAGATTCTAATATATGTAGATCATGTGAACCTTTTCTACGAAATCTCGTCTATTAATCATGCCTTGGAACATCAAAAGGACCTTGACATGTTAGTATATTGGTCTAATCTTAACGGGTTATATCTAAATTTAGCTAAATGTAAGGTGATTTCTTTTACTGATAGTAAATGCCCAATAGAGTATAATTATTCAATCGATGAAGATTCTATCCAAAGAGTGTCAAAGATGAAGGATCTTGGGATAATCTCTGAATTAAGTTTTGAACTACACATCGACTATAGCTTATAAATCATTAAAAACACTTGGGTTCATCAAACGTCACACTGCTGACTTTAAAGATTATTCTGCCATTCTTCACCTTTACAATTCCTTAGTTTTGCCAAATTTGTTTTATGGTTCTCAGATTTGGTTGCCTTTCACCGATTATTTATTTAAAATATTGGAATCTGTTCAACACAAAATGTTGCGATATATTACATTCAAACTCTGTAATCCCATGCATAGATATGAACATAACGCCTCCAACATTGCATATTTATTTATTTATTCCAGAGTTACATATACATTAGCTAAATTCGATACAGAGTAGAAATTATTTACACAATAACACACTATAACGCCGCAAATCCTGCAGAGTGAATTGATATTCCCTGTTTGCAGGTCAGGATTAACAACAAAAATAAAAAGTGCTGGTTAGTTTTACTCTATTCATTACAGCAAAAACCTCCAGCTATACTAAACCGTAAAATGCAAGTACCATTCATTTATAAGGATATAATGTATCCACGTCGGACTTCCAGACATGGATCATTCCATCCTTCACCATTCATTCATACATACTTTGGTTGGGTTATGAAAGTCTTCTGACTCTTCATCTCAACTCTGTATGACATTATTAATAATTTATTAAAAATTTAACAGTGATATATAATATCTCTTTAACATTTCCATATAAATCCTTATTAATTAATATTATCATTATAAAGTGTGTTAGAGATTCTATATTTTTATATAGTTAGTAATAATGTGACGACGACATTATATTAATTCGCGTTAATTAAGATTACATTGCACATGCTTAATATACTATATTTTTGTACATTTTTCTTCCATATTATAAATATTTTTATTCTTATAATTTAATCATTGTGACCTAGCATTATACTATTACCAATACCTCACTAACATGGATCTTGCCGTCGTAAATTTTTCTGTTGTCGCGTGTTTATCTCTTGCATATAATATTCTTTCTATGGTGTTGAGCCTAGCCGGGCGAGTAAGTCCAAGAGCACAGTAAACTCAGTAATGTGGGAACATCTCTGTGTTGGTTAGCTGAATCACATTTGCAGTTTGATGTAAAACCTATATCGTCAATAACTACAATATCATTATAAGATGATTGTTATTTAGGTGGATACATTGAGTTTGTGAAAATTTGTTTTCCTCTTATTCCTCTGTCAAAGTAAAAAATCGCCTTGTTCAATCCTAGGTAAATTATATCTCCGTATGTCATTCTGTGACTTGCTGATTTGTTAATCTTCTGTCCAGGTGCAGCCGTTGCATCCATTTTTCTAGCTTTCTTGTTGTTCTTTTCAGCCATTTCATCAATCTTGGTGAAGACCGTTTCTACTGGTTTATATTTTTCTATATTTGAATCTTTATTAACATCTAAATCATTATTTGCTCCTTTAACAAATTTTATGTATTTGATATTCGCTTTTCCGTTTTCCGTCTTGTGTGTCCATATATTTATTATTTCGTTTGTTATATTATATAGACTATTGCTGATTTTTGGGTATGAGTTTATCATTTTATTGTAATTGTAGTTGGAGATACGCCGATGTTTGCGATTATTGTATGAATTACATTTGTCCTTAGCACAAATGTATGTTCTAATATCAAGCATTATACTATTAGCCAATACTGAGTCTTCTCTGGATCCATACATACTAATGTAAAGTTTGTTTTCAATGAGAGGTAATTTAGAGGATATTTGGCACTGGTATACATATTCATCTTGTTTACACAGCGATAAAAGCCATAATTTAAATTGTTGGCAATCTATTGTCGTTGCAGTGTTTGTTTCATTCATTATTTCTCAACCAATCCTGTATCTTTTTTATATTTGTTTTTTTTTTGCATATCTAAAATTTTTAGTTCATTTGGCAATTTATTAAAGATACTGATTGCTTTAATATAACCAACGAATATAGACTTGTATAGAAGAACGGTTCTGGGTTACGAATCGGGGAATAAAACGTGGGTAACAAAGCGGTTAGTTATGTTACCCAGCCACTTGGCGCCGCCACGAATGATCTTCCTACTAAGCATGTGCGCATTACGGAGGTGCGAGAGAGAGAACGATAAGAAATGTGTCGCGGCGTTATCTCGCGGAGAGCGCGGAACTAACACTTTCGATCCCCCAGCGCTCCATTACAACTGTTCTTCTATACAAGTCTATATTCGTTGATATAACTATTTTTAGTACTAACAGTTTTGTAATATTTTTGTAAAATTAATAGTTTGTTTCTTGTTTTACTCGTCGAGTTGATATACTGATCTTTAAAATTATTATAGCTATACCGAAGACTCTCATTTGCAAATAATTGCTGCAAGTTAAGTGGAATTATTTTTTGAAAGGTATTTTTATTTATAATTTTTTAAATTTTTGTTTGAACTGTTTGCAATAAGTGTAGTTTGTTTTGATACGCACCACCCCACATAATTATGCCATAACTAATAAGGCTGTGGACGAAAACATAGTATATAATTTTTAAAGTATTAGTTTCCATGAATTTAGAAATTTTACTAAGGATGAAAATCAGTTAACTTGTCTTATTTATAAGATATTCAATATGTTTGGTCTATCTCATATTCTCATCGAAAATTATAGCCACATATTTTGCTCATTTACTCTATTTACTATTTCATTATTAATTTTAATTCCAATTTTCTGTGGTACACTGTCACAATAGTTTCCAAAAGTTATATAATCTGTTTTTTGTATATTTAATGTTAATTTATTTAGTCTAAGCCATGTTGAGACATCTTCTAAGTATTTGTTCATTTTGTTTTCAACTTCAGACTAAGTTTCTCCATTTGCTATTACAGCAGTGTCATCTGAATAGGACAGGATGGAATTGTCTGGTATGTTTGTTATCAAGTCATTCACATAAAGTATAAAAAGTAGAGACCCAAGTATAGTCCCTTGAGGGACACCAATATTAACGTTTTCAAATTCACTTACATGTGAACCTATTCTTACTTTTTGTTTTATATTGGTTAAATAATTTGTAATTAGTTTATGCGCCTTTTCTCTTATACCATGTGAGTAAAGCTTATCTAACAGTATTTTATGATTTACTGTATCAAAAGCTTTTGCCAAATCTAGGAATGTAATAGTTATGGGTTTACTTTGATCTAAATTTTCATAAATTGTTTTATATATAAGGCTTAATGCATCTTTAGTGCCAATATTTTTGATAAATCAAAATTGTTTTTTACTTAATACATTACTATGGCTTATAAAGTCTATAATTCTATTGTGTATGCTTTTTTCAACATTTTTTACTATATTTGATATTAATGATATAGGTCTATAGTTTTCCATATCATTTTTCCCCCCTGCTTTGTATATTGGTATCATTTCAGCTTCCTTCAGCACATCTGGCCAAATTGATGTTTCGATACAACGACTGATTACATAAGCCAAAGTGCCTGATATAGTTGTAGCTATAATTTTCAATGCCTTTGCATTAATATTATCTACACCACCTTTTCTCAGTTTTAAATTGTTTATTATCTTTATAATTTTAAATTCGTTTGTAGGTTTTATAAAGATTGTTTTTGGATTACTTTTAGGTAGTTCTAATATTTTATGTTTTGGTATCTTTATTCTCTTACTCAGTGTTTCTCCAAGTTTGCAATAGTACTTATTCATTCTGTTCGCTATTTCTTTCCTACTTAATTATTCTATTATCTTCAGTTTTCAACTGAGTAATTGTATCGTATCTGATTTTATTTTTCCCAATTTTATTATTCATACAAGCCCAGAGTTTTCTTGGCTCATTTCTACTAATCTCTATTGTTTTCTTATCATATTCTATTTTTGCTGCTTTAATGACCTTATCCAGAGTTTTAACAAATTTTTTGTAATTGTCTTTGAGTTCATCATTATCTGGATTATGTTTTAGTCGTTTGTATAGTATTTCTTCTGTATTACAAGAGTTCAATATTGCTCTTGTTATCCAGTCTTTCCTGGGAGTTTTCTTGAAGTTGCGCAAATTTGGTTTTTTGTATTTTGATTTTTCCATGCAAATTTTAATTTCTTTTATTATTTCCTTAATAGTTTCATTTGGATCTTTTGTATTTTTAAATTTTGACCAATTTATTTTTATAGCATTATTGAATAATTTTTTGTAATTATAATAATACCTGTCAATTTTTGTCTCTTTATTTGAGATAGGTCTACCATTTTTTATTTCTAAAAATAATGGATAATGGATAATCAATTATGGGCACCATAAGTGTTAGTAATTTAGTGATGAGGAAGTCTGTTTTGATAAAAATGTTATCAATACACGTTCTTTTATCCGTCACACTGGTCCTGAAGGAGGAAAAGGTTTGACAAAAATGGATCCAAAATCGGATTCCACAGGGTGTTTCTACATCATTTATAGAATCAAAATCTGAAAGAATCGAAATCCCAGCTGATCCTGTTCGCGAAATATCGACAGATATGGACATTTTTATAGCACCTATGTAGTAGACATTGAAGGTAATTGGTAGTAATGATCTATGTCCAGTACAATGAAGATAACCTCATGATATTTTCATGGAAAATGATGAGAGAAATAAGGTTACTATCAGTGAGGCAATTTCAAATGTTCAAAATAGAATTGTTAATTACAGGATTGATGAATAATCTAATCGATTTCGCTGTACTGAAAATCATGATTTTATGTTATTATCATATATTGAACTTTGAAATAAGCTCTGCAAAGATTCGATGTTCGAAAAATATAAACGATATAAAGTGAAATTTAAAACCACATTTTGCTTGACCCAGGATCAACGACGGGGACGTAGTGGTTAAATGGCCCCATTTTTTTTTTTTTGTGTTTTTTGTTTTTTTGTTAGATTTTCTTTTTTTTTTCTCGAACTTCCGATATTTTCGTGTATTTTCTATCAATAGTTTGATTAAAGATGTAAAGATGAGAATTCAACCACTATTTAAGTAGTCTTGTTGAATAAGATTCATCATTAATTGAATTTATTTTATTACGACTCCAGAATTTCAAGAACTCGTGATGAACTGACTCTCCACTTTGCTCGGACCAAAATCCTAGAGCATTGTTATCATCGATATATTGCAAAGCTTATTGAATATGTGCAAGAATAACATGGATTTTCAATGTTGTAGATACATCTTCGATACTCTTCAAAGCTGTGTCTAATTCAGATATGTAAGTATCTAGTGAGGAACTGACTTTACCAGAAGTGAAACAACAATTTACGACCTTATTCATGGCTTTCAAAGCAGATATGTAGGGTACGATTTTGAAATATCCTACGTCTTTGTAAATTTCCGGATCTTCAAGCTTGTCGACTTCCTTCAGTAGTTTTCTACATGCAGTCCCTTCAAACGAATCACCGTGATAGTACTTAGAGATGAGTTTCAATTTCTTGGGCCATAATAGAGCTTTCTCTTGACCTAAAAGAGGTACTAAACCCTTCCAAAATAAATGATTTACAAAACCTTGTAAAACATGAAGTTCAGGGATAATACATTTCTGTAAAACGTGAATGTCACCATCTTCAGTGAAAAGAGGAAGATTGACTGTGCTATGGCATTCTTTGCTGTATTTTTTGTCTTTTCCTACTTGACAAAACATTTCGTAATCTTTCCTCAAATCACCATATGTTTTTAATTTCAAGTGATTTTTTTTCCTGATTCATCAATTGAACTTGTTTGGACGTCACTACTTGATAGACCCCTTTGGTTTTTGTCGCTCCTCAAATCAGCTCTTGAAATGAAACAGTATGGACAAGGAAACGTTGCTGTTGCAGTTTGTTGACCATTTATTATGAGTAGAAGCTTGAAATCTGAAACAAATTTGAATGGAATATTATTAATATTCGTTAGTTTGAATAACAGTTTCACATTTTCATAAGTCTCTTTTATTTGAGGAGCTGTGCACAATAAAATCAATTTATCTACGCTAGAAAGCTTACCTCTTTTACTTATAGTACCACCCTCAGAATAGAGCTTCCTTTTCCTAGTTGACTCATTTATATTTTCCGATCTAGAATTATCGTCATCATCATGATCAATCTGGTCTGTAGAACAGTCAATGCTGGGAGAACAATTTTCGGGAAGTATGGTCAAACTTATCTTGAAAAAACCTTGACCTCCATCAGCCATAGCTTTTATTAAGACATTTCCTTCCAGATTTCTCTCTTTTATAAAGGCAGCAAGGAGTTCTTCAGCATCTGCATACACAACAGATCTTTTCTGTTTAGATGATGCATTTTCACATTCAAATTCATAAAAACCTGCATTATATATGTCATTCAAAATATTTGATTGATCTGACATGTGTTTTAAATAATTTGCTGGAATAGACTTTCTCCAAACACTACATCTCAGAAAATTTGTTATCTTTCTCATATTATTTGTGGAAGCTCCAAGACCAATCCGAATATTATCTAAACTCTCTGCTTTGAATGATATGTTCTCATTTAAAGCAGAGATTCTTCTAAAGCAGAAATTCTTCTCAATAGGGTTTACAATGATTCTTGATTTTCGACCAGCAGTAGTGAAATTCAACTCAACGTTTTGCAACTTTGAAATATTACTAGCTTCAGAAATAATCTTTTTCTGTACAATAGTAGTCACAATTCGTTCTTGATCCTTTCCAGAAAGCTTGTAAATAATGTTGCTTACGTTTTCTGTAAGATTTTTACAAATGTGACTCTTTCCCTTGCCTATCTCCTGGAAACAGTTTTTACATAGTACAATGGAGTTCTTGGCTTGATTATTTTCAACTCTTGGAACTGAGAGTGATTCTGTTTTTGAAGATCCATGGAGTCCGTTAGATACATCAATAACAACGTTTGAATCTCTTTTATTACCTCTGCCTTTTACGCTTTTGATGTGGCCTTTGTACCTGCCGGTTAAACATATATAACAGTTACATATAACTTCTGTACGAGTTTCTTTTGGCAGAACTATGTCTTTGTAATTTGGCATAACTGGTAAAGACCTGGAAAAAAGACCTTTTTCAGCATTTAATAACATGAGATAGCAGGATCTACAAATGCTTACTGAAAATTTATCGTCACTTTTATCAAAGTCTTTTGATATAAATTTCCTTATGACTTTTTCAGTATTCTCATTGACAATGAATTTCTCAGGATGAATTTTTACAAAAACGATTTTTTTACCACATGGGGCGCATACTTTCCTCCTATTCTCATCATGAGAATATTTCAGTTCTGGATGAGACATTTTTTAGACTGTTATGATATGTTGGAATAAAGTATTCGAATGATTTGAGAGATAAATATTCTTGCACCGAAAAGTGATGAATCACTTTAAGAAAAGGTTTGGTATTTCGCTAGGCGAAATATCTGGAATATTAATTCAATATTTTTTACTCATTTATACTTTTCGAAACTCAGTTCTCTTGCATGTTATGTTATTCATATGCGCCACCTATGAATTGAGAAAGGAAATAAAAATGTGCT